>OZ023141.1:18099280-18116325 GCA_963675895.2 Styela plicata
GAAGAGCAATAGAAATAACACTTCGCGCTAAGCATGCTTGGAAAATCAATAAGAACATAAAACAACATAAGTATAGCGGCTATTTGATTGCAATGATGCACATAAATTGTAAATCCATCGACTGTACCATAAGCATACATTTCATACTTGAAACATCTTCAACCAATAGGCGCTTTTTGGCTGCCATTTTGCATTCATTCACTTTGTTTGGAAGTTCCACAGGGTCACAAACAGTTTTATCCAAGGAGTTATTTTCCTCGAACTTATAAAATTTTTGATATCGTCACATTGCCTTCCTGATTGTGTTGACTATATGGCTTCAAAACTCGTGTCAATAAATATCTTTTAGGAATTTGAAATTCTTCAATCCTGCTTCATCCCTGTATTATGCAATTCTTCCCCCACTAGTAGTTACAGGAGACTTCCATGCATGTACATCTGGTGCAACATTCCTTTGAACGAATTTTGATAAAATAAAAAATAACTGAATCTCCACGTCCGAGCGTAGCGATATTTGCGTTGGATGATATTAAAAATCAAACATGCTTTAATATCTATAATGACCTATATTATTGGCCCAAAATAAAGATCATTATTATCAACTTTTCTATAGGGAGAAGTTAATGAACCTCCGATTAAAAGAATGGTGAGAAAAATACTTTTTATTTGTTACATGTTTTGCTATATCCATATTATCGACATTATGTCGAACTGTGCTTGACGAAATAAAATTTCTGATTGTTACGTCCATTCCTGTCGGAATTATGATGTCATCAATCACGAAATAGAAGTTTTTTTCAATTTTTTTTTTAATTTTATGTCACTTTGCATTTGAGCTACATATGTTAAAAACTCTGCTACAATGAATATAACGAACGAAGATAAATGCACGTTCTGCAAAGTATTTACTAATGTATAGTCTCGATCTGGTGTACGCGGTCCATCTGTGGCACATACACGATGAAATGAAAGTTTTCATTCAGGAAAGTTTCTTTTTAATTCGATTGAACGTTGTTTTTGCTTATTTACATTTTCTAATATTTTTTTGTTTTACAATTTTCATAGTGGATCACCCTGACCAAGGCGCGTATTTGCGGCCACTTGAGCAATGGACATGGATGAAACAGACTCGCTGGGGCTCGAAACCCGAGATCTTAAACCTGTGATGCAAACATTATAGCCACTGTAGGCCATTTAATCCCTAGTCCGGTCTCAAATTTTATTTTGCAAAAGACGCTTTGCCAGCTTTTATATAAAGCCAAGCGGTCGCTGCTACAGAGCCTTGTTCGAGGTAATCTACTCCACATAAAGAATGCAGAAAAAATTCTTTGGGAGCACTTCGCATCCACATTAATCCACATTATATTTGTAGCATTTCAAAAAATTTCGCATAATTCCGGTAAAAAGAAAAATCTAAATATCGCAATATTTATAAACACCTGTTTACTCTGAAACACTACAGCTTCTTTTTAACCTGCTTTTATTTTCTCATGCTCACTAGTAGTTACAGGAGACTTCCATGCATGTACATCTGGTATAACATTGCTTTGAACGAATTTTAATAAAATAAAAAATAACTGAATCTCCACGTCCGAGCGTAGCGAAATTTGAGTTGGATGATATTAAACTCAAACATGCTTTAATATTTTATAATGACTTATATTATTGGCCCAAAATAAAGATCATTATTATCAACTTTTCTATAGGGAGAAGTTAATGAACCTCGGATTAAAAGAACGGTGAGAAAAATACTTTCGTTTGTTACATGTTTGCTATATCCATATTATCGACATTATGTCAAAAACTATGCTTGACGAAATAAAATTTCTGATTGTTACGTCCATTCCTGTCGGAATTATGGTGTCATCAATCACGAAATAGAAGTTTTTTCAATTTCAAGTCACTTGGCATTTGAGCTACATATGTTAAAACTCTGTTGCAATGAATATAACGAACGGAGATAAATGCACGTTCTGCAAAGTATTTACTGATGTATAGTCTAGATCTGGTGTACGCGGTCCATCTGTGGCACATGAAACACACGATGAAATAAAAGTTCTCATTCAGGAAAGTTTTCTTTTTAATTCGATTGGACGATGTTTTTGCTTATTTACATTTTCTAATATTTTTTTGTTTTTACAATTTTCATAGTGGATCACCCTGACCAAGGCGCGTATTTGCGGCCACTTGAGCAATGGACATGGATGAAAAACAGACTCGCTGGGGCTCGAACCCGAGATCTTAAACCTGTGATGCAAACATTATAGCCACTGTAGGCCATTTAATCCCTAGTCCGGTCACAAATTTTATTTTGTAAAAGACGCTTTGCCAGCTTTTATATAAAGCCAGCGGTCGCTGCTACAGAGCCTTGTTCGAGGTAATCTACTCCACATAAAGAATGCAGAAAAAATTCTTTGGGAGCACTTCGCATACATATTAATCCACATTATATTTGTAGCATTTCAAAAAATTTCGCATAATTCCGGTAAAAAAGAAAAATCTAAATATCGCAATATTTATAAACACCTGTTTACTCTGAAACACTACAGCTTCTTTTTAACCTGCTTTTATTTTCTCGCAGGAAGTAAAATATACAGAACCTTCATCTGCGAAATCCGCACGCAATTCTGATGAGACGACACCGAGGCCAATATCGGTAAGATAAATCATATAAGGTGATCATTTGCTCAATCTCAGCAACTCGCATGCTTTTATATTGCCACTCATTGAAGTGGGTCACCCTGACCAAGGTTCCACACTAGAGGCCGCCTATTGGCGTTCAGGCTTGCTGTTTTTAAGAAACTGAGTTGAGCGGTTGGCGGAGAGCAATAGAAATAACACTTCGCGCTAAGCATGCTTGGAAAATCAATAAGAACATAAAACAACATAAGTATAGCGGCTATTTGATTGCAATGATGCACATAAATTGTAAATCCATCGACTGTACCATAAGCATACATTTCATACTTGAAACATCTTCAACCAATAGGCGCTTTTGGCTGCCATTTTGCATTCATTCACTTTGTTTGGAAGTTCCACAGGGTCACAAACAGTTTTATCCAAGGAGTTATTTTCCTCGAACTTATAAAATTTTTGATATCGTCACATTGCCTTCCTGATTGTGTTGACTATATGGCTTCAAAACTCGTGTCAATAAATATCTTTTAGGAATTGAAATTCTTCAATCCTGCTTCATCCCTGTATTTATGCAATTCTTCCCACTAGTAGTTACAGGAGACTTCCATGCATGTACATCTGGTGCAACATTCCTTTGAACGAATTTTGATAAAATAAAAAATAACTGAATCTCCACGTCCGAGCGTAGCGATATTTGCGTTGGATGATATTAAAATCAAACATGCTTTAATATCTATAATGACTTATATTATTGGCCCAAAATAAAGATCATTATTATCAACTTTTCTATAGGGAAAAGTTAATGAACCTCCGATTAAAAGAATGGTGAGAAAAATACTTTTATTTGTTACATGTTTGCTATATCCATATTATCGACATTATGTCGAACTGTGCTTGACGAAATAAAATTTCTGATTGTTACGTCCATTCCTGTCGGAATTATGATGTCATCAATCACGAAATAGAAGTTTTTCAATTTTTTTTTTAATTTTATGTCACTTTGCATTTGAGTTACATATGTTAAAACTCTGCTACAATGAATATAACGAACGAAGATAAATGCACGTTCTGCAAAGTATTTACTAATGTATAGTCTCGATCTGGTGTACGCGGTCCATCTGTGGCACATACACGATGAAATGAAAGTTTTCATTCAGGAAAGTTTCTTTTTAATTCGATTGAACGTTGTTTTTGCTTATTTACATTTTCTAATATTTTTTTGTTTTACAATTTTCATAGTGGATCACCCTGACCAAGGCGCGTATTTGCGGCCACTTGAGCAATGGACATGGATGAAACAGACTCGCTGGGGCTCGAACCCGAGATCTTAAACCTGTGATGCAAACATTATAGCCACTGTAGGCCATTTAATCCCTAGTCCGGTCACAAATTTTATTTTGTAAAAGACCCTTTGCCAGCTTTTATATAAAGCCAGCGGTCGCTGCTACAGAGCCTTGTTCGAGGTAATCTACTCCACATAAAGAATGCAGAAAAAAAAATCTTTGGGAGCACTTCGCATCCACATTAATCCACATTATACTTGTAGCATTTCAAAAAATTTCGCATAATTCCGGTAAAATGAAAAATCTAAATATCGCAATATTTATAAACACCCGTTTACTCTGAAACACTGCAGCTTCTTTTTAAGATAAGAGAATTTAATATAAGAGAATCATTTGCTCAATCTCAGCAACTCGCATGCTTTTATATTGCCACTCATTGAAGTGGGTCACCCTGACCAAGGTTCCATACCAGAGGCCGCCTATTGGCGTTCAGGCTTGCTGTTTTTAAGAAACTGAGTTGAGCGGTTGGCGGAGAGCAATAGAAATAACACTTCGCGCTAAGCATGCTTGGAAAATCAATAAGAACATAAAACAACATAAGTATAGCGGCTATTTGATTGCAATGATGCACATAAATTGTAAATCCATCGACTGTACCATAAGCATACATTTCATACTTGAAACATCTTCAACCAATAGGCGCTTTTGGCTGCCATTTTGCATTCATTCACTTTGTTTGGAAGTTCCACAGGGTCACAAACAGTTTTATCCAAGGAGTTATTTTCCTCGAACTTATAAAATTTTTGATATCGTCACATTGCCTTCCTGATTGTGTTGACTATATGGCTTCAAAACTCGTGTCAATAAATATCTTTTAGGAATTGAAATTCTTCAATCCTGCTTCATCCCTGTATTTATGCAATTCTTCCCACTAGTAGTTACAGGAGACTTCCATGCATGTACATCTGGTGCAACATTCCTTTGAACGAATTTTGATAAAATAAAAAATAACTGAATCTCCACGTCCGAGCGTAGCGATATTTGCGTTGGATGATATTAAAATCAAACATGCTTTAATATCTATAATGACTTATATTATTGGCCCAAAATAAAGATCATTATTATCAACTTTTCTATAGGGAAAAGTTAATGAACCTCCGATTAAAAGAATGGTGAGAAAAATACTTTTATTTGTTACATGTTTGCTATATCCATATTATCGACATTATGTCGAACTGTGCTTGACGAAATAAAATTTCTGATTGTTACGTCCATTCCTGTCGGAATTATGATGTCATCAATCACGAAATAGAAGTTTTTCAATTTTTTTTTTAATTTTATGTCACTTTGCATTTGAGTTACATATGTTAAAACTCTGCTACAATGAATATAACGAACGAAGATAAATGCACGTTCTGCAAAGTATTTACTAATGTATAGTCTCGATCTGGTGTACGCGGTCCATCTGTGGCACATACACGATGAAATGAAAGTTTTCATTCAGGAAAGTTTCTTTTTAATTCGATTGAACGTTGTTTTTGCTTATTTACATTTTCTAATATTTTTTTGTTTTACAATTTTCATAGTGGATCACCCTGACCAAGGCGCGTATTTGCGGCCACTTGAGCAATGGACATGGATGAAACAGACTCGCTGGGGCTCGAACCCGAGATCTTAAACCTGTGATGCAAACATTATAGCCACTGTAGGCCATTTAATCCCTAGTCCGGTCACAAATTTTATTTTGCAAAAGACGCTTTGCCAGCTTTTATATAAAGCCAGCGGTCGCTGCTACAGAGCCTTGTTCGAGGTAATCTACTCCACATAAAGAATGCAGAAAAAATTCTTTGGGAGCACTTCGCATCCACATTAATCCACATTATATTTGTAGCATTTCAAAAAATTTCGCATAATTCCGGTAAAAAGAAAAATCTAAATATCGCAATATTTATAAACACCTGTTTACTCTGAAACACTACAGCTTCTTTTTAACCTGCTTTTATTTTCTCATGCTCACTAGTAGTTACAGGAGACTTCCATGCATGTACATCTGGTATAACATTGCTTTGAACGAATTTTAAGAAAATAAAAAATAACTGAATCTCCACGTCCGAGCGTAGCGAAATTTGAGTTGGATGATATTAAAATCAAACATGCTTTAATATTTATAATGACTTATATTATTGGCCCAAAATAAAGATCATTATTATCAACTTTTCTATAGGGAGAAGTTAATGAACCTCGGATTAAAAGAACGGTGAGAAAAATACTTTCGTTTGTTACATGTTTGCTATATCCATATTATCGACATTATGTCAAACTATGCTTGACGAAATAAAATTTCTGATTGTTACGTCCATTCCTGTCGGAATTATGGTGTCATCAATCACGAAATAGAAGTTTTTCAATTTCAAGTCACTTGGCATTTGAGCTACATATGTTAAAACTCTGTTGCAATGAATATAACGAACGGAGATAAATGCACGTTCTGCAAAGTATTTACTGATGTATAGTCTAGATCTGGTGTACGCGGTCCATCTGTGGCACATGAAACACACGATGAAATAAAAGTTCTCATTCAGGAAAGTTTCTTTTTAATTCGATTGGACGATGTTTTTGCTTATTTACATTTTCTAATATTTTTTTGTTTTACAATTTTCATAGTGGATCACCCTGACCAAGGCGCTCGTATTTGCGGCCACTTGAGCAATGGACATGGATGAAACAGACTCGCTGGGGCTCGAACCCGAGATCTTAAACCTGTGATGCAAACATTATAGCCACTGTAGGCCATTTAATCCCTAGTCCGGTCACAAATTTTATTTTGTAAAAGACGCTTTGCCAGCTTTTATATAAAGCCAGCGGTCGCTGCTACAGAGCCTTGTTCGAGGTAATCTACTCCACATAAAGAATGCAGAAAAAATTCTTTGGGAGCACTTCGCATACATATTAATCCACATTATATTTGTAGCATTTCAAAAAATTTCGCATAATTCCGGTAAAAAAGAAAAATCTAAATATCGCAATATTTATAAACACCTGTTTACTCTGAAACACTACAGCTTCTTTTTAACCTGCTTTTATTTTCTCGCAGGAAGTAAAATATACAGAACCTTCATCTGCGAAATCCGCACGCAATTCTGATGAGACGACACCGAGGCCAATATCGGTAAGATAATCATATAAGGTGATCATTTGCTCAATCTCAGCAACTCGCATGCTTTTATATTGCCACTCATTGAAGTGGGTCACCCTGACCAAGGTTCCACACTAGAGGCCGCCTATTGGCGTTCAGGCTTGCTGTTTTTAAGAAACTGAGTTGAGCGGTTGGCGGAGAGCAATAGAAATAACACTTCGCGCTAAGCATGCTTGGAAAATCAATAAGAACATAAAACAACATAAGTATAGCGGCTATTTGATTGCAATGATGCACATAAATTGTAAATCCATCGACTGTACCATAAGCATACATTTCATACTTGAAACATCTTCAACCAATAGGCGCTTTTGGCTGCCATTTTGCATTCATTCACTTTGTTTGGAAGTTCCACAGGGTCACAAACAGTTTTATCCAAGGAGTTATTTTCCTCGAACTTATAAAATTTTTGATATCGTCACATTGCCTTCCTGATTGTGTTGACTATATGGCTTCAAAACTCGTGTCAATAAATATCTTTTAGGAATTGAAATTCTTCAATCCTGCTTCATCCCTGTATTTATGCAATTCTTCCCACTAGTAGTTACAGGAGACTTCCATGCATGTACATCTGGTGCAACATTCCTTTGAACGAATTTTGATAAAATAAAAAATAACTGAATCTCCACGTCCGAGCGTAGCGATATTTGCGTTGGATGATATTAAAATCAAACATGCTTTAATATCTATAATGACCTATATTATTGGCCCAAAATAAAGATCATTATTATCAACTTTTCTATAGGGAGAAGTTAATGAACCTCCGATTAAAAGAATGGTGAGAAAAATACTTTTATTTGTTACATGTTTGCTATATCCATATTATCGACATTATGTCGAACTGTGCTTGACGAAATAAAATTTCTGATTGTTACGTCCATTCCTGTCGGAATTATGATGTCATCAATCACGAAATAGAAGTTTTTCAATTTTTTTTTTAATTTTATGTCACTTTGCATTTGAGCTACATATGTTAAAACTCTGCTACAATGAATATAACGAACGAAGATAAATGCACGTTCTGCAAAGTATTTACTAATGTATAGTCTCGATCTGGTGTACGCGGTCCATCTGTGGCACATACACGATGAAATGAAAGTTTTCATTCAGGAAAGTTTCTTTTTAATTCGATTGAACGTTGTTTTTGCTTATTTACATTTTCTAATATTTTTTTGTTTTACAATTTTCATAGTGGATCACCCTGACCAAGGCGCGTATTTGCGGCCACTTGAGCAATGGACATGGATGAAACAGACTCGCTGGGGCTCGAACCCGAGATCTTAAACCTGTGATGCAAACATTATAGCCACTGTAGGCCATTTAATCCCTAGTCCGGTCTCAAATTTTATTTTGCAAAAGACGCTTTGCCAGCTTTTATATAAAGCCAGCGGTCGCTGCTACAGAGCCTTGTTCGAGGTAATCTACTCCACATAAAGAATGCAGAAAAAATTCTTTGGGAGCACTTCGCATCCACATTAATCCACATTATATTTGTAGCATTTCAAAAAATTTCGCATAATTCCGGTAAAAAGAAAAATCTAAATATCGCAATATTTATAAACACCTGTTTACTCTGAAACACTACAGCTTCTTTTTAACCTGCTTTTATTTTCTCATGCTCACTAGTAGTTACAGGAGACTTCCATGCATGTACATCTGGTATAACATTGCTTTGAACGAATTTTAATAAAATAAAAAATAACTGAATCTCCACGTCCGAGCGTAGCGAAATTTGAGTTGGATGATATTAAAATCAAACATGCTTTAATATTTATAATGACTTATATTATTGGCCCAAAATAAAGATCATTATTATCAACTTTTCTATAGGGAGAAGTTAATGAACCTCGGATTAAAAGAACGGTGAGAAAAATACTTTCGTTTGTTACATGTTTGCTATATCCATATTATCGACATTATGTCAAACTATGCTTGACGAAATAAAATTTCTGATTGTTACGTCCATTCCTGTCGGAATTATGGTGTCATCAATCACGAAATAGAAGTTTTTCAATTTCAAGTCACTTGGCATTTGAGCTACATATGTTAAAACTCTGTTGCAATGAATATAACGAACGGAGATAAATGCACGTTCTGCAAAGTATTTACTGATGTATAGTCTAGATCTGGTGTACGCGGTCCATCTGTGGCACATGAAACACACGATGAAATAAAAGTTCTCATTCAGGAAAGTTTCTTTTTAATTCGATTGGACGATGTTTTTGCTTATTTACATTTTCTAATATTTTTTTGTTTTACAATTTTCATAGTGGATCACCCTGACCAAGGCGCGTATTTGCGGCCACTTGAGCAATGGACATGGATGAAACAGACTCGCTGGGGCTCGAACCCGAGATCTTAAACCTGTGATGCAAACATTATAGCCACTGTAGGCCATTTAATCCCTAGTCCGGTCACAAATTTTATTTTGTAAAAGACGCTTTGCCAGCTTTTATATAAAGCCAGCGGTCGCTGCTACAGAGCCTTGTTCGAGGTAATCTACTCCACATAAAGAATGCAGAAAAAATTCTTTGGGAGCACTTCGCATACATATTAATCCACATTATATTTGTAGCATTTCAAAAAATTTCGCATAATTCCGGTAAAAAAGAAAAATCTAAATATCGCAATATTTATAAACACCTGTTTACTCTGAAACACTACAGCTTCTTTTTAACCTGCTTTTATTTTCTCGCAGGAAGTAAAATATACAGAACCTTCATCTGCGAAATCCGCACGCAATTCTGATGAGACGACACCGAGGCCAATATCGGTAAGATAATCATATAAGGTGATCATTTGCTCAATCTCAGCAACTCGCATGCTTTTATATTGCCACTCATTGAAGTGGGTCACCCTGACCAAGGTTCCACACTAGAGGCCGCCTATTGGCGTTCAGGCTTGCTGTTTTTAAGAAACTGAGTTGAGCGGTTGGCGGAGAGCAATAGAAATAACACTTCGCGCTAAGCATGCTTGGAAAATCAATAAGAACATAAAACAACATAAGTATAGCGGCTATTTGATTGCAATGATGCACATAAATTGTAAATCCATCGACTGTACCATAAGCATACATTTCATACTTGAAACATCTTCAACCAATAGGCGCTTTTGGCTGCCATTTTGCATTCATTCACTTTGTTTGGAAGTTCCACAGGGTCACAAACAGTTTTATCCAAGGAGTTATTTTCCTCGAACTTATAAAATTTTTGATATCGTCACATTGCCTTCCTGATTGTGTTGACTATATGGCTTCAAAACTCGTGTCAATAAATATCTTTTAGGAATTGAAATTCTTCAATCCTGCTTCATCCCTGTATTTATGCAATTCTTCCCACTAGTAGTTACAGGAGACTTCCATGCATGTACATCTGGTGCAACATTCCTTTGAACGAATTTTGATAAAATAAAAAATAACTGAATCTCCACGTCCGAGCGTAGCGATATTTGCGTTGGATGATATTAAAATCAAACATGCTTTAATATCTATAATGACTTATATTATTGGCCCAAAATAAAGATCATTATTATCAACTTTTCTATAGGGAGAAGTTAATGAACCTCCGATTAAAAGAACGGTGAGAAAAATACTTTCGTTTGTTACATGTTTGCTATATCCATATTATCGACATTATGTCTAACTATGCTTGACAAAATAAAATTTCTGATTGTTACGTCCATTCCTGTCGGAATTATGATATCATCAATCACGAAATAGAAGTTTTTCAATTTTTTTTTTAATTTTATGTCACTTGGCATTTGAGCTACATATGTTAAAACTCTGCTACAATGAATATAACGAACGAAGATAAATGAACGTTCTGCAAAGTATTTACTGATGTATAGTCTCGATCTGGTGTACGCGGTCCATCTGTGGCACATACACGATGAAATGAAAGTTTTCATTCAGGAAAGTTTCTTTTCAATTCGATTGAACGTTGTTTTTGCTTATTTACATTTTCTAATATCTTTTTGTTTTACAATTTTCATAGTGGATCACCCTGACCAAGGCGCGTATTTGCGGCCACTTGAGCAATGAACATGGATGAAACAGACTCGCTGGGGCTCGAACCCGAGATCTTAAACCTGTGATGCAAACATTATAGCCACTGTAGGCCATTTAATCCCTAGTCCGGTCACAAATTTTATTTTGTAAAAGACCCTTTGCCAGCTTTTATATAAAGCCAGCGGTCGCTGCTACAGAGCCTTGTTCGAGGTAATCTACTCCACATAAAGAATGCAGAAAAAATTCTTTGGGAGCACTTCGCATCCACATTAATCCACATTATACTTGTAGCATTTCAAAAAATTTCGCATAATTCCGGTAAAATGAAAAATCTAAATATCGCAATATTTATAAACACCCGTTTACTCTGAAACACTGCAGCTTCTTTTTAAGATAAGAGAATTTAATATAAGAGAATCATTTGCTCAATCTCAGCAACTCGCATGCTTTTATATTGCCACTCATTGAAGTGGGTCACCCTGACCAAGGTTCCATACCAGAGGCCGCCTATTGGCGTTCAGGCTTGCTGTTTTTAAGAAACTGAGTTGAGCGGTTGGCGGAGAGCAATAGAAATAACACTTCGCGCTAAGCATGCTTGGAAAATCAATAAGAACATAAAACAACATAAGTATAGCGGCTATTTGATTGCAATGATGCACATAAATTGTAAATCCATCGACTGTACCATAAGCATACATTTCATACTTGAAACATCTTCAACCAATAGGCGCTTTTGGCTGCCATTTTGCATTCATTCACTTTGTTTGGAAGTTCCACAGGGTCACAAACAGTTTTATCCAAGGAGTTATTTTCCTCGAACTTATAAAATTTTTTGATATCGTCACATTGCCTTCCTGATTGTGTTGACTATATGGCTTCAAAACTCGTGTCAATAAATATCTTTTAGGAATTGAAATTCTTCAATCCTGCTTCATCCCTGTATTTATGCAATTCTTCCCACTAGTAGTTACAGGAGACTTCCATGCATGTACATCTGGTGCAACATTCCTTTGAACGAATTTTGATAAAATAAAAAATAACTGAATCTCCACGTCCGAGCGTAGCGATATTTGCGTTGGATGATATTAAAATCAAACATGCTTTAATATCTATAATGACCTATATTATTGGCCCAAAATAAAGATCATTATTATCAACTTTTCTATAGGGAGAAGTTAATGAACCTCCGATTAAAAGAATGGTGAGAAAAATACTTTTATTTGTTACATGTTTGCTATATCCATATTATCGACATTATGTCGAACTGTGCTTGACGAAATAAAATTTCTGATTGTTACGTCCATTCCTGTCGGAATTATGATGTCATCAATCACGAAATAGAAGTTTTTTCAATTTTTTTTTTTTAATTTTATGTCACTTTGCATTTGAGTTACATATGTTAAAAACTCTGCTACAATGAATATAACGAACGAAGATAAATGCACGTTCTGCAAAGTATTTACTAATGTATAGTCTCGATCTGGTGTACGCGGTCCATCTGTGGCACATACACGATGAAATGAAAGTTTTCATTCAGGAAAGTTTCTTTTTAATTCGATTGAACGTTGTTTTTGCTTATTTACATTTTCTAATATTTTTTTGTTTTACAATTTTCATAGTGGATCACCCTGACCAAGGCGCGTATTTGCGGCCACTTGAGCAATGGACATGGATGAAACAGACTCGCTGGGGCTCGAACCCGAGATCTTAAACCTGTGATGCAAACATTATAGCCACTGTAGGCCATTTAATCCCTAGTCCGGTCACAAATTTTATTTTGCAAAAGACGCTTTGCCAGCTTTTATATAAAGCCAGCGGTCGCTGCTACAGAGCCTTGTTCGAGGTAATCTACTCCACATAAAGAATGCAGAAAAAATTCTTTGGGAGCACTTCGCATCCACATTAATCCACATTATATTTGTAGCATTTCAAAAAATTTCGCATAATTCCGGTAAAAAGAAAAATCTAAATATCGCAATATTTATAAACACCTGTTTACTCTGAAACACTACAGCTTCTTTTTAACCTGCTTTTATTTTCTCATGCTCACTAGTAGTTACAGGAGACTTCCATGCATGTACATCTGGTATAACATTGCTTTGAACGAATTTTAATGAAAATAAAAAATAACTGAATCTCCACGTCCGAGCGTAGCGAAATTTGAGTTGGATGATATTAAAATCAAACATGCTTTAATATTTATAATGACTTATATTATTGGCCCAAAATAAAGATCATTATTATCAACTTTTCTATAGGGAGAAGTTAATGAACCTCCGATTAAAAGAACGGTGAGAAAAATACTTTCGTTTGTTACATGTTTGCTATATCCATATTATCGACATTATGTCAAACTATGCTTGACGAAATAAAATTTCTGATTGTTACGTCCATTCCTGTCGGAATTATGGTGTCATCAATCACGAAATAGAAGTTTTTCAATTTCAAGTCACTTGGCATTTGAGCTACATATGTTAAAAACTCTGTTGCAATGAATATAACGAACGGAGATAAATGCACGTTCTGCAAAGTATTTACTGATGTATAGTCTAGATCTGGTGTACGCGGTCCATCTGTGGCACATGAAACACACGATGAAATAAAAGTTCTCATTCAGGAAAGTTTCTTTTTAATTCGATTGGACGATGTGTTTTTGCTTATTTACATTTTCTAATATTTTTTTGTTTTACAATTTTCATAGTGGATCACCCTGACCAAGGCGCGTATTTGCGGCCACTTGAGCAATGGACATGGATGAAACAGACTCGCTGGGGCTCGAACCCGAGATCTTAAACCTGTGATGCAAACATTATAGCCACTGTAGGCCATTTTAATCCCTAGTCCGGTCACAAATTTTATTTTGTAAAAGACGCTTTGCCAGCTTTTATATAAAGCCAGCGGTCGCTGCTACAGAGCCTTGTTCGAGGTAATCTACTCCACATAAAGAATGCAGAAAAAATTCTTTGGGAGCACTTCGCATACATATTAATCCACATTATATTTGTAGCATTTCAAAAAATTTCGCATAATTCCGGTAAAAAAGAAAAATCTAAATATCGCAATATTTATAAACACCTGTTTACTCTGAAACACTACAGCTTCTTTTTAACCTGCTTTTATTTTCTCGCAGGAAGTAAAATATACAGAACCTTCATCTGCGAAATCCGCACGCAATTCTGATGAGACGACACCGAGGCCAATATCGGTAAGATAATCATATAAGGTGATCATTTGCTCAATCTCAGCAACTCGCATGCTTTTATATTGCCACTCATTGAAGTGGGTCACCCTGACCAAGGTTCCACACTAGAGGCCGCCTATTGGCGTTCAGGCTTGCTTTTTTTTAGAAAACTGAGTTGAGCGGTTGGCATGAACTACCGAGGTCTTAGCGACTAGAACTCGATATGTTCAAAAAAGAGTTTACGAGAAAAACTATTATATTATCATATTGTTATGGCAGATGTTTTTATTGTCCTCGTAGAAAATGCTTGTC
Organism: Styela plicata; assembly: GCA_963675895.2. Lineage (NCBI taxonomy): Eukaryota > Metazoa > Chordata > Ascidiacea > Stolidobranchia > Styelidae > Styela > Styela plicata. The sequence goes on from OZ023141.1 coordinate 18,113,896, forward strand.
TGACCTTTGTGACGTTGCATAAATAAATTTGTGTATGTGTATAGTAAAACTTTTGTGCCTGCTGTCAAGCGCATTGACATGAAAGGCTAACTTATGCATTTTTGAAATAGCGTTTGTGTTTATCTCAATTAACGGCAAAACAAAAATCCGATTCGGGAATTCGAATCGATTCGGAGCACAATATATTCGAATCAATCCTGGATCGTTCATAGGAACTAATACTTAATAGACGGACTAGAGCTTTCATTTTCAAGGACAAAATGCAATCGATTTTGGTCAAATTTAATCAAAATCGATGATGTTTTGTCATTAAAATATGAAAATTGTTTTCTCTTATACATGAAGTGTAAATTGGATATACGCTATAAAATATAAATTTCTTGATTTTCACAATGAAGATGAGCTGTAATACTAATAATAGATATTTGTTTTTTTACATCAAATTCGTCATTGGATCCAATTCGAAAAAAAAATATTCGAATCAAATTCGAATTCCAAATAATTCGGTTTTGCTCATCTCCACTTACGAACAAATTAAATTTCATTACATTATTCTTTAATTTATTACCTAACAGTGTACTAGCATTTAGGTTGATGATTAGCAGGCACTCATGACGACTCAGAAATCATCCTAATCAGCAAAAGGACGTCAGTCTACCTTATCTTAAGCATGGGTCTTTGTTGAATATCACAGAGCGCATAGTGATTAATCAATACCTTATGCTCGACAGAATAGGAATTTTGACAGCAATACAATGTAAAATTTATTGACGTCATAAGTTCCGTCAACGCCCAAAAGAAGAGAAATTGAAATGAAAAAGACCTGTGTTAGCAGATTCCTGTGAACTTGTTTGAGCATATTAATATGGTCAAAACTTCGAAAGTGGCAAAAAGAATAAAATTTTGCCCAAAAGCGATTAAATATTTGGTACTTTTTTCCAACACACAGGTTGTAACACCGAACGATACTGGTCAGGAAAATCCGGCGCCGCGAGATCAAACATCCATGAAAGAGAAGCAGGTTTGTATAATTTTCCACAAAGAGAAAGGAATTATCATTATTTACAAAAGTAAAATGATTTATATACATTGTAACAAAAGTACAGTAAATTTACTGGTCATTTGCAGTAATTGCATATTTCCAAAGTTAAGAAAACGTCATGTTGATGAGATTTATGCCCATTATGAACTGTTAATGTGAGCCGCGGTGCGATCCATCAACACCCACATATGGCCAAAAAGTCAATTTTTTTTCCACTACCGCCAAGTAAAATTACTGTCTAAAACCAGTGATGCTGTCGCATTTTTGTTATAGTGTAGGATTTTTCAGGCCGATAGCTTATAATAAAAATTCCAATTTATCGAGATAGAACGGAATCAACAGATTTGCATTTGTCCTTTCGGTTTATACGATATAGCTATTCAGCGCGCATTACGAACAATCACAACCAGTCAATCAAGTAAACTGTTCCGATTACCATGCACCCCGACCACTACACTCTACACTACCCCACTACACTCTTCCAGACACAACTTAAGATAGAAAAGGATTTCATTTTTATCCTGCGGGAGAGAAAAGCCGAGAATACGGCTTAACTATATGGCAAAAAAAACTCTCATGCAGATACTAGTTCCAAGTCGGGGATGGGGTTTTTGCCCAACGGTTTACAATTTTGTTTTTGGACATGGTTGATGGAGGAAGCTGTAACCATTGGTTACGTGAACCACCGTGTACCAACGAGGCGTCCAACAATTTTCTCGCTTATAATCATCCCATGCGGGATTCAAACCCAAGCTGTTAGTGATGCTCGAAGCGTAAAGGTCGCACTACACGTTTGCATAGGTTGCGTTTTTTCTAGGTTTGTTTTATTTTAACCTTGCTTTTTACGCTAGTGCAATGCTCTGCTGCGCGCATTTTCTTGTGTTTTCCAATAAAACATAACAGTTCGCTATGAAAGCTAACGCGGAGTACTTGTTTCTTTTTTGCGTTTATGCAACAACGCTTTGGTACGACAACTTCACGTGTACTGTGGCCTTAACGCTTTTACTTTTTAAGCTAATCGTCCAATCCCCTAAACGCACGGAGTTAAAATTTTTAAAGGACTAGCTCGCCAGAAGTTCACTGGAGGCCTGGAGCAGCAACTAAAATGGCGCTTTTTGTAGAAAACATAAAATTGAACCATTATAGTAGAGCGCAATGAGTTCTATTTGCTCTGGTATTTGCAGTGAGTTCTATTTGCTTTGGGAATAATAAAACCATCCGCTACTCATTTGTTGCATTTTTATATTTATGTTAATATTTTTTTTAAGATCGCATTCATGATTTGAAGCTGGCTTGTTATGTTTCCCGCTGCCAGAATTGATCTAGCTACAAAGACCATTACACTTGCAATTTACATTCTAGATCCCGCTCTTAATCATGTTTGATGT
>OZ023141.1:18716425-19024910 GCA_963675895.2 Styela plicata
GCAGAGTCAGGAAACGGGACAGTGGTTTTTGTGGGACTGGTTCAGGCTCGAACCAAAATATAGACGCAAATTTTTGGTCATATTCATCTGAGCGCATTATCCTGTTTGACCTCTAAAACGAAAGATGGAGTGCAGCGCGCAAAGCACTTGGTTTGTCCAAAAATCATGGTTCGACCGATTGTTCTGAGATATATCTTTTTTTTTAACAAGTTTTGATTCAATTCGGAAAAATTATTCCATTTTATTCTGCCAGCATAAGGTATCAGATTAGGACCACCCTTAAAAAGTATAATATTTGAGATGAACTGGCCTTTGTGGAATAAACTTCTTGTATAGAGATCCATTCATTTCGCTTTGCTTGGGTTTGGCGTCATACTTTTAACCAATATTTCAAAATATACTACAGTTTCAAAAATTCACCTCTCGACTTCTTAGTGAGATTTCCAGATGCATGACGTCATTTTCAAAATAGATTGCATGATACGGGAAAGATTCTTCTACAAGACATGCCTGTCTCGGACAATAATATGGCGTTCGACACAGACTTACTGATGGATGGGAATCGCTCTGTGGCATCAAATCTTCTGTTGCACTGAATGAGACAAATATATCGCTATTCCGGAAGTGTTTCTCGAAAGTTTGATCGTGAATATGGCACATATATGAACGGATTGCTGATTATTACTTTGTATTAGAAATTGTATTGGTGGAAGTGCAGTTTCCCGTTTCTATCATATCGTTTAAACAACGTCAAATATAGGTTTCAATCCTCATAATTACCTCAACTAGGCGACTATAATCCATGCTTAATCATATTCAGATGGGTAGGCGCATGCTTTTCATAACCGTCCGTTTGTGATCGAATCGGAATCGACCGATCTAATCGACGATCGTTCGCTATCAGACAAAGTATGAAATTCAGAAGAATGGCCACATGGCCAGCAATTTTGCAAGTACGCAAAAGACTTCAAGACAAATGGATGTGTCATGATACGCTTGACAAAATACCTGTGTTTAAAAAGATTTCCCCATTGCAGTAAAAATTCGCGAAAGCTATTCTTGTCTAAGGTGTTCCTGGGTAGCGATATTGTATTAATTTTTGCTGCATTTTGAGAGAACTATGTGAAAATTAGACTTTTTGTATAGAGTTTATGGGCTATCGAATCATGTTAGAAAGGATTCTGTTTAAATTGGTATTATACGGTTACGAAATGGTTGTAACTGGAAAATGGCTAGCTGGAAAATGGCGGTCTTGCCGAACGACATAATAAAATAATATAAATAATGATCTTACAGCAACGAGGGAGTCATCAACTCCATGAACTCTTTTCCATATTTGCATTTAAAAGCAACATGCTCGGCGTAATATCCAGTTTTATCGATCATCCATACTGAACTTGAAAATATGACGCTTTCTTTCGACAATGTTGGTTGGAAACCACATAATTGGAATGGAAAATAAATTACAACCTTCGGCCTATCCAGTGATACTGCAATATAATTAAACAACTCAACAACAAATAGACAAACAACAATGTAAATGTTTACCTTTTGACAAATTCGTTGAGATTTCTCTCAAACGATTTTACAAACAAAAAATTTTGATTACTTGAAAAATAAAATGGCTGACCGCTTATTTAATTTTTCAAACAATTTCGTTGTGAAGGAATGATATGATCCGAGATGATGGAAAAAAGCGGTTTGATTTGAAACTGGAAACTATCCAATCACATGTTATAACTATAGTTGCTTCACGAGACGTTAGCAAAAGCACAATTGTCTGAAACTTGAAAAAATATTTTATTAAACATGAGAGCAGTGGCCTACTTAGAATGTTGAAATTGAAAGCAAAACATTTGAAGCGATTTCTGGTCTCATCATAATGGCATATTGGCATTGACATAACATCATAATAACACCGGAGAAGGAAAATATTTAAATAAAATTTTAGGGCCTGAGGATTAAGTATCGTAACGGCTGCACACCGAAGGAGCGCGAAAAGTTTTGGGATTTTGACAAGTTAATTCTGCATGTTTTCGGTTGGCAAGGGGGTCATGGACGGCACTATGCCCCTCTAGCTATGCTTGTGCATGAACCCCCGATGACACACAACTAGGCATAATATGTATAATTTCAGCAAATCACTTTAAACTTTGCATACCGGACCCAACAACGAAGATAAGATATTGAAATACTCACTGAAGCAATGCGTTGTATCCAAACTTCCATCTGAGCTGACGTAGAAACCAGTTGCATTCGATTCTTGGTTATTAAATTTTGAAATTGAAACAATAATCTTGCGGTGGTCGCATTCCACGCTCACTCGATCTGATAACAAAAATGATATTCTGTGTGAGCGTCTGATATTTGAATTTCGCTTTACTCTGCTAGGATGCTAACAATATTCCGAATTTTATCTGGTTGCGAGTAGGTCGATTCGAAGCACAATTTATTCGAAACAATTGTGAATCGTTCATAGGAACAAAAACTTGTTAAACGAACTAGAATTCTCATTTTTAACGAAAAAAATGCAATTGATCTTGGTCAATGTGAGCTAAGTTGAGATAAGAAATGTTACTCATAGGCATACTCGGACACAAAGCCCATGGAAGCCGAATTTTCGTTATCCTGCGGGAGAGTAAAGCGGAGAATACGGCTTACACATATGGTGAAACACTACTTCTCGTGCAGACACCAGTTCCAAATCGCGGTGAAGGTTTTTGCTTAAGAATTTTCTCCTATTTTTTGCATGGTTCTACTACATTACCACGTCTGCGTTTTTATTTCTGAACTGCAATCACTTACCTGCTTTCTCTTTGCAGTCAGCTCCACGCACTACCAGATATATCAAAACAAACACCGTCGATAAGACGTACATACTGGTCAAACGGTCATTTAGTTTAAACCAAAAAAACCTACGAGATCCAGCAACGGTTACGTGAATCCTCAAAGCACAAATACGGTCTGTCTGTTCAACGGCTCACGGCCCGACTCGCTAGAATCCAAACGACAAATAAAGACCGTACGCAGATGCATGTTTACCACTCCCATTTTTACGCGATTGAGAAGGTAATCATCACATAAACAATGAACAGCTGAGATAAAACAGAGAACAATTTTCCCACATACATACATGCGTAGTTTTGTAAAATATTTAGATGGGTTTATGCTGTACGAGGGATAAGTATTATCTAATGGAATCATTTTTTTACTAATTCAATTATAAACAATGAGGCAACATCTAAGAGGAACCGTGGTCACCTATATCTAGGTCTGTGCAAAACCAAATCATTTGGAATTCGAATCTGACCGAATCATCAATTCAGTATAACTAACAAATATGTCATTTGTACTATACGGATTGCCTCCATTATAAGCATCGGGAAATTAATACTTATGAATCGCTAATATTAGCGAAAACAGACTCAAAGGAAATGCATTTTCAATTCACACCCCATGTCTGAATGAGCGAAAAGTAATATTATAACGACACAATACAATCAAGTTTAGTCAAATTTTAACAAAATCGATACCATTTTGTCGTTGATACAAAAAATTCTATCCCTTCAAAAGTTTCCGTCCCTATGCACGATTCACGATTAATTTGAACAAATCGTGCTTCGGACTGATTCGAATTACCGAATCAAATTTCCCAGACCTATCTATAAGACAAGGATCTAGGTGAAATGGAATATTGGGAGATTTTGAGTAGAAAACTCCCAGACAGAACTACTACTACAGAAATAGAGTGAAATATGCGCCATCTGCCCTGAGTGATGTCAAACTATCTACCATTTCTTTAGTTTCGCTTAGTCGTCTATGACGATAATCAAGAAATATCCTTGGAAAATTATCCCAATATTCGCGTCGCGTTATAGATTCAGAAACATGGTATATTTTTACCAAATAGGTTACAGAAAATGCCATTTTTTTGACCAATGACCGATTTTTCTGTTGTTGCTATATTCAATTTTTTTTAGCGCCATTATATTAATTCACCCTGTTTCTCATGGCTGAAGCGAGAAAGTGGGGCGTGACCATTTGTGGCTAATGCTTGAGAAAGTTTTATAGCTTCATTTTAAAATATAACTACAGGTGGACAAATTTTTGGACAGGTCGTGTAGGAAGGTTGCCGCACGAAAATTTTCTGGTAAAAATCCTTCCGCCTAACCATGTTTTGTTAGATATGTAGGGCTGGGCAATTCGATTCGGTGATTCAAATTGATTCGGAGAATAGGCATCGTTTATAGTAACAAAAAGTTGCTAAATGGAGTGGAATTTTACATATTAAGACAAAATGCACTCGATTTTGATCAAATTTGACCAAATTCGATGTATTTTGTCGTTAAAATGAAAATTGTCGCTTTGGACTAGAGTGTAATTAAAATACATCGCGTTTAACTCTGTTAAAGCTAATATTTGTAATTCGTAACTGCAAATTATCATAATGGAGACGATAAGAGTAATAGTAAAATAAAATAATTATTAATTTTGAGTAATCAGCGATTCGATCTAATACGAAAAAATTATTCGAATCAGATTCGTATTCCAAATGATTCGGCTTTGCCCAGACTCGGTTATGAGTAGTATAAAGTGTCGTGTAAGTCTACGCGGTCTATTTGTAGTACATGCCTGAGAAAAGAAAATTGTTAATACCGGTGGTTGTATTGATACTATATGTACTACCATTCAAAGCTGGCTACATGTTGGTACAAGAGCACGGAGCACGAAGAAATACATACTGTAAGCTAATTTTAAATCCAGGAACGTGCAGCGCGTGTTTTATGGTCAACACTCCCACTCCCAGCAGTATTAAAGAACCAGCACGGTATTTATCACACGTAGGGACAGAAAGTATCAAGTAAAGCATTTTCCGTGCTTCAATATTTAGTTAAAATTAGACAATTTCAAGCTCATTTCCTAGCAATGGAATAACCATAGCGTAGCGTGTTGCTTGTAACATAAGCATCACTTGAATTTTGAAGTATCGCTTAAAATTTGAAGTATGACTTTAAATCCATGCTCGGAATATTGAATTTATTGTTAAAGGCGATGAAGAAAGAAGCACACGAATGAACTCATTCGGTGTCAAAGTTTAATCACGTGAATAAAGCCTAAATTTGCGAAGAACGCTCATTATAATTATCACAAGAAAAAAAGTAATGGCGCCTTCAACTACTTTTGACAGAAACAATTAGGAACCTTCAAATATTCGTTTCCCCCTTAATTTTTTTAAAGATTTGTCCGGAACGAATGCATTAAAATCTTCCCACTAAGCGGTATCTTTTTTAACAAAATTCACTTTAAGCAAGGACGGAATCAGTGCCTGAAACGAACCAACTAACGGCTGCTTAATTGCAAAGAGCTACTACTAGATGTAAAAACCCTAACTACTCTCCAAGCGGAAAACATTTCTAATGAAACTGAACTGCCATAGTGAAGTGCAGTGAGTGGTATCTCCTATGTGCTATGGTGGTAAACTATCTGTCACTTCTTTGTTTCCTTTTAGTCGCCTCTTCCGACACACACGGAATACGTTAGGAAAATTCTAAACCCCGCTACCTTGATTCGCACATGCATTTAGTATTATTGTCAATAGGTAGCTGTCAGCGTGCTCATCATGCTGGATTGGATTAAAGAAACGTGTTCCTTGCACCTGGACTATTACGCCCAGTTTACAGAATCTGTCTCATTAATCATCATGATTTTTCATTATATATTTTTGTTTTACGAGTGTTGGTACGACACGCGTTCCTCTGAATTATTTTATTTATCCACCCGCTTAATTAATGAATCAACAACGTCATGGTCAAAGTTCCATTTTGTTAGAAAAACATTTTATCCAAGAAGCTTTTTTTTCTAGAATTGCGATTCCCTGGAAACCCTTCCTCGACACTATTTTCCAGAAAAGATATTTAAATCGTTTCACATATAGTCATTTTACATCGAATATAGGATTTTAAGTCAGATTATTTCATGAGAGACAATGCGCTAAGTCAATCTGCTGCTATGCCAATCGGATGGAAAATAATCAAGAAATGCCAAACATAAGTATGTCTGTTGGTAATCTTGGCGCCCCATTACTCTGAAATATTTCGCCACGCGCAAAACCCAACAATGGACCAATCTGAAAAATTCCTGAATGACTGGACTCATAATTGCTGCTACTATCTACATTTGTTTCAGAAATAAATTCTGCGGTACAGATACTTTATGCATTTTGGTGCGCCGTTTACCAGTTTTCGACTTTGGTCAGAGCCCTAAGCAATCAGGCATTATTTATTTCGACATATCTTTACGACAAAACGAAAGATTTTCCAAGCCAAGAGACGAATCTAAGTTGATAATTGTCACATAATGATTTAAAATTATCTGCGCTTGCCTGCGCGCATCTTTACCTGGTATCGATATTTACGGAGTCAAGTCAGTGCTGGAATCGATGAAGCTGGAATTAACTCCATAGCTGAATGACGACCGCGAGCGAAAAAAGACACAGACTGTATCAGTTGGTAACCCGGAACTCGATGAGAGGGATTCTAATAAACTGTCAAATTCCTACTACGCTATTACGTGAGCCAGAGGTAAGATAGTTTTCTCAAGAAAACATGCAATTTTACTGTATAGAATAAAGATGAGAATTTGAATCCAGAACAAGATAAGTCACTGACGGATCGCGTCGCCGACGCCCAGGGTTTATACCACAACAATATTTCTGATTGAGATATTATAATATGATGATTGCTCTTGTTTCAAAAACGTGAAATCTATCACAAAAAATTTATGAATTTCAGTACATTGTACTTCGTGAAATATGAACTTGAACTCGTTGGTGATAACTTCGATTGGGGCGATACAGATATCGTAGCTTGAATTATCTTAACGAACCAAGTGTTTAAAGCCGTTGATGCAAATGTATCTGTTGCTTCCATCTTATAATAGGCAAGAATGGCTTATGCTGCTTGTACGAGGTTTCGTTTGTCGCGTACGCTTGGAAAATCGTTTAATCTGATATTGATATTAGGAAGACGCGGGAATTAAGAAAGTAACAACAAAAAAATCAGGAAAGATTTCATTGATTATGAATATGATGAGCAGTGGGCTATATGTCACAGGTACGCAATTTATTGATTATGCAATGCAAATTTATTTTAAATTTGCTGCTGGCAGATCGACCAGAAAACCAGTTAACGGGGCTTACATGCTGCTAGTTGCATTGCTACAGCATAAACTTATTACCATTGCGCTAAACAATCACTAGGCGTCAGAGACTTCTTCCCCTGATCTTCTTGGCCGCCGAAATACGCACACCACTCGCGAGCTTATAGTATTTCAACAAATATAGCAGCGCAGTCCCGCGAATGAATGCCGAAAGCGTGGCATTTATATGAACTGCGACGCCGGGTCGACAAAGAGCACATTGCAGTCGCTTTCTCGCGTTTCAGGAACCATTCTGTCTGACGTCATAGAGAAGATGTCGGGCGCAGCTAGGCGACTCCATAAATCAGCCAATCACAGCGCGTAATGTGGTCGTGCGATAACAACAGATGCGGGACCGGCCATTAATGAGTCTAGTGCGCAGCGCGGTGCGCAGGGTGTGCCGAGTCGCTCTCGACAGGTTTCGAGGTGGGTCGTTCGTTTGCTGAACTCTTACTGCTTACGTCTAGTGGAAGTTCTACATATTTATATAATGGGATCATAAGCTAATTGGTTTCATCGGTTAATGAGGTAATACTGTATGCTCTGCTGTTCCTGTCGCGTGATCCATTTGATTTTAAGCGCCACCACACGGACCTGCCCTGACTTTATCCTTTTGTCTGTCAGTAAACATTGAACAATCGCAACGATGAGGTTATCCTTATCAGGTTCTCTGTTTCTGCTGTTCTTGGGAATATGCAAATGATGTCAGTATGCTTATTTTTGGTTTTGAATGTCTTATTTGAACCTTTTTTTGAAACTAGCTTACCTCAAAAGTGATTGAAATATCATTCAAAAAAAATGGTAGGGTAGCTTGTTTAATTGGGAATTGTGTTTTTTAAACTTCATTTGATTTTTTTTTCACAACGTGATCTGTAAGTCAAGAATGCAAATAAGTTAACGTTAGGTTATGATTTTTTAATAGGTCTGTTATCACAGCGACAAGGTCCACTTATCAGCCTATGAATTAAATTTGGTCTATATATGCAGATGCAGGGAAGGATGTGCCTCGTCCTATTATGGTTTTCCTCTCCTATACATCATAGGGTATAAGAAGAATCCTGTCTTATGATTAAACACTGAATATGGTAGTATGTTTGTAAAGATATAAACATTCTTTTGTCTGTTCACAGTTAAAGTTCCTTTTCCGTTTTGGTCAAATCTGTAATCAAGTTGCATTTGTATTTTATCTCTCTTCTAACTTAGCTTCCTCTTTTCTTGCAACGAAGTTCCAAGCCTGCAACCACGTCCATGCACAGAAAAATGAATGAAAGTCTTTTCCCATTTTTTTACCTCCTATTCGAAACTGGTGTCTGCATGATAGGTTTGAATCGGAATGAAAATTAACTTTGGTTAACTGGATTTAAAGAATATTTATATACTGTATTGCCTATACTGTATAACAGTAGTTGCTACTACCATTTTGTACTATGAGTTGCTTGTGGATGGTTACTTTTAGGTGCTGATTCCTGCATGGTCTCGAATAAATAGAAAAAAAAGTTATGTGCCAATCAGAAATTTTATTTTTTCAAACATGTGCCACAATTGGACTGTGTCTTAATAACGAGATTCATCAGTGACACATACTTGAAAAAGATGTTTTGACAAAATTTGTTCGCATTTCCTTTAATCATCCTTCATGTCAACTTTGAGTATTTGTGTTTTTAGTGGACAGTCGAAATCTTTATTTTAAATAACTTTTTAATAAATACGTATCGGGGATTTCTAGAAATTATCATTTGCATGTTGTTCCATGTTCTTTCTACTTGTCATTATATCATTTTTTTTTTACAGTACATCATACATATTAGGTTATGTCTGTCCAAAACATCCCAATCAAAAATGAAAAAATAAAGCACAAAAGGAGCAAATTAATGTCTATAATTGACTCTCTGCATCCTTCAACTGGACAAAATGACGGTAAGACTGCACAATCAAACAGTCACCCTGAACTTCACAATGGGACAGAAAATGGTGACATTTCGTTAAAAGTTGAACGAGAAGAGAATATTGATGTTGGCCCTGGAGCATTCCTGACTCAAGAAACTGGCTCCGATAATAACCAGGAGAATGATGTCGTGACAGATATACTAAAATTGTTGTATCAGGCAGCATCTAGTAATATTGAACAAGAACTTAATGCATCTCAATCTCCAAAAATAAATGAAAATGATGAATCGATTCTCGAGATGCAGCATCCACCTACAGGTAGTAGGTCTGCGATCCAACCACTCTTACACAGCCTTGCAAATGGCACTTCTCAAGTAAAGTCAATCATACATAATGATATCAGTCTGATATACGAGTGCAAGAGGTGTAAAGGATTGTTTAGGGCTTTGCCGAATTTACTTCGACACAAAAAAGAATATTGCAGAGATACAGGCATATTTTCATCCTTTATGAATCGTCCGACTAATAGCACTGAAGAAGAAGACACAGCTTTTCAACGAGTTATGAATGCTCTTCATCCACCTGATTTATCCCGAAACACCTATAATGTGCCAGGCTCAGATAATGCTGGAACACAACAATTACCACCCAACGTTAATATGCCCTTGGTACCTAATAGTTATGTGATACCAGTTGTAACTCGTCCTCCACCCAACATGCCAAGTTCCTCCAGAAATGCAACCCAAGGTTTTGTCCAAAGGAATATTGCACCTGCCATACCCAACTCTCATTTTGGGAAACCTGCCCAAGTAGTGTCATTCGTGCGCACACCTGGGTCGTCTTTTACAATTGGACCAAATGTTCCTCCCGTACCCAGATCCTTACAAAAGAAAAAGCATATTTGTCCCATATGCAAGAAAGAAATGTCTGAGCGTAAAAGTGTTAGACGACACCTTGTTCGGATACACAAACTGAGTGTTATGGAGTCGCTCAAACTTTTGCACGGAACGTCTAATAATGCAACTCATAAGCATACATCTCGCACTAGTCCGAATGCTGCTCGTACCAGTCCTGCCCCAACTCCAAGTGTTAAAGTCATATCCAGCAAAGAACTGCCTCGAGTACTTTCTGCTACCTCACAGGTACCATTGGCCACTCCTGACCGATCTGACAAAGATTTGCATAAGATTTGTATAGAAAAATTAAAACTAGGGGATGATAGAACTATCAATGTTCTTCCTTCAGATTTCAAACTGGATACCACACAATGTCCAATTTGCCCTCGAGTGCTGTGTAGAAAGACAAACGTTCGTCGACATTTATTGGAGGCTCATAATTTTATAATAAAGGGAGACAGAAAATACTTTCAAATAAAGGACCTTGTTGATAACAAAGTTACAAAGAGTCCATCACTGAGAACTTTACGACGTATAAAACCTTCGGATACAAAATCAAGGGTGGATAATTTACCAATCAAAAGTGCTTCTCCTGGGAATTTAGCTAGAAGTGAAAGGAAGATGACCATTGGCAATCCTCTTCGGACTTCTATGCCTTCACTGTCATTGCTCAGGGTTGAAGTGCAGGAAACATTGAGCAAGACTGAAGGTATCGAATCAAAAACAAAAGAAGCCATTGTAGATGCATATGGAGAAAATATATCTTCATTAATAGATGGTAATGCTGTTGAAAATGTTCAACCCATGGAATCCATTTCAAACGAGTCCAACAATGACATTCAAGACTCTGAGGATATCATACCCAATGAAAAGAAAAGTATGTCTTCTAATCTTGATGGCGATGATTCATTCTCCTCTGTAAAGCTTGAGACAGCAGACGCCGAAACAACTCAGTCGGATAACTCAAAAGATGAAGAAGGAAACAAGGCAATTAAAATATCTAATTTTGAATGTCCTGTTTGCACCAAGAGATGTGCTCGAAGAAGAACTTTGAAAAATCACATGTTTTCGTTTCATCAAGTCAGTCACAAAGAGTTTGATTCAAGATACAAAGATTGGGAGTTCTCAACACAGCAGGATGGCTCTGTAACTGCCACTCCGAAACGCCAAGCTGTTTCGGGTAAAAGAACTTTTGATACAACAGGTCATCAATCTGATGAACCCTTGCTTAAAAGCAGAAAATTTGATCCTAATTCTTTCTTTATGAATTCGTCAGCTTCTGATCATATTGAAGACCCATCTAAATCCCCAAACCATATTGACATGAATGGATCTAATCCCACTACACCGATAGATGACATAACTACGCAAAAAATTTCGGATTCTTCAACAGCATCTCACAACATTGACATTTCTTCCAAACCTCTCACGGTTATCAAAACATCCCCTAATGTGACTTTCAACAATGGTGCTGATCTTCTCCAGAGTGACGAAGGCAGCAATACCAGGAGGATAATTTTGAGGAAATTAGGGACTCCAAGCACCTCGACTGCTCCTTTAAGTCCTAACGCACCCACTGGAATACGACCTCTGATCAAAGTTAAACTAAAAAGAACCATCATTGCTAGTAAAGCATCAGATGCAAAAGCTGCCTCCACGAATAAAAATATAAGTGCAACCTCTCCAGGAATGATTCCTATTTCTCCCGAATCCCCTATTGCCAATGTAGTGTCTCCGAAAACTGCAAATACATCTCCAAGGTCGATAAGATCACCTACTGGTTCTGGTAAGCCTAATTTCAGCATAGACAAACTGTTGTGTTTCACGTGTGGTAAAAAATTTGAAACAACAAAAGCAATAAAGAGACATTTATTGGAATCTCATTTTTTGCCAGAAAAAGATGTGTTAGCAAGTTCAGAGTTCTCTGCGGTAAGCGAAAGGATACAAAAAGCTGGTCTTGAGCTTGGATATGACATATCTGCGGCACAATGCGTGCTTTGCAGACGATTATACTTCTCTCGAGAACATCTTGCCAGACACATGACAAAAGTTCATCACTTGTCGGAAGATGATATAAGATACTTGAAATACTCTGATGAATCTTCCAGTTCTCCACCACAGGTGTCCTCCCTCAAGACTATGATCTCAAAGAAAAAAGCAAGCCCAACCACCAATGCAGGTCAGCTTAAACAGGTCAGCCGGTCAATATAGTAAACAAATTTAAATGAATGCGTACTATAAATTCATATTGCGGTATTTCATCAGATAGGGTATTATTTTTATTCTGTGGGACCGGATATTTGAGGAGGTTGTTTATAAAAATGATCTCCCATTCTATGACCTGTTTCAAGTTTGGTTATACTTTTTTAACAAGCCCCAATCTGTATTACGACACATAGAAACTGAACTCTGTGTCTTTCTTGTTACCCTGCGTCATTGGGAATGACAATTTAAAACAATATATTTGGATTAAAAATGGAATTCTAAATATTGAATCTCAGTCCTGAAAGAATAAGAAGCATTTTAAGCTGTTTATAAATATTGGCTCAGATCGCATTGTTCTATAAAATTAGATGTTTGATTTATTTTAGTTCAGTAATATGATTCATTCTGTTGAGCTATTCTGGAATAGTAGGCTTTTATAAAGAATGGGCCATGGATTGCAATATTTGATTGAATGAGTCTTGTTTGATGGGTGGTTATTTTTTATTTGAACAAGGCATGTGTTAAAATATGGCGTTGTCTGTTTAATCTTTGTGGAATCACTGATTACAGATATATTTCTTATGCTATTTGTCCAATATTTCTATTTCAGCCCAAAGCAAAGACAGCGAAATCAAGCAATCAAACTCCAATTCGAAAACCTTTTCCTGCAAAAAAACTGCTACAAACTGTGGGAGTGAAGGGAAATGCTTACATAGCATCTCAGAAGAGCATAGAACACTCACTGAAGATCTTTCCAAAAGCTTGTGTGGATCCTGAAGCTATTAGATGCATGAAATGCAAACATAAGTATGATATTTAACTTTGTCAACTAAATGTTAGATTTAATTTTTCATATAGTTTTGAATTTTCTATGCAGCTTCTCTGCTAGTATTATTGATGTCCTTTTCAACATAGTTGTAGGCTCGCAACTCTAGTAAAATTGGGTTTTCGAACACAGTGAATTCCATTCTTATGTGGGAATTATATGTCAGTCTCAGGCAGTACTTTAGTTCACTCTCATTATTTTAACATCCTTAATACATCAATGAGGCATCACACTGAATATGATTTGAATTTCTTGGGTTTGTTATTCAAACCATGTTAATATTATTATCTACATTGGCCTGAACATTGTTTTTCAGATATAAGAAGATGTGGGATCTGAAAGTCCATGTTTTAAAACACACTGGCATGGGAATGTATGCTTGTAAACATTGTCCGAAACCTGTTACCTATATATCAGCCACTCGTTCTGAGGATGTTTTGAAGCATCTGCTTGAAAATCATAAAATACGAGTCACTGCCAAAAACAGAATGAGTATATTGGAGCAATGCCGTGTGAATAACCAACCACTGTGGACAGCATACGGCTTGCCGAAAGGAAAGCTGTCATAATGCGGAATGTCTAATTTTGAGTTTGTTCATTTTGCATTACCTTCTATTTCAGCATGAAACTTTATTTATTTATAATATTTATGCATTGGATTGAACTTGTACCTCAGTTTAGGCCTCTGTGAATCGCTTATAGTATATATATTTGCAACAGGTATTAACTTTAGACGTGTTCACATAATTTCCATCGTCTTGCATGTAACACTGGTATGCCGAACCAGAGATGATATAGAAAAACTCTTATCTTTGACACCATCCTGGTTTGTTTTCTATCGTCCAGCGCATATTCCAGTGACTGCACTTATTATAAAAGTGAAATTCCACTTGGGATGTTTCTGTCTAGTTGCTGATAACACATTTTCCCTTGGTCTTTGCCCTACAAGCATCCCTTAGTTGGTGCTTCCTGCTTTGCCTAGAAAGAAATTCAATAAAAAGGCTATCGTCGTTTTAATCATTCTGTCTGTTGTATTACAACAGAGAGCAAGAATTGAACAGCCATATAGAAAGCATCTGCTATTTTACTGTGATATTTAACTACCAATAAAAAATATTTTGTCAAGCCTGAGCCACAGATGAATTTTGCCTTAGTGGCACTATCCATCTTTGATTCGTACTCAACATTACATAGACAGTTCATGCACAATGTGATTTGCATTCTCTGCCGCAGATAGTTGTATTTATCACTCCTCCCCAAATTAATTATTTCGAATATGTGTTTCACTATATTTGCAAATTTCGGTTGAAAATTAGCATTAAAGTATGTGTGTTAGTAACAATATTACTCATTGCAAGGGTTAAACTTTCCGACGGGGTTTGTTTTTAACCTCTTAATTTGAACTCTGGGTTTGATGTAGCAAGAAGACTCTAATTCTGATCCCTGACAGTAGTTTAGGCATGTTGATATTGCCTACTCATCATTTTCCAGAGTTTTATTTTGAAGGTGAATGAAATTGTCAAATATTATTTTTCGAGTTTTGTTGCTTATATTTACTTTGAAATTAAATGTTACATATACTTTATACAATGCAGGCTTAGCATAGTTTTAGCAAGCAATGATGTATCCAGGGCTAGAATTCCCAGCATTTTAGTCCTCTCATAATAATAATAATGAGTGTAGCAAGCAAAAATCCTTAGATTGCACCTTTAATCTTACGACAACTTAGATTAAAACAAGCTCCATGGAATAACGGCCTAATGATGTATAAATTTCAGTACCCCAGAAACATCCTATATTGCAGTGGAGAGTGATGGGTATCCATACGATTTCTTATTATTCTTGTGACGCATATGGACGGTTCTGAGTCCAGTTGAGATAATCGTAAGACTCTATACAACTTTCGTTATCGTGACACATACAGACAATTCTGAGCAAAGTTTAAATAACTATAACATGAAATGAAGTCGTGGATTAGTAACAAAGGTCCCAACATGTCTAAGAAAAATTGGGGGTGGTTCAATGCAGATGTACTCAATCATCTAGCGACAGCGGATACAGAAACCAATAACTGCACCTTTAGCAAAGAACCTCCAATTGTCCTACGGAAACCATACCAAATTGCCCAAATCTGAAATGGTGTACGAATGCCCTCTCCATCTACCCACAACAATAGGCCAAATCGCCAGATTTATTTAAAAAACAAAAAAATGTTATTAAAAACGTTTTATAAAAAGTGTATATAAAAGTTGAACAATAATGGTCTCAGTCACATGATTGTTTTTTTTTCAATTCAGTCCAGACCTTGCTAATGTATAAAGCAACAATTAGGCATTTACCAGGATTTTAACTGCAAAGTGAGCGAATTCAGCAAGAATTGAAAAAACGAAATCATGATTCTGGAAACCCCCTGAATATTTTAGACTCTATACAGTTAGCTTCCTGATTTTCTTGACATGATAAGCTTCTGATTTTCACGAATCTGGTGTCCAAGAGCTTACACCAATATACATACACAACGCCACGTTCACGAATCAGGTGTCCAAGAGCTTACACTAATATACATACACAACACCACGTTTTGCGTGGCGTAGTGTACTCTCATTGAGACTATAAAAGCTGTGGCTGGGTTGAACGCGATCTTATAAAGACCTGGTGAAGTAATAAAGGTCTATTTATGGTGTGGCAGAACCTTGTTATTTTTTTCCGATGGAAAAAGGTTTCACAAAGCCACCAACACTACCATTTCATGGCAGCATTGATGATTTCGAATATTTTTGTGCAGTCCGGTGAGTGGTTACTATCAGACGCTCAAAAAGGAGAAATTTAAATCACCTAGCAACAGATATATAAAATGAAATATCGCCCATTGCATAAATTTAACTCTGATATAAGTGATTTCCTGCAGCAGCAGAGTGAGCTATGCTTTCAGATGGTTAATTTTATTTTAGAAAGATGTTTTTTAGATTTGTAGTTCTGTGAATTGCCACGTCATTGTAGGGTCTAGTTTTGATGCAAACCATGTGAGGGCCTGAGGATCATGGTTGAAGCTAGCACAACTACATTCCACAGAATATCCCATGGTCATGCACAGGCTTCCAGTGCCCTCACGTGCATAGCAGCATCCTATCATGACAAAAAGCTCATGATTTGCAGCCGCCATCACGACACTTTTACTGCTCGAATGGTAGAGTCTTGGCATCCGATCAACACAGTGCTAGAGTTCCTGTTTTCTTGATTATTATTGAAGTCGCATATTGATGTTGTCCAGTCGGGAAGTTTAAGCTTTGTTAACACCTGTAAATAAAAATTGAAATAAAATTCATGGATTATTCGTCTAACATATATATATTCAATTACTTGAGAATCGAAAGTTTTTGAATCTTATTAGATGACAAAATCGGAACAAGGAAATCAATTTATTTCCTCCAAATTAGCAAAATATTCATATTAGAGAATAAAACATCCACAACCAGTGAATCTTCACTGGTTGTGCCTGTCTTATTTTCTAATATAAATATATACCCCAATCCTAGTATTATCGAGGTCCGTCGAGGGCAGTTTCCTACACCTAATGGACTAAATTAAGGCATGCTCAGCCAAGGTATGGACGAATAAATGTTTGAGAATGGTTTTGTGATAAATTATTAAATACCATAGCTGGTCATGGCTTCCTAGTGACAGAACTCGCCGTTTCAAAAAAATATATGTGTTGTCATGGCCCATATGTTGATATATCGCACTGTGCATGGTCAGTTAATACAAGCATGACCGTTTCAAAATTTACCTTTCCTTCTCTAAGCACCAATAATGCGGGAAATTGTCCACAACAAAGCAATAGATCAAGTTTTTCACTTGCTGCATTTGCTTGCTGATCTGATAGAGAAACTGAATCTAAAAATGAAGCAAAATCATATAATTAACAAACTTCACTATTACGATTGTGTGCAAAAGAACTCGAGGCTAAAGAAGTCAAGGCTAAGGCTTTGATCATACAGGTTTCGCAGCAAAATAATATATATTAATATACATCACTCTTATGATTGTGTGCAAGACCTGTAGGTACAGGCTTCAGAATAGTCCTACCCGTCCGGTGTGTCATAAAAGCGACTATAAGAAAGTAGATGGTTTTATCATCGACCAGGGCAGATACCACTCGTTGCACTTTACCATAATGGTTCAGTTTCGTTTGGGATGTTTTCTATTTAGAGTGCAGTTGGTGGTACAATATCTTTTTATTAGCTATTGCTGTGGGTTGTGACCCTTTGGGAGCTGCTTTCAGCCTTGCTTAGAGTGAATTTCAATGAAAAAAAAAGAAAAAGAACGGTCTTAATGAAAGCTTGAGATTAAAAAAAAAAAACAGGAGCTATAGCGGCATAATCAAACGCCTAAGTTTGCTAACTGTAGTTTGTAATAAATCTGTCTGACAAGACCATGATTTTCACATCTTCCATGCAAATTGGTCTAATTTGCACTTCACTATAGAAGTTTTTGTTGCATGTAATGTTTTTTTTTAGGACTGATGGTTTTCCATTAATTCTAGCACCCTGGGTTTGTATCAAGTGCTATTCAAACCACCATGGTAAAGTATGGTGAGTGGTATCTGCCCTGTGCAATTTAGAGTGATCCTAAGTACAATGCAAAAATGACGACGCAGTCAAATTTTTTAAAACTTCCTTGCGATGAACAGAAAGACTTCAAAATCAATAACACTGCTATTTCATAGCAGTATTGATAGTTTTTAACATTATCTCCAGTTAGGTTTCTATGAGGCACTCAAACAGCAATATTTTTCTCCTTGCAAGAGATCTATCAAATATTACTATTTGCTAAATTTTCTTCTGACGAAGCCCACTTCTTCAGGTGTCTGAGTAGCAGAGTAGCTGACATTCTGTTGTCCAAGTAGCAAAATAGCTGACATTATGCCAGTCTAAATGTAAGTAGAAGTGTGTACCAACAAAAAATTGATTCTAATATATTTGCGAACTGAAATGACATTATCATACCATGTTTACTGCCGTTAGATATAGAATATGAACTATGCAAAGGAGGAAGTCTGTGTAGATGAGTAATAGTGTGACCAACATTAGAATACTGTGCTGTGGTTTGTACTTCGAAGTCAACACAGATCCAGATTGTTCCATCCTCACATCCAAGTGCAAGTTGAGTTAGACTGAATTGATAATTAAATTAAGGCAATTAATCACTGATAGAGGAATCTGACGAGGGATAAAAAAAAATTGTTTTATAGAGCCAATGTATGTCTGGCGTTATGGACTGGTGGTTATTTGCAATCATCGCTGGTCAAAGAAGGCTCGTTAGCCCATTCCCACCGCTCAACCCAGGAGATAAATAATATGTGTGTGGGGTTAAGCGTACTTCTCAACAACAGCAAACCTGTTCGCTTGCAAGCGGCTGCTCAGAATGGGGATTTAATCAGGGTGATTAGTAAATGACAGGATTTCATTTTATCCTGTGGGAAAGGAAAGCCGAAAATATGGCTTAACAATATGGCAAACCATGATCTCTGTTGCAGACATCAGTTCCGATTCGGAGATGAAGGTTTTGGCTCGACATCTTGCTCAATTTCCTTCCTATGGCCATGATTGGTGAAGGAAGCCGTAAGCAGCGATTACATGAAACACCCACAGTGCACTGGCAAGGTGTCCAGCAGACAGACCTCTTCGCATAAAAGCATCCCACACAGGATGCGAACCCATGACGTTAGTGTAGTAGCTTGAAGCGTATTGCCAATGCAATTGAGTTACCACCCTAAATTTCATTGAAATCAGGTAATAGAAATCACAGAGAGAGGATGAAACATACATACTGTATGATGAAATAAGATATAATCCATGACTTATTAGACAAACACATACTGAAAAATGTGAAAATTTATGAAAAATAAAATTTCTGGAATACTTCTGCATTGTATATTTAACTTTATGTAAAGCATCACATCTTGTAATCTGCTGAATAAAATAATAAACTTACGTTTCATCAGAATCCGCAACTTCATCAAAATGTAGAAAATGACCAGCAACCATCTGAATGAAGCGGTAATAATAAAGGTAGTTAAAGTTTATCGGGATAAAACATGTAAAGAGTACCAGTAAGTAAAATAAAATTGTGTGAGAAAAGCATACTCCATAGTATCTCAAGAAGAAAAAACAAATTTAGCATCATACGATGAAGAAAGACTTACAACTTTAACAATAGAAGGGGTCGAGGTTGAAGTAATTACTTTCCCATCTTGAATAAAATGTAAATTTTTATCGGAGTCTGCAACCACTATGTAGTCCATCGCAGGACAAGACGATGATGAAATGGCTGTAGCAAGAATACATGTCACAGAGAGATTGTTTTGAAGTCTTTCTATCTGAACAGGACAATATATTGAATGTTGCAACAATACAATATTGTCAATATTGAAAATGCTATTCCCATCTGGAACAGTACCAACCGAAAGTCTGGTATGAAATCAGGAATCTTTGGTTCCACACAAATATCAATCCAAAGAATTCGCCGAATTTGTCAATAGGGTCAAACACGGTTTTTTTTTGTCATAGAAGCTCTGAGCAGGGCCAAAAGCTGAGCCTGAAAGGAGCCAACTAACAGCCACTAGTATGCCAGAGAACTACTACAGTATAAAGTACCAACAAGACACTCTAAATGGAAAAGATCTTATACAGAACTAAAGCACCATGGTAAAGTGCAGTGCGTGGTCTCTGGCCTGGGCAATGATAAAACTTTCTACCACGTCTTCATATCATTTAACTGTTGACATATTTTTAGTTTATCTACTGGATTAAGTTAACAAAATCTTGTCTCTCGAAACTGGGTGCATGGAACATCTGGGCAATTAGAATTACTGTAATCTAATTAAAAGTAAAACAAACAAATACACAGTAGCAAAACTTTCCATTTTTTCACTCACTTGAAGTACCAGTATTCAGAAAATTTGATTCAATTTAAATTCATCAAAA
Organism: Styela plicata; assembly: GCA_963675895.2. Classification (NCBI taxonomy): domain Eukaryota; kingdom Metazoa; phylum Chordata; class Ascidiacea; order Stolidobranchia; family Styelidae; genus Styela; species Styela plicata. Next base: position 18,736,423 of record OZ023141.1, read on the forward strand.
TCCGTAAATTGAATTTGCTCATCCAAATAACAATACTTGGCTAAAACTACCCAACCTCAATCAAAAAGATATCAAATAAGATATATTCAAAATATTAGAATGAAGCTATCGCTTACAATATTGGCAATCCCCAATCCATACCTTTTCAGTTACTACATCTTGTAATCGTATTTTCCACAAATTATCAAATGCATTGAAACAATTCAATACACCGTCTTCATTGCCTGTGATGATGAATAGGTGACCCACTGTAAAATAGGAACATGTAAGGTCGCAATCAAATTTAAATATTTTTTGAATGAAGTTCGCTTTAAGAAAGGCCAGAAGCAGTGCCAGGAAGGAACTAATTAACAACCACTTATTAATCAACGGCAAAAACTGCTAGATACAGTCCTAACATATTTCCTGTCACTCACTGTATTTTACCAGAGCGGTTCAGCTCTATTTGAATTGTTTTTTGCTTTCGAGTGCAGTTGCTGATACTACATGCCGTAATAGCTCTTTGGTATTAAGTGGCCGGTAGTTGGTTCCTTTTAGACACTGATTTCGGCCTTGCTCAGAGTGAATTTTAATAAAAAAATTGCACTCTGAGAGTAAAACAACCCAGAGTAGATAACGCTCACTGTGTCACATGGCAGCATTGCAGGACTTCTAAAGATAAGTTCTACGAAATGTTTCAACATAGGGTGCTGCTTAGTAAGTACAAAGCTAACAAAGCAAAAGACATTGTAAAGATTTGGAAAAATAATTTCTGTCTCCTTGCTTATTTTCATTACTCACACAAAGTTTCATGAATTTGTAGTGCCGTAATTCCAGCAGCTTTATCAGGCATTGTCCTCATGAATATCTGACCGTTACAAAACAAAGTCACTGATCCTCTTGAATCTGCTGCAATGAGATCTTGAGATACGAGACGAATTATATCATGCAACTTGAGGTGAAAGATCGGTCCACATTTTGTTTCCAGCGATCTTACAGACTGAAAGAACATGGTATATATATCTTTTACATTATCTAGAAAAGTAGAAAAAATTTTTAGACACCTTAAGCAAAAATAGGATTCTGTCACACTGTGGGGCCATAATCACATCATTTTGACATGTATACGGTACCAAAAATGGTGGACAGAAGATTATTCAAACTCACTGTGATCGTTGAAACCTTGCGGCTTGGTTCTTCATAAACTCTGACAATTCCATCCTCAGCTCCAGTCAATATGAAATTATTTACTTCTTGAAACAATCTTCCATTAGTCATTGAAATAAACGGCTTGTCAGTTTTAACCTCCCATTGTATTTCCGTCAATACCATAGTTAGTTATTTAAAGTCTAAATATTGCAAAATCACAAACATGGGTCATATACTAAACATTATTGAGCATAAAGAGTGAAAGCTGAAAGCCTTGCGACTGAAAGATTTATATTATTTTACTTTTTAAGAAGTGAACCTGTGTTAGATAGTATTTGTGAGGTCAACGAGGTGTAGTACGATCAAAGCTTGATTTAGTAACACAAAGCAAAAAAACTGAGTAACATCGGCAAATATAAGGTTTTGAACTTTCAACTCAATTTTCTATACACTAGCTAGCATGAAAAATGCATCAATCATGAAAAATAAATCACAAAATGAAAATTATAACAGAGATAGCATTATCAGTTTTTTAAAAATAAATTCACCCCATCAGTAACTGTATCACTTGTAAAGTATGATTTACCCAATCCCAAATTTTATTTCATCAAGCATGAGTCACAACTGATCTGAGCTTCAGTGGCATGGTCAATCAGTGACCCATGCTTGGCCAAAGATGTTTAGTAAGAATATTTCTGGATGGGAACAGATCAAACTTTTTACAAAACATATCTAGATATATTTCTCTCTAACTTGGTATGTGTATTGCTAAGAAAACAAATTTGTTAATCAGAATCGAAAAAAAGATTAAGTTAGCCAATTGATGGGCCACAGCAATCAAGGTTGAACAGAAACTGGTGGAAAATTGTTATTAACAGGGTAGCACTTGATCAATTTTCATAAAAAACATGATAAATAGTAAATTATTGAGAAAGGAGATGCTTGCTTCGTTATGATAGGCGGTTTTAATAATATTATATTACATCATTTTGAACTAAATATTCAAATTTAAAGAGTTGATAAATTGATAACCAATAAGTAAGCCTCGTATTAAATATTATTAGGTATTTACTTCCATAACTAATTTTTATCGTTGAAAATACAAAAATTACTTCATCAGTTAGCAAAAATAATAATATGATAGTCATATCAAAGGTGTAGGTAAATATTTATGAACTTGAATTGAGATGGAACTAGAATCCATGTAACATTGGGCGCAAAAATTGTGCAAATCAAGCAAGGCTAAAAAATATATTTGTTCAACCTAATTTTTTGGAAAATAACCACAATTACACAACATTCATTAGTGTAGAAAATTTGTCTTTGGGAACTTGAACATATAAAAAGAAAGTTATTTCCTAGAAAAAAGGAGAAAATCAATCAGAGATTCAAATTTCTTTGCTTCCTTCAAAGAGGGATTGCGCCTTTTTGGCTCAATCCATCAGTGACCCATGCATAACAAAATTCGTTTAGCAAAAATATTTGTTTGAATTTCTTCTCTTCATATTTCTTGAGATCCAATGCTTTGTTGAAGATATTCTTTGTATAATCCTTCTTTTCTACTTTTAACTTTCGATTGGACGAACTCTCTTCGTTCTAGCAAAGATCTTTTTTGCTTTCGTGCTAAAGTGACTTTGGATTTTGAAGATAATTGGGCGAGAATAAGAAGAATGAGGGAAAATACAATCAAAGCACCAAGCACATGCCAGTGATATAATTGAGGAACGGCAGTCCACATAGCAGAAACAGGGGAAGTGTATTTTCGCAGTGTAATAGTGCCAGATTCCCCTAATGCAGAATGAAGAAAATCGTCAGACATTCCAACTGCCAAAAAATTTGCTACCAAGATCATCGGAAGAAAGAGACCAAACAATGAATAAATGCAACGTCGGCCTTTTGCCTTCCTGTTGAATGAACAAGCTTCATCATCAATTCGAAGCTTCTCATCAATGGCATCTGCAATATCGTTGCAATCTTTTTCCAATTGGTTAAGAGTATTTTGAATAGTTGCATTAATGGTCTTCTCAATTTCCTTGCAAACATCATCAATTTGGTTGACACATCGACTTTGTTTTCCTAAGGTTGGGACATAAATCGTAGGCATGTCGAATCCTGTTCGATTTAGGTTTGGTCGCTTACAAAGCTCTTGAACAATTTGCATCATAACTCGTTGGCGATCGCTTTCATGTCCTGCTTCATCTGCTTTGCTGAGGTAAAACTTCATTCGTTCAGCATGTTTTTCACTCAATTCCTCCACAATATTGAGAGTGCGTTTACAAAGAGCTTGACCAATTGGATCAAAAAACACAAATATTAAATCTGCGATGTTATCACCAAGCCATAGGATTGACTCATTGACATCGAAAGGATATTTCATGTCCCCATCAACCAAGCCCGGCGTGTCGATAAAAGTGACAAGACTGAATTTCTTTTGCTTTGAAGTGGAAATTTCTGTTCCAATATAATCAATCACACCCTCCATTTTTTGCAAAGGCTGTAAATGTTGATAAAGATGCATGGTCGCGTTACCAGTGAGTGATTCCCGCTTTCGTCCACTCGTTACTATTGTGAACCCCTGGGTTTCGATTGCAACCCCAGTTCGTTGAACGTGTTCTTCAACATACCAATTAATAAAAGTACTCTTACCAGCAGAATGATTTCCAATCAACAAAACAGTAATCTTTTTTCTGGGTTCCAGCAGAGTGATTCCTACACCTTTTGCAATATCAATCAAACCAGTTTTATCTTCAATGTACAATTTGTGACATTCTTGAAGAATCCTTTCGTTCATAGATACAGATGCATTTGCAATGGCGTTTGCCGATCCCCTCGATTTGGTCTTGCTCTTGTCGCTCATTTTCCACGTTACCCTAGATCTGGAAAAGACCTCTTTACAAAAAACTACTCAAGGGAGTGCACGGGACTAAACAGCACACACTACACGTACAGCGTAACACAGAATCTGGAATAGATCAAAGTGGCAAAATTTCGAAACCTTCACACGTATATTTCAAGAAATATATCAATCAGAAAATTATTGGCCCGTAAAGGCAAATGCCACGCTTCACCTAAAAAGTTCGTCATTTCAGTTCAGGGGTTTATATAAACCAACTTATAATATTAATCTATTATTATTGAATGAAATGTCATTTTTGATAAAAATGTAGATAAAAAATGGTAGATCAAAAAAATAAAATCTAGCGCAGGCTAGATATATTTAAATCCGTGTGCACAGTCTGTTGGAGTTAATGTTGGATCTGCGAACTGCAAACCCATTTGTCTGATTTACGGTACCCTGTGTCTTGCCAGTCATTCTATTAATTGTGGCTTCAATAAGTAACTCGTTGCCCAGGTAGAGAATGTACAGCGTAGGCAGTAAACTTAAATTTCACTATCAGCTGAACAAGTAATACGGTACGGTTCTTCCCGGATAAGTATAATCCGTGTATAAGTTTAGCACGGTGTTTTTATTCGGTATTTTGATGGGTACCCTTGTAGATAGCAAGCAATATTCGCATGTTATATTGGGTCAGTTTTTCCGTGTTCGTGTAGTGGAGGATCGCACGCGCACGTGTTTTAATTAAACCTCATTTTGAATCCTCTAGCTTTTCATTCCTATTAGCTTTTGTGTTTGTCTAGCGAAAATTTGAAATATAAATTGAATCGCCAAGGTTATGGAATATCTTTCAAGGCTGTTTGCATCGCGGCACCCACACGTACTGGTCCTCGGATCGCTGGGAATGGCACACATTGGGGAACTTCATAATATTAAAGCATGTTTCGGAAAATTTCTTTTAAAAGAGCAACCAACATGAATGTAACTGCAGCAGCAATAATTTTGTTCATTTCGATTCGCATACACATATTGGCGGCATGCCTTTCTTCCTGTATGCACCCACTACGCATTTGCATTTCCTGCATGTCCTGAAAGGGCAACTGTGGGGAATGATGGTCTTACTATCACCCGGGAGAGACACCACTCAAATACAGAGTCAGTCGGGTCCCGTAAAATCAGACCTATCTTCCATCCACTCAGCACTCAAAAAAGCCAGCCTTTCAAAAATCAGGGCCTCGGAAAAAGCACAAGAGTTTAATAATATCTCTTAGTTTTCTTTGTATCATTTCTGTGAATGTCGGGGAAAAATTCTTTCACAAGTAACTAAAAAATCCATTTTCACGTTGTTTTATTTCGTGTGAATATACTTGTGTAGGAATTTAAAATGAGATATACACAAACGAAAGAAGCAAAAACTTCGAACAAGAAAAGTATTGGCAAAATAAAGTAAAAAATAGGCAAAGCAGTGAAAAACAAAATCATTTGCAAGACTTTCTAAACGTTTAAGTCAATAATATGACATATAACCGTTAATTCCATTTGTGCAGTAAAACTAATGAAGAATATTGCCAAGCAAGCAGTGCATCACTTAACCAAGCATACCCAGAAGCAGTATAACAGAATCTTGCTTTTCCTTGGGTATCTGGAATAGTCGTTATTCTTTGTTGGATAGACAAAAAAGCTTCAAAACCATCGACACTGCTATGAAATGAAATAATTTTGAACCCTTTTTTGCCGTATCCTTGCTCTATATTTCATGGCATATTGCCAATTGGTAAATTTTCTTCAGACTAAATCCAATTTTTTCACATTTCTGGATGCAGAATAATTGACATTCAGCACAACTGTTGGGAAGGTTCAAATTTCGTTGCCAATTTGAAAATTTCCAAAATCTGCTGCGACCCCGGAGTGATAAATGGGACAACAAAAACCCAGGCAGAAATTCTCCACCGAGATGAGGTTCGCTTACTAAGTTCGATCCATCAGTGGCTGGATCAATTGCATATGCTAGTACTTATAATACGCTTTTAAAATTCCATTAATCCTTCAAATCACTTCGGGAAAAGGCGTTTCATCAACTTCTTCATCCTTACCACATAAACTTGCGTTATTTCAGCTTCTTCTATAATATAAAATATACTGAAATACGAATTAAAAAGAAAACAATCCATTCAATTCTAGGAAATGTCGAAAAATATGTGATTTGTCTTACAATGATCTTATTTTTCTTAAGGGAAAATGAAGGCAATCAAAAGGTAGTAAGAGTGGTATTATTATTATATATATATATATATATAAAAAATGTATTCATTCAATAATTCTAAATGCCAAATCATAAAAACAGCCAATGCAATAATATTTATGTACACAGTACGCGTTATTCATTGCAAAAGAAAATATTGGAAAATTTATCCGCTCTTATTTTCAACAGGAGTCTTATGAGTCTAAACGTGGCCAATATATGATAAAATATTACCACCAACAGCTCGATCCAGCAATACTGAACAAAATAAATTTTTGACTTGGTAACGTTTGTTTATGCTGAAGTTAAAAATGAAATATAATTCAAACTTGAAAAAAATCATATGCTGCCACAAAAATTGAACTATTCACAAAATTTGAGTCTGAATAAAAAAAATCACAGCAACGTGGGGCATCGTAACAGCTTAAATTTCAATTTTCCACTTCCAACACAGGAAGCTTGTTCGAATGTTCAACACACACCGAAAAGCAAAGGCAAAAGGATTAGGCAAAACCGAACCATTTGGATCTGATTGAATCACTAATTTTATAGGAATAACAAAATATCCCATTTTTACAATTACGAATGGTCTTCATTGTAAAAATCTTGAAATTTATAGTTACGAATCACTAATATTAGCATAAGAAGACTCATAGGCATGTATTTTCAATTCACAATCCACTTCTAAATACAAAAACTTTCCACTTTTTTCCAAAAAAAAAAAAAAAAAATACAATCGATTTTGGTCAAATTTGACCAAAATTGATTATATTTAGTCATTAATAACAAAAACTTCCTTTTTTAGCAAGTTTTTGAATTCGAACAATTTTTGCTCAGATCTATTAGAATAACTGAATCAAATTGTCCAGTCCTACATATAATCGATCTGTGTGAAATCTAAAATATTGCTATCAGTGCCCATGAGGATATTTATAAATATGACCTGAAGATATCGTCTACCTGGTTTGCCTGATGGGAAGTTTTATTTTGTCCAGTATAACCACTTATACTCGGTGATGTTATGTAGAAAAAAACTTGAAAAGGGGGGGGGGGGGGGGGGGGGGGGGGGGGGGGTGGGGGGGGGGGGGGGGGGGGGGGGGGGGGGGGGGGGGGGGGGGGGGGGGGGGGGGGGGTAAAAAAAAAGCTTTGAGATATTTTCAGTCAGGAAATGGGGCGAGGGGCACCATGACTGACCCTAAAATACTCTAGTGTGGATTCTTTTCATAACATTTAAACTGAAAGGCATTTCAACATTTAAAAATATACAAAACTATAGAACATTTTCCTCACAAGGTAAAACACGTTTCTCATTCTTTCTGGTGGTTATTTAAAGATGTAAAATAAAAACAGAAACTTTAAAACAACAACATTACAGAATGTATGCAAGTGATTTCGAACTCGTATAAAACCAAATATAAAATCGGATACAGACAGAGAAATTTATCTCATTATACCAATATTTCATTTCAAATTCATCAATATTATCATCATTCAAATGAAAAATTTTTAAAATGAAAAAAAAACCAGTGAGATCAACAGGCATTTATTTCATGGTAAGAAGACAACTCACCAGGTTTCCAGTCAGAAAAACGATGATCAAACATATTCTGTTAAGCATGATCCACAGATGGAGTGCAGCACAAAGGTGGTCACCAGTCAGTGGTGGCGGTGGGGGTGAAATCTTGTGGGGGGTACATAAAAATTTGTTTGCACAATTTAAAAAATACATCGTTTTGCGACGAAAATGATAACACTATTTATGATCTGTGATTCCATGCTGAAGATTTAGCTTATTTTAAAGATATTTTTGTTAAAATTTCGGTGGGTGGACTGTACTCTCAAAATCCTAAGGGAACATGTTCACCACCCCTTTCTGCTGTTGCCGCCAGCCAGTGATACCAGTGCATTTCTGAATCAACACTGGATACAAGGATTGTAACATGACACAAAAGTAATTAAACTTTCTTATCTCAAACAGCAGGTACTACAAGGCTCAAAACTTATCGCACAATTAGGAAAAAATATTGGCAAAATCAGCAAGGTAACTTTTACAAGCGAAGCAAAAAATAAACAACAAATCACCTTGCAAATATCGACAAAGCCCTTTTTCCATGGCAGGGAAAAACTATGACTCAAAACAGAAATTTAATGCGAAAGTTTTTTTTTTATCAAGTATGGGCCACATATGGACCCAAAACTATTTAAGCGCCATCCACTCGTGACGCAAACTTGTAGATTTAAATTTCTGTTTGGAGCAGGGCTTACTATGGAACATCATTAGACCAGGGTGGCAAAATCTTGGTTCTCCGTGTCATTTTCTTTGGGCAGACGAAAAGCTTCAAAATCATCAAAACTGCTATTTCATAGCAATATTGAAGATTTTGAAGCTTTTTATACAGTAACTCCCAGACACTCAAATGTTTGAATCTTCTTGCAGATATGCCATTAAATATTGTCCATCCGCTAAAATTTTTTTTTCCGGGTGTCTGGGTAACTGGCATTCTACAATCAGCTTTTGATAGGAAATATTTTGATAAAAAAGCCAAGTATTGACGGGCATTAATCAATCAGTTATGCTCAAAGACTCTTATAATTGAAATTTGGAAAAACTTGCCTGATGTTATTGGCAACCAATCAAATTACAAAATATGAATCAAAAATTCACAAAAAATGTTCTGATGTAGCAGTAAATCACTCCCAAAATGTTCGTACAATCATTTTTCAACATTTTGATCAAATATTTGTTCCTACCATGCAAATGATCATGATAAAAGAATCTCGGTCCATTATTATTAATAAGTCATTTTCACCACCAAGTTACCGGGAACGTTTGAGGAAAATCCAACGAGAGAACTAATAACATGGTTCACCCGGAATATAGTTTTTGTACCACTCGGACTTTATTAGAAACAGAAAATCATAAAAAACTCACTCTTGCCTGCAAATGAAAATTATTGTAAAAATTTCGTTTTTTATGGCACTAAAAACGATTCAATTTTTATTAGGATGCCAAAAAATATAAATCAGAACCAATTATATATACAAAAAACCTTGTCTTGTATCAGAAAAGTTTTGAAAACTCTGAAGCGAACAGCCAAAAAGCCAAGCAAATGCTCTTTGTCAGTTGCTTGCCAATGTGACAATATTTCCATGAAGTCAAAGTTCCTTCATTTAGGGTTCAAAGGTCAGTCTCTTGGTCATCAGATGCCAGGAGTGAAGTTGCAGAATCTCCGTCACCATCAGCAATTCGAACTTGTAGAACGCTAGATGAGTTATCGTTAGAAATCAGTTGCTCCATTATGCCATCATGTGACAGAGTATCTTCGCTAGCGAATGTGCCAGAATCATGATCTTCATCAAGTTGGTGTGCAACATATGCATCAACCTGCAAACAGATTTAAATGAAATAACGTAGAGAATTTTCAAGTGAACCGGGGAACAAAGCAGAAACCAGGGATGGCTAAAGCGAACATTTTACTATTTCGAATACATTTTGAAAAAATGAATTTGAATATGAAATATCGAATACGTTCTAAATTCAACCATGTTTTTGATAAAAAGCAGCATTCGAACTTTCAATAGGAAAATGTTTAAGACAAAATCTAGAAATATTTCAATATAGTGTACTAGACAATGTTGATTATTTTATTACACTATATCGGGTATACGTATTTTTCTGTCGATTCCAATCGGATATAAATGCAACATAAAAGACATATGGTAGTTTCAAATGGCATTATTCTGGAACATATCTAAAATCAAGAATTTAACTATATCGAATATGTACGTTTTCGAATGTATTTGAATATCCGATTGGTTTGGACATCACCGTAAACTAATCTATTCACCTACTAGAGATACAATACACAATAATAGAGTAATTTGAAGGACCTATGAGGGAATATTGGACATTTTTATGGGTTATGTTTTATTTGGGGCGTCACCCCGTATTTCGCGATCAAATCAGAAATTTTACTTTGGCAAGCATCTGCCCGGATGGACCGTGTATCATCAACGCGATCCATCAGTAACACACTTGACAAAAGATGCCATAACAAAATTTTTCAGACTGGGATGTTGTCACAAATCAGAATGCCTCTAGTCAACGAGTTTAGTAATCAACTACGATATCAATTCAATATTTTTACTATTATTTGCGTTCAATATAAAAGATTTACCTTTGTTGCTTGGCTATCTTGATTTTGAGTTGTCTCATCAGAGGGTGTCGTTCTAGTTCTATATATAAAAAAAGAGAATTACAATCAATTACAATATCCGCTGTCAAACTATCTTGTCTCGGTAATGTTCATAAACAAACACACAATTATAAAAATTGACCAAATATGTCATGCACGATCCATGTCTGGTTCATTCCTGACACGATCCTCATTCATGATCTTGATGGTACAAATATATAATTTTTTGAGTTGCACATTTGAAGCATTATATTCCTTAGTAGTATTTTAAATATTGTGGAAGGTCTCAGAGGAAAAAACTCACTGACGTTGAACAATTTCTTAACGTACACTGCTGATATAAATGCTAAAAATATCTCTTGATCAAAAGTTTTTTTCTTCTTTTAATTTCCCTCAAAGTAAATCCAGAACAGATTAACAGTCACTTAATGGTAATAGAATGCAAAAAATGTAGAACCAGAAACTGCCAATTGAGTAGGAAACATTCCAAACAGAACTGATTACTATAGTATACAGTGAGTAGTATCTTCCCTAGGCCATAGTAGAACCACCTAGCACTTCTTATTTTTTTTTTATTTTGCTCTACAGGTTAAAATCAAATTCAATGCATTTGTTCAAACATCACATTTTTCATTCAATAAAATCTGATATTCTATCAACACACTCACCCAGCCTGTCCATTCATTTGTTGATTTTTATTGTTTTCAACATTGATATTATTTCTCTGGAGATTTATTTGATTCTGTCGAACAAGACACAGATTATCTTATATAGCTACAACTGGGGTATTTTCCCAAATTTTATATGCATTGTCATACAGACAGCAGAATATCATACTAGTGACTACCGAGCAGCTCAAAGTTTTGTTTAGTGGCAGCAAAAAACGCCCAATCTTGGTTAAATATAAAAATTCTCTGAAATAGGAATTCGCGAAAAAAGAATGTGGACTCCTTGTTAGGAAAATTATACATATTGCCAAAAAAACTTAAGGCCACAACACATGTGGAGTTGTCTTACCGATGCGTTGCATTTCATTTTGGGTAATAAAATAAAAACGACAATCGAATAGATTATATTTTGTCGTTAAAATATGAAAATTATTGCTCATGGCTTGAATTGAAAACACATTATAAACTACATTTATTTTAACAATGGAGACAAGTTATAATAGTAAAAATGCGATATGTGTTATTTACATAAAATTAGTCATTCGATCAGATTCGAAAAACCAAATGATTTGGGTCTGCCCAGCCCTAGTGTCAATCTCACCTTGACCATTTCGCATAATAAAAATATTACATTGAAAATGCAATATATCCCATGTACACAGTAAAAACCCATCTCTTCATTAGAAGACAACACGCAACTAGGGTTGCCATTTTCAGATATATTTATTCGAAGGAATCCCGAACCAAAGCATTTTAAATCAAATCTTTCCAAATCTGATTCCATCAAGGAAATCGATCGCAAAATTTATAGATTTGGTCAATATTTTTTTCCCTGTCAGGAGATATTATTTTCAAGGTATGAACCAATTTGGTAACAATCTTGCATAAGAAAATGAAGAATCACAGAAATCAGTATTCGAATTGAACCAGTATAAGAAACTTTCATACTTTTAGAAAACAAAATGTTAGTGTCAAATGAGGCCAAGTCTATCTGTGATCCAGTAGATAAAGCGTCTAATGGGCCTAGGTCCTCATAGATGGACTTTGACCTATTGTGTTCCCAGAACAAACTAAAAATTTTAGACCAAAGTCCTACGAAAATTTTTATTATTCATAAATTTAAGCTGTTCTCATTAGCATCTGATAGAGAAGGATTGAAAACCTTCCAAAAAGTTGATGATGTAAAAATCACAAAAATGTGACATCTTGGATTGGAAAAAGTTGGATTCCCAAACACAACTGTTTAAAAAACCTTCCTCACCATTGTCTCAGTGTTTGTAATAGTATGAGTGGGAGAAGGCATGATCAACAGACTTCTGTCATTTGATTCGGTTAAATCTTGCTCCATAGTCGATCTTTGTCTCTTGAGACCTTTGACCCTAAGTTCGACACATCCTGCGGATAATCTGGCCTCTGCATCATGATCCCAGCATTCTTCCATCGTGTCGCACAGAGATGCTATTGTCTATATTACAAAAAACAAAAGAATATGGAACGATGAAAAAAATTCAGAAGAACAATGGATAAGTTTTGCACTCACTGAGATGCTATTGTCTGTATTACCGGTACAAAAGAATATGAAAACATAAAACAAATTTAGGAAAACAAACAAATATTAAATCGAGCTGTCAAAGATTTTAATCCTATCAGCAAAATGCATATTGTTGTTAAGGCCCATTGCTTGTCGATTAGTTCCGGTTTATTAATTTTTTTAAAAATCTAACCAATAGTGATTAGGTTTCGCCAAAATCAAATCTCTTAGTCTCAGAATCTAATTGTAAACTTTTCCGGAATCGAATCGAAAGTCATATCATGAACGAATGAGGACATCCTGTTATCATTTCATAATTTACATGAAAATTCTTACACTTATTATTGAAAGAAATTAAAAATTATCATTTTGTTGATTTTGAATTGTCACAGATGATGTATCGGATAATTAGTGTCTCGAATATCGCGAATCAAATCTAATATTTCGGACAACCATTATAGTGACTGGATAACTAGTCAGAAAATGTATGATAAAACACGTTTTACGAAGTTGGGGCATTTGATGTGATCATCTGTATCTTACGCTTGATAGAACAAAATTCGATAATTGTGACATGACGTTTCAAATATGGGAGTGGCGAGAATCTTTAGATTTTTAAATGAGAATATTGTAGATTAGGAAATCATAATAAACAAACGAAGAATCAATATATCTAAACATTGTTCAAATATAACCAAATTATCCAAATTTATTTAAATATTTTTGAAAATATATAATATATGGAATTATGTTGGTTCAGAATACCTAGAATAATGTGTATTTGAAACTCATTAATTGCAAATCACGAATCGGACAGTTCAGGGTGATAGCATCTTGTTGTTATTCTGGTGTCTCAGATGTCATTTTCTTTGGACGAATAAAATGATTCAAAACATCAACACTGCTATTTCATAGCAGTATTGATGATTTTGAATATTTTTTTAGTTTTGCTACTACCAGTTAATTTGATCTTCTAACAATATCATGAAATATTAAACATATTTTGGTAAATTTTCTTCTGGCGGTACCCTTTTTTCCGGATTACAGAGTAGCAGAGCAGCTAACGATCTGCCAGTCAAGGACAATCCTAATCCATTTTTTGTAGAAAATACCTTATTCCTCTTCCATTCTTGTTTAATACAAGGTCTCAATTTCCTCTCACAAACCCAGTCTTGTAACTGATCCATTGTTAAATGATTCCCAAACTCTTCTTCAAATGGAAGCAGGAACTCGCCACAGCCTGACCAAGAATGAAAACAACACCGTTACAATTTCCTTTTATTAAATGGAAAGTCTTAACTTTAACAACATTTTCTTATGATTGAAAAACTTTTTTTTCGTATCGTAGGTATCATAACCTGATATTTGAAGAATTTATTAAATAAAAAATTGAAATTTTGAGAATTTAAACCAGAAAATAATTTTTCATAATGTTATCAAAATAGTTACGTATGGTATTAAGTTTTATTCGGTAAAATGTATATTCATGCTAAAAATTTCAAATGTTTCTGAAGTGAATCAGAATTTTTTTTTTGTTATTGTAAGAGACACAGATATACTACAATCAGGCAGCATAGACAGTACCATATATCAGTGACCCTTAGTTAACAAAACATGGTTTCCTTCTTAAAAAATTAGAATACAATCTAGCACACTTTTGCATAAAACCCGAAACTCACTCTCAGATGCTGTCGAACAACGAGACATAATTTCCCACATTACAAGACCAAAAGCATACATATCAATACGCAAGAATGCATCTTTCTGGAAATTTATTGCACCTTCCAATACTTCAGGTGAGAAATAACGCAGTGTACCAACCTGAAAGAAGAAAATATGGTACATGATCAATGTTTACAATAAGCCCTGCATTATCCATTCTACGCTCCATTGATTCTCACTATAAATACAGTACTGGTTTGGTAGTGCCTGGAGATTGTGTTGTGCCTTTGTGTTTAAATATTACAAAATATTTGTGACAATTTAATAAATAGAAAGGTTCTTAGAATTCAACCTCAGAAAATACAAGTGCAATTCTTCATGTAATCAACAATATGCTGAGAAGATATGTGTTTGTTCATAATAAGAGTCTGCATTAAATACTGAATTCAATTTTGATTTTTTCATAATAAAATTCCACAAATTAATCAGTTTGAAAGGAAAATATGACTCTAGTTGTCGAATTAATAAATTTTTTCAATGATAGCTGATCCTTGCTGGGGAAGTGAGGTCAGTAAGTCAAGTCCTATTCATAGATAGAATAATCAATCTTGCTCAGTTCAGCAATACACTCACTTGTCCATGACTTTCTCCTGGGCTCTCTCCAGGCGTGAATTTGACTGCAAGTCCAAAGTCCGCAATCACTGCATTTAAGTTCTGATCAAGTAACACATTCTTGCTCTTGAAATCGCGATGAGCAATAGCTGGCTTGTAATCATTGTTCCTATATCCATGTAAAACAATTATCTTTGTGAAGTAGTTTGTCTTTGATGTTGAAACAAACCAATTGACTTATTTAAGTTTTATTTTACATATAACAATTACATTGGATCACCATGAACATTGAATAAGGCCCTGTGATAGTGGCTACTTGTAGGCAAACTTGGTTAGAGTTGTTAGGAAGATGATGTCTTTCCATTTGACCGAGCGAACCTAAGTTATTATACTCTGGGTTTAGTGATAGATCAAAAAGCAAGATTTGCCAGAACTCGAATCTGCAAATCTGAGATCTGCAACCTACAATGATAACACGATAGACAATATTTAAATTTTGAAATAATTTCAAAACAAACGAAAATACATACATCTATGATATTTCCAATCCAGCACTCTACATATATATTCTTAGGAATGATGCAAACTTCAACACTACAGTAATAAAAAAAGCTTCATGCTTACGGTGTTTGAACATCCTCATGCAAGAATGACATTCCATGAGCCATGGAGTAAGTTATACGTAATGCTTCATCCAATGTTACTGTGTGGACTTTCAAATAATCTGCCAATGATCCCTGCAAAATATCTGGTTGTTAGCAAAGACGAATACACCAAATATTTTAAAATTTTGAATACAGTTATGAAAGGATAATTTCAAATATGCATCATTGATGTATCTTAGTTCGACATCAACCTGAAAACAAGCCAGCAGAATGTCAGCTACTCAGGCAACCGAAGAAAATGGTTCAATAAGATGTAGGGCTGTCCAAAATATTCGATTGAATTTCCCAGCTATTCAAAATCGACAGATTTAAAAAGTATACATTTTCAGAAAATAGATGTAAATGTTGATGTCTTTATCAATTTTCTGAGAAAAAGTTTTTGCTTGTTTATTATAATACTTGTGATTCAAATATTTGATCCGATTCTGAATTTCAATTTTGGACACTCCTAATCAGAAGATTTAGCAAATGGGCAATATGCCATGATAATGTATATCTTGCATAAAGAAAAATGTCTCATTTTCAGTGTCTGGTAGCAACCAAACTTTAGAAAAGGTTCAAAAACATCAATACTGCTACAGTGCTATGATATAGCACTGCTGGTGATTTTAAAGCTTTTTTGTCTACCCAAAAAAAGAATATTCTGCCTCCCTGTCTGTCAGTTTATAGGACGCACTTGTTTTAACAAAATTTTCATGTGGCAGTCGTCACACTTTGCTTCTTTGAAAAATATTTAGGATTTTGCACACTAGTTTTGCAAGGGGCCTTGCTTTATTTTTATACAAATTCTACTTATGTATAGAAACAAGATTTGCTACAAGCATGTAGCAATATTCTGATATTCTTTGTAATCAGCAAATATTCCAATCAGAAATATTATAATAAATAAACAAAGACATGTATTCCAAAAATTGTTAAAGACACCGAAATTGATATATATATACATATATATATTCTATAAAATCCTACTTTTTTGAATCTGTTGATTTTGAATTAGTGGGAGAATCGAATCGAATAATTTATGATTCGCGAAGCACTAATCGAACTGAATATTTCGGACAGACCTATTGTCAAAGTAGCTGGGATTCAGGTAATCTGGACCATAAAAAACGCATACTCAGCATTTCAACATAAATCACTGATGAACAGTGTCCTTGAAAGTGATATAAAATAGAATATTGCATTTTCAGTGCTCTTTCTTTGTGCGTTTGATCTAAGTATTGATAAAGCCTTTGTTTGAAACATTGTGCATGAAATATTGATAATGTCTCATAATTCAACGAAAATATGAGACGATTGTAGTTTAGTAATTATTGATTAACCTGTTACTGTCTCAATTTAAACTTATAAATGTGTAATCACCAACCCTAGCGCTGTGTAACAGTGGTGTTGATGGTTTTGAAGCGGAAAGGCACATTTAATCTGCTAGCCACAGGTATATCATGGAATATCGCTGATTTGCTAATTTTCCTTCCGATGAAACCCATATTCTACGGGTGTCTGAGAAGCAGAGTTTATGGGAGTTATTAAAAGGTACCTCAAACGCGTGGGCGTGTGACCACCATAATAAAACACCTGTGCGAAAATAAATCCTATCCCTTTCTATTTACTCAGCAAACAATAAAGACTAAACTAATATTTTTAGTAGTTCTAAGATTAATCAAATGGATACATAAAAATCAATGTGTATATATAATATAGAAATCCTTCAGACTTCTTGGTACGAATATCTCAAGTGATTGTTATCCGTGTCATTTTACTTGTATGGTCAGCAAGCTTCAAAACCATCAACACTGCTATTTCATAGCGGTATAGATGATTTTGAACCCTTCTATACAGTTTCATTGCTACCGGATGCTCAAAAGATACATTTTAATCTTCCGCCAAGATATTTAATGATGGAATATATATCTAAATCTTCTTCTGATGGAACTCATTTTCTCCGGGTGACTTAATTAGTCGTTGATATTATGCAAGTTTGTGAAGCCATAGCCCAATGATTAACTATTTCTAACACATTATGAATAATATAATTTCGGATATAGAGCATGGATACGAATAATAATATTATTATATATTCGTCGAATATATGTTTTATAATTTATGTGTTAAATATTTTAAAACTTGGTCGAAAGTGGCATGAAATACAATCTTACCATAAAACAAAATAAGCGCAAAGGCTCTGGTGCAAAACACTCCTAATTTTAAAAAAAAGATACTTGGGATAGACACTGAAGTACAAATCTATTAATAGAAATCAGAGTTCTTGATTTAAGTTGTTGTTGCAGAACTATCATTCATTCTATTCGGTATTTCACTGCAATTCAGTGGCCCTTGCTACTTACAGCAAGAAAAACTTAGGATAGAATGATTATTATAGAATTGACATCCGTAGAAAATTTTTACTGAGCAACAGTTTGAAGGATCAAAAATCAGTCTGTGAGACCCTTATTTGAGATAGACCTGAAATCATTTTAATAACGTTCCAACAGGCCACAGTTAGCTGGTATACTAGTAATTGTTTTTCTATTTCTAGGGTTTCCAGTTGATCCAATCAAGGTATCCGAGGATTTACCACCCAGAATCTTGTTATTCTTCGACCGTCCTAATGTCATTTTTTTCAGATGGATAAAAAGGTTCAAAGCCATTTCATACCAGTATTGATGATTTTAAACCTTTTTTTACAGTTCGGTTCTTACCAGACATTTAAATAGATATATTTTTATCTTCTAGCAATAGATATAATGATGACATATTGTTCATTTGTAATATTTTCTTCTGATGCAACCAATTCTCTTTAGTGTCTGAGTAGCAAAACTACTCTGAGTAGCAGAACCAAGCTCTTAAATATTCATTTGAGTAAGATGAAGGCACAAACAAAAATTCTCACCCGCTCGTAGAACTCTGTGATCAGCCACAGTTCAGAGTTTAAACCTACACCTCGGTTGGAAGGTGCTAAAAACTTCAATATATTTTCATGAGTCGTCATTAACGGTGTGGTGAAGATTTCTTGTTCGTTCATCCATGATGATTTTTCCTGCAGGGTTCAAAAGAATAAGAATATGAAACTATATAAATAGTCTGTCCAAAAATATAAATAGGAGGATCCCTTTCCACGAAATTATTTTGATTTTAATTTTGATCTGATCCGAATATTCTTAGATGCAACAGCCACATAAAGGATCAAAGTCACATGCACACAATGAGGGTTTGACATTTCATGCATGCGTTTAAAACTTTGAAAAAAAGTATACTTAATCTCAACATAACACATTAGGAACCGTGGTAAAATTACATGGTACCGGTATATTAGGGTGTTCAATATACTTGTATTTTTGTGGGAAGATCACATTTTTTTTTACCGTTTAACTGTTCTTTCAAGCGTTAGTGCCAAGCTTCAAAAAGAAATACATTCCATACTAAAAACACCAACACCCGCACAGTACACAGCCTTACAGATTAGGGTGATTATGGGTTTCTGTAATCTGGCACAGACTCTCATAAAACACTATGAATAATATGAAATCAATTTGAAAATGTGAGGTATGTATCAATTTATCGATAAAATATAAATTCCTCAAGATTCCTTCTGTTTTTTTTTTTTTTTATGAAATCTAAGCTTTTTGATATCGGTAGAAACTATAGAAGACAGCATTTTTTTTTGCCAAAACAGAATCCATAGATATAAACACTCACATTTTGATCAAAAGTTTTGACAGCAACAATTCTATCATGTAGTTGAGCTCTCCAGACTTTACCGAATCTTCCTCGAGCCTTCACTTCTAATAATTGTGGTGTTGGTATTTCCATAGGATGCTGGTACATCACCGTTGTGCACCTCGTATCTGCTGTTGCTGGCGTGTCCTGAGATAACAATACAATTGTCGATTTAAAAAAAAAATACTTCACAACAATCAAATCCTCAAACAAAATTTCCTCATTTGTATATTCAAAGATACTATTTCCAATCGTTCAAATAAAAGTAGTTTTAAAACATGCCCGGAAAATTCAATCGCTATCGTACAGTTATACGCAGGTCTAATGACAGTCACTTTCGAATACATTCATCTTCAATCCGAATTTTGAATCCTTCCTTTTCAAATCTGAATATTATAACAGAAGGCCAGCTTCTCTGCTATACAGACAACCAAAGACAATTGGTCCCATCAGAAGAACATTCAGCAAATGTGCAATATTTCAAGATACATCTCTTGCGTATTAGCCACCAAACTTTGAAGAAGGTTTCAAAATCATCAATACTGCTATGAAATACGAAAGTGTTCAATTAATAATTTTGAAGCTCCTTTGTACATCTGAAGAAATTGACGTGACCAATTCGGACATTCAAAAAAAAACAAGATTCACCCAACGTGTTTTATTAAAAATTAGTGATTTAATAATTCAATTTGCCAAGTCTGCTGTCATTTGTTGCAAACAAGCATTCCCCATAAGGCTCAAATTTAAAAGCAGGTGAAGAAAAACAATTGAAGAAACTCACAACACTAACACCATCCAATGCTTCCATATCATATTTTCTCTTTCTATATAACCAGAAAGCCACAATAACGATGATGCATAAGCAAGATAATGGAACGAGAACATAGACTAGTATCATCCATTGATTGTAGCTTTCTTTTACCTTGGGACCTGAAAAGTAGCATAAAACAAAGTCTATTTGAACTAATATTCATCTTTATTTCCGGTCCTCATCGGCGGTAGAACTGGGGGCATCAAGTCAGATACAGACTGACATAGTGCCAGGTAGTTTGCTACCTGAAGAAATCGTTATATCGCAAAAATTTCAACAAATGGGCAATATTCTATGATATATCCTTTAATAAAAGATTTCAAATTTTGTTTTCGAGTGTCTGGTAGCAACCGAACTATACGAGAAGCTTCAGGATCGTCAATACTGCCAAGAAATAGCAGTGTGGATGGTTTAGAACCTTTTTTAACCTGAAGAAAAAGAAGATTCTGCCACTTTGCCTCCCACCAACCATGTCCAAGAAAGAACAAAGAACAAATAACTTAATGTTTAGGCCAGAACCTTCACCATCTATATGAAACAGGTGTCTGCACACGAGTATGTGGTTCACGATATGAGTAAGCTGTATTCTCTGCTTTAACAGTAATCTTCGCAGAATAAAATATAATGAAATCCTAAAATATGACACAAAAGTGATAATTACCAGGTTCTTCAAGTTCAGGATCATTTGCAGGATCCAGATGGAATTTTCTATGACAGTAGCTTCCTTCACAACAACAATAATAAATTCCTTTATTTGCACTGTTGTTATACGCTCGACACTCATGCCTGAAAGAGAGAAAATTATTAAGAGTACAATCAGAGCGGCAAAATGACAGCTACTCAGACACAGGAAATGGGTGCAATCAGAAAAAAATCAGCAAGTGGACAATATTTTATGATATATATCTTGCTAGAAAAACATGAAATCCTTTTTTGAGTGTCTTGGGGCACCTGAAATGTCTAAAAAAAAGTTTCAGAATCATCAATATTGCTATGTAATAGAAGTGTTGATGATTTTGATGCTTCCTTGTCCATCCAAAGAAAAAGACAAACATTTCTGACACCTGAATAAAAAAGAGTACTGAGTGCAATATCATCAAGAACAAACTGGAAAATTAGCAAAATTACTATCAAGATGCGGACTTGGAGACTCCAAAAGCCTAGTATGGATATAAAAATTACAATGTACGAAAATTTAGTTGATTGAAATCAGACAAGCACTGGATGCAAATGATTTGAATAGTCATTTCTGTGATTTTGTATGATTCAACAAGTCTTTTCGAAAAACTACACAAAGAGAAAACTTGGAGAAAAAGTTGTATTAAGGCTTTACTTTTATATAAGCAACATTGATATGCAATTTGAGAGATAGTATCCAATTTTTTTTATCTTCCCACCAGAAGCAATTACACACTTGAAAATAAGCAGAACGAAGCTCAAGGAATAACATTTTAAAATTCCATGATTGTTTTATAAGGGTTTTACAAGAGTCTGTACGAGATTTTAGAAAACGATAATTGGGGGTGGCCAAAATCAATATTGATATTCGAATTAGTAGTGAATACCGGTAAGTAATATTCAGATAGGGTATTTATAGATATTACATTGATAAATCAACAAAATACATGTCTATATTCTGGAAATGTAAACTTTATTTAAATATATTGATTTTGAATCACTGGGAAAATCAAAACAAGAGTTTATGATTTAGTGAATCTCGAATTGATTATTTTGGACAGCCCTGCCCATAATCCTGGGAAATTGCAAGTCTGCATTGTTGATCATTCTGCAGTTTTTTCCACCCAAAGGAAAAGAAAATCTCCTTCTCGTATTCTATAACTCAATGACCCTATACCAAATCATAAAAATTAGAAATTTTATCAAAGCAGTCAGACTTTTTGTATCAAAACAAACAAGAGAACACTTATTAAGTCAGACAGACGGGTACTTCAAAAAGATAAAAACCAGACACAGGCGAATTAATAAACAATGTCGGCAGCATTTGCGGTGCTTGACATAGTTTCATGAGTGAGATAAGATTTAAGGTAAATACTCCTCATATCATGGTTGGAATTGAATATTTGGAGCACGGGTTCAAATCTCAGATGGTTCTAAATCACGCCAATGATAATACAGATAAGGGTTTAAATTTGTAAATCAGACTTTGCCTCATAGCACATAGTAGTACAACTAGGAGAATAACAGCTACTCTGCTACTGAGAAACTTGAAGAAAATGGGTCCCATTGGAGAAAAATTTAGCAAATCATTGGTCATCCAAACACAGTGACATGGATGTTTTGGACACCCGAAGAAAAACAAGATTTTTCCACCCTGGTTTTTGCAAGAATAAAATTTGTCAGCTGTCAAAATGATTTGAAATTGAATCAAATTGAAAAACACTTGACAATTTCAGTTGAGATATTTGAATTGTTGAGTCAAACAATCTGTTAATCACAGTTGCCATTCAGGGGTGCAAATATCACGAGAGCATTATTCGCGCAAATACATTTACGTTTTAGCAAATTTTGATCAAAATGGCAGTATTTGCATGTTTGAAATGTCGAAATGTCCTTTTCAACAATCATTTCAACTATAAAGCATTCTCGGTATCTTCTGATGACGAGAAATGAACATAAGTCTTTAATATTAAGCACAGAAGTAAAATGAAAGTGTTTGTCGAAAAATACAAGAGTATAGTGTACTCGCATACAGAAATCCTCATTTGCACGCCTTTCAATTCAAGACTTTTTTGCAATGGGTAAGAGAAATGTGTTCTGATTTTTTTCACCATTTTTGCTATTAAAGATGGATCAATGGGGTTCCACAACCAATATCGCATGAAGAGTTAGCATATTTTATGAAATTATAACACAAATTACTTTTGCAAATTTCGAAATATGTCGAAAATATTTTTTTCAATTCAACTCAATTTAAAATATGTTTAAAAATATATTTAAACAATGCAGTGAAATAATTTTATTTATATTTAATATTATTACTTGAAAACAACAAACTGGTATTTTCATATTGCAAAGCAGAATAATTAATTAAAAATTTAAAAAAGATCACGGATTTGCTGCCCATTATTTAGATGATGACAAAATTAAAATCAACTTACTTTCCAATACAATCTTCATTCTTAAGCCAACAGCCACTGTTTACAATTTTGACTACGCCGGATTCATTTCGCCAACTCATAAAACAATAACTACCAGGTTGACATATCTGAGTCTTGTTACAGAAACCGTTTTCATCTAAGTCCTGGTAATTTATATAAAGATTGATTTTTAATAATAGAAATAAGATAAAATACCATTTTACCATACATAAAGGGGAAGTGGAGTATATGGTTTGGTCAGAATAAATGGCGAAATCAGATTTCGGGCAGACACGAGTTTCGAATCAAGGGCGAAGATTTTGGCCTCCATTTCTCTCATTTTCCCTGTACACGGAGGAACTGACAAGGTGTCCTGCCATATAATCATTCCTCACGGGAGTCAAACCTACATCAGTACGATCAGAGATGCATACCTCAAAGCAGATTTGCAATGCTTTAACGATTGATCTACCAGCAACAGAATACTTCGATTACATTCTCGAATAATATTTTTGCACATGAATACATTCACACTATATACATTTTAAATTTGTCCAGAGTCTTGGGACATATTATTTCAAAATTATGTTTCAGCAAAATCTAGACCAGAAATCAGCATCAGCCACAAACCGGTATTCAATACAGACTTTTGTAATGGAACAATCATTTAACTGGAGAGACAAAATATAAATTTCTGTTAAACTTATAACCTTTCATGCTCTATCACGAAACAAACTGGTGGAATGCCAGTCACTCAGACATTCCAGAAACCCGAAGATAAACAAAATCATGGCACTCTACAGTGCGTTATTCAAAATCTTACAGCATACATAATACTCCTGTTGGAATGAATTGGCATGTTCAATCACAGCTGTGGATATTCCGACATGTATCGATTGCGGTCAAAATCTTTACCACTGCAATAAGGTCTGCAATTCGAATTCTTAGAAAAGTCAACCTCACATTTATTTGTTTCTTCAAGTTCATCCCAGTTTCAAGGATTAAGCAAAGTGCTTGAAATCCATCAACATTGCCATTGCATAGCAGTGTTGCCGAGATCAAACACACTGTTAAAAGTTCAGTATCACTGGTACATCAAAGACAAACTAGAGGCCGCAATATTGATCTCTCATAAACGAACAGGATTAGAGTTGTTGGAAATGCACATTATCTCACACTACCCTTGTTACCCAGTGCACCAAGCCACAATATTTGATAATGGAGCTCAACCAACTGTTTTTACAAATCCATATTGATGCAGATATTTTGGCAAAAAATGCATCATTTTAATGAAACCTGTGCAGTGACATACATTTATTTAGAATTTCCGATATTTTGGAACTTGAAGATACATTGGTGGATTGAAAGATATTGACAATAAATCGGTCTCGTCGATATGGAGGCAGGTCGGCAAACGACAGAATGATGAATACTTCGCTAGAATATTTAAATCTCTCTTTTTGAGTGTCTGGTAACAAAAAACCTTATAGAAAGGTTTGAAGGTTGCTATTTTATGGCAGTATTGATGGTTTTGTATCTTTTTTGTCCACCCAAAAAAAAAACATGACATAAACATTTTGGGCACCCAGGGGGAAATATAAGATACGGTCACCCTGTATAGGTATAAGGCTTTAGTTGAATAAAACTTAGGCGGTACTAATAAACCTGGCCAACTAACCTCAATGGTGCAAGGTCCTTGTGTAAGATGTGGTTTCTCATTATAATTATCACATTCCACGATAGGTTCGTTGTTCGATAACTCTTCAACTTCTTTTATCATTTCATTTAACCCCAACTTGTTTTCAGAGATTCCTCCTTTCACAGAAATCAGGAAGAAAAACAAACCTGTGAAATCAGAAAATCAACAGATCAAACAGTTAGCTGAGGAAGGAATAATGAGAAAGGCAACAGTCAGAAAAATGACAACCAAAAATATTTTATTAAGCAAGGGTCAGCATGAAAGTGATAACATGAAAATTTAGTGCTGCTAGAATTGATATTTTAATTATTTCAAAGTTGATGAATAATAACTGATATGAAATCTTTTCCCGCAAAGCTCCTTCTTTGTACAGCAAGTTATATGCTAATGCTTAGGCAGTTTCATTTCAACAACTACACTGAATATGAGGGCCTAATCGTGATAATAAACAGATGTACGTGTTATTCAACATGGCCTTAACTGTACTCAATTATGAAGGTTATACTTTTTTGTTTGGACTGGACATCAGGTTCCAATTTCAACTACACTAATTATTTCAGTTTTTAAAATATGATAATTGTAAATTAAGTCAATCACAGAAGCTGTGTCCCATAACTAAAAAGTTGTTGTTAAGCATGAGTCACAGTTGGAGTGCGGCTTAAGACGCACTCGATCTGTGGCTCCTGTCTCTCAAAATTCAAAACATAATTTGACAAAAATTATCTGACCAGGTTAGCACAGTGAAAAATGAATAAGAGCTGACCAGTGAAGTAACAGGGTTAACCGGAGATATTTTTATATAGATTTTTTTGAACCTTCCCATTGTGACAACAGTATTTTATTAAATGTAACATTTACATTCTAGAGTGCACTAAAGAAAGATAAGGCGAATATGCAAAACCTGGGATAAGGTTTAAAAATGCACACTAAGCCCAAATGAAATATAAAACGAAATAAGACAATTACAATGAGTGCAAAAATTTGACAGTGCAGAATTAAAATTTGACGGGAATAATGTTTATTTTTATTTGCTGTAACTGTAATTATTCCATTTTTACCTGCAGTGATTGATGATTGGTGATGTATACTTATATTACCCAATATAAAAAAGTTTTTTAAACAAAGGACCAAAATCATTAGGTTGCTGTAGTACTATATAACTGTATGTTAGGTATTGATTATGTCTAGACCTTTAGTAAACCCGACAATACGTGATCAAAATATCTTGCGCAATACGCATGCACGTTCAATGACTAGTAGTAATCATTTTAGTTAAAATAATGAATACGACAATGATAAAAAATATATACAGTAGTCCTGAGTAAATAATTAACATGACATGATTCCAGGGCTATAAATTTGCAGAATTAAGCGTTTCTGGAATCGCACAAACTCCCAAGTAAAACACCATTTGAGGTCAAAGTGAAATTTCGAAAAATTCATTTCGCGATGAAAAATTAATTTCCTAATTTTTTCCTATCATTTTATGGTAGATTGTGAGAAATTTATACTGGATTACGTGGGAAATATGCAAAAGAAAGATTGGAGAAATCAAGAGATTTTATATTTCAAACTCTAACATAACTTCACAACAGCTTAGTAAGAGTGTGCGAAATTCACGAAACCTAAAATCCCATGAATTTGCGAGCCTGATATCGTAGCCATACTATTTGGAAGATTGAAAAATATTTCGTGAAGGATTTGTATTTAAACACGAGCTATTTTGATAATAAAACACATCAAGCGTATCAGTATTTTATTGGCGATTAAATTTGGTCACCAAAACCACAAACAGACGTGATTGAATTCCAAATTTGGCAATTCAAGGAAGTTATCATTGCGCTGCAGTGTTTGTTAAATTCGTTTGACCAAGTATGAGACGAGATAAATCACACAATTCAACCATGGCTCAAGATCGATAAAACATAATGCAGAAAAGGATCTCATACTGGCATATCATGTCATGTGTGATTTCCTTTCAAGGAGAATCAGAGACGTGAAAGCAATCGATTACTCATGAAATTGAACAAGTTGGTAACTCCTTGGTCGTTACTAACAATACTATTAACAATCTTGAAATAAATAATAAGATGTATAATATAGAGATATACCGGTACAAGACTTTCTTCCTTGGAGACAAGCGGTGAGAATTATCAAATTAAATTTGGACTTGTTTTTTAAAATATGTATGAAATTAGCATATATTTTAACCGCTCAATCTAGGTGACAAAATCTTGTCTTTCTCCGAGAGTCCGAATTCAATGTCATTTTCTTCAGATGGACAAAAAAAGCTTTAAACTCATCAATACTGCTATTTCATAGCAGTGTTAACGATTTAGAACCAATATATCTTCAATTTGATTACTACCACACACAGAAGGAGAGATATTTTATTTTTCTAGCAAGATATACATTGTGCAATATTGCTGATTTGGTAAAATATCTTCAGACTAGAACTATTTTCTTCATGTGACTGAAGAGCAGAGTACCTGACATTCTGCCAATCCGCGCTTAGTATGGTGCCGATATTCACACACATTGAAAATTCTATTAAGCCAAGCACAACAGGCCTTTGTGATAAATGAACCAGAGCGATACCTTAAGAAGTGGTAGATATTTTTACCAGGGACGATACCACTCATTGCACTTTATCATGATTGTTCAGTTCTGTTTGGGATGTTTTCTGTTTAGAGTGCAGTTGCTGGTAATACATCTTTTAGTAGTTCTTTGCTAGTAAGTGGCTGTAGTTGGTTTCTTCTAGGTACCGGCCTTGATCAGAGTGAATTTCAATAATAATAAAAAAAATATATTCACAATTTATTCCTGCTGATTGGGATACCAGTAGATTCAAAATTTTTTAGTTGGAATAGATATATTTCATTATCAGAAACTAGTCTTCCTACTCTTTTCTGCTCACCTGAAAGGAACCAACTAACTGCTACTAAATAAGAGGCAAATGGCAAAACTGTACAAAATGATTCATTAACAAATGCACTTCAGAAGTGGAAAATATCGCATATTGGAAAGAGCTCAGCTTAAGAGTTCCAGCGAGTCCGGCACGTTAATCCATGTCCACCACTCAACCCAGGGTGTAATAACTTGGGTAGGCTAAGCCGAACAAAAAAATATCATATCTTTCCAGCAATCCTAACCCTGACCGTGTACAGGGCTTTGGCCAGGGTGATCCACTCCATAAAGCGACTGATGCTAGCATCTAAGACTTATATAAAAAATAAAGAAGCAGAACAAAGTCAAACACGCTAAAAAATCATAATCCGACTTACCTAACACAAATGATAGAAATTCCATTTTGTCTTCTCAGTAAATCCAAAGTTCCATGTCCTTTTGATCAAGTCATTATGACATAAATAATGTATTTTAAAGTATAATTCTACAAAACAATAGTACATGTACTTCAAATTAAGGTTTGTCAAGACTAAAAATGTAGAATTTTGGCTTTGGATGTCTGAAACAAACAAAAACCTTCGAAACCATCAACACTGCTAATTTCATAACAGTATTGATGATTTTGAACATTTTTGTACAGTTTGGTTGCTACCAGACATATAAAAGGGGGCATTTTATTCTTCTTGCAAGAGATAATTCATAAATACTAACCATTTGCTGAATTTTTGTCTGGTGGAACCCTTTTATTAAAGTTTCTGAGTACCAAATAAGATGACATTCTGCTAATCGGGTCAAGACCATATATATTCAAGAATTAAAATAGAAATCATTTGAATTTAGATAACAATGATCTAATTTCATTTTGTAAATTATTTACAAAATAGCACATTCCAGGATTTGTTAGCTCAATAGCATAAATGTAATCAAATTTATAAGAAGATTGATGTTCATTTTATGTAATTTAAGTCATACGCTAGCTTCCAGAGAGTAGATGAAATAATGACATTTTATTAATAGTTTTCTAAATTATATATTACTTGAAATTTTCTCTGAAAACAACAAAAAGGGTGTTTCTCAATACAAATCTGAACAAATATAGGTTTTCAATATTACATATTTAAATTAATTTTTCAGATACATTCAAAACAGTAAAATACAGAATATCCGGTATTGGCCAGTCAGGGTGACAGAATTGGTTTCTTTTCTCCGGGTGTCTAAAATGTTCAAATCTTTTCTTTCGGATAAAAGAAAGCTTTAAAACCATCTACACAGCTATTTTATACAACATAAGTAGCAGAACCAATTTTCTCAGTTTGGGTCCTGAAAGGGATTCAAAAAGAGATTCTAATCTTCTAGCAATAGATTTATTATGGAATATTGCCTATTTGCCAAATTTTCTTTTGATGGCAAGATTTAGCTTCGGGTGGCTGAGCCGCTGACATTCTACAAGTCCGGGCCTTCCCTGGTAGAATCTAAAACTGTAACAATAATCCAGTTTATCAATTAGCACACACAAAAGAACTATGGCTACACATTTTGAGTGTGGTATGTTCAGATTTAAAGTGATACCAGCATTGAATAATATGGTTTTATTAGAACTTTGGAAACCTCAAATTCACAAAAAACCAATATACGGTAATGTAACTAGACTCAATCAACATGACGGGGTTCTTTTCATACAAAATACTTCAACACTTTTACGACAAAAATAGGTCGCAATCAGGATCCGGTCGCATGCTCTATGACAGACAACCCAGCACACGATACTACCTCAACTTTTTCCACACAAGTGACAAGACTTTCTCGCACTTTATAATAGATCAATTCTATGGGGGAGATTTGAGATTTTCAGTATTGAAAATGAATAAATATTTAAGCTTAGAATGGGAATGTAGAATCGACCAACCCTAAAACACGGTCTTCCTTAGATGTAATACCTAAGCAAAATTACTATAAGTTTGAATGAATCAGATCTCATGACTTGTCATTCACTTTCACATATCCTATTTAAGTAATGCTTCAGTATGTAATTTCGCGAATCCAAAAAGCAACTGAGTATTGATATTATACAAGACCATTGGTTTTTTCGCGAGTACGGACATCATGTCATTTGACAGTTTGATTGAAAATGGTGCAACAATGATAATAATCAACTGCATAATATATTTAATAAAAAAGCAACTGTGTATTTTTTATTGAAATACATTCTAGCCAAGGCTGGGGGGCAGTGCCTAAAAATAAAATTAACGGTCACCAGAGTTGAAAAGAGCTAATACAAAATGAATAATAGCAGCCGCACTCTAAGCAAACCTCCCAAACAGAGTTGAACCATTATAGCAAAGTGCCCTGGGCGATGATAAAATCATATAACACTTCTTTGTTTCTTTTTCAGTAGTCTATTAGAACATGCTGGAAATATGCTAAGACTATTCTAAAGTTCTTATGTACAGGTAAACCAGTTGCAAGCTGAGCCAAGTCCTCTAGTTTTCTATTAGTGCTTTTCCAAACCCGCAGTTGTAACGATATCGCGTTTTTTTTGCATTTTACGGTTTATAAAAGTGCAAAAAGTCAGCTGGTGCACCTTTTTGGCCTAGAGCATTCAATTTGGCCTCAATAAAGTTTCTAAGTAGGGCTGTCCAGAATATTTGATTCGATTTCTGCAACAATTCAAAATCAACAAAATGAATATTTCCATTTTTTTCATAAAAAGTTAAATGGTGTCTTTGTTTGTTTATTATACGACTTTCGATTCGATTCTAAAAAAAAAACTGATATTCCATTTTGGCCACCCTATGTAATGTATTTTCTATATCTTTGACACAAAAGAATTTTTGTGATATGTTTATACTTGAGTGAATACTCAAGAAAAAAGCACATAAGTCAACTCATACCCTGAAGAAATTGGCAGAAGTTGATGTAAAATGTCACAGAATCCTAATTTGTAGATGCGTTGTTTTAATATTCATGCGTCGTACATAGAAGAAAGTAATTACCGAGATAAGTAGGTAGGTCTAAATACACGGTATGAATCCACTATTATACCCCTAACTTTACCATGTGGTTCACCTCCTATAGGCAGCTATTTCATAGCCGAATTGAAACCACAATTTGAAGTTTCGTTTCAACACATCAATAGTCGCGTAAAACCAAGCGAATTTGAAAGATTTTCTCCTCATTTCTAGTTAACAAAAAATCTGCCTTCTCTAAACGGTTAATTCTCTCTCAAAGCCAATGCCGTACATCAACAGAGCTTGTAAGCAAAAATTAGGGAGTAGTGACCGCTTTTTCACCTATTCATTTTTTGATGGACGGACTGGCAGGAAACTTTGATAAGATCAGAAACTGAATAGATTAATATTAGAATATTGAATTATCACTATTTTTAATAGCATTTGAAAAGAATTTCATTTTTGTATGATTTTTTGAGAGTCTTATAGTGTTTGCCGGACTAAATGTTGTATTTTTCGAAAAATGAGTTGTAAAATATTTGCGCGCCTTTGGTGCGAGAGTTTGTTCCAAATCAATGAATAATATTTTTTATGTCCCCCCCTGGATTTACACACCACCTGATAAGAGCATTATTTTCATACTCGTATGACTCCTAACGTTAGGCTACCGTATATTGCGTAACGCTATGAGACTGGAATTAGTCTGGAATGTGTTGAATTGAGAAAGAAGTTTTAAAAAATGATGAGCCATGGTGGGCAAGTTGAAAATATTTTCATTTCAGAATAGTCAAAGCATTATTAAAAACTATCCTGTATCTAGGGGTGCCCGGTTAGTTCAATCGGTAAAGCGTTGGGAATACGCTTCAAGCTACGCATCTGTGATCGTCATGATGCAGGTTGAATCCCGTAAGGGATGATGATTATATGCGGGAGGTCTGATAGACACCTCGTCGGTG
This sequence comes from Styela plicata, assembly GCA_963675895.2. Lineage (NCBI taxonomy): Eukaryota > Metazoa > Chordata > Ascidiacea > Stolidobranchia > Styelidae > Styela > Styela plicata. Next base: position 18,768,099 of record OZ023141.1, read on the forward strand.
CACAGTGGTTCACATAAGCAGCGCTTACGGCTTTTCACCGCACAGGAAAAATGAGGAGTACGATAATCAAAAACTGTCACCCGATTCAGAACTGGTATATGCCAGAGAGGTCGTGGTTCGCCATATTGTTAAGCTGTATTCTCGGCCTTCCTCTCCCGCAGGATAAAAATGATATCCTATCCTCTGATCTTATCAAAGTCGCCACATTCCCACATTTTTAAGATGAAAAAAATGGGGTCTCATGAATGAGAATATTCTGCCAGTTTTCATTTTGGTGACATTTGGGATTATGGTACTAAACTTCACTAGACCCAAAAATGCTCACAACTTTACGGTTTAGCTTACAAACTTAGGAGACAGTATTCAGTACCGGTACTGTATTGGTATTGAAAAAGAATTATGGGAGAGAAAATATCTTTCAAAGTCCGCCTGCTTTCATGGTAGCTGGGTAATACACAGTACAATAGGTACCGGTAGCCTATCACTCAGCACTAAGTTAGACTATACCGGTAACTTATAAGTTGCAAAAAAGCAATTTCACCAGATCCCAAAAGCAGCAGTGTTTAGCATTCCCACTGTGTTGTGGTTGCTAGCTGTTTAGTCGTGCTGGTACCTACAGTATCTATCCAGTTCAGACTGTCAGAGTTTATAATACTGGGAACTTAGCATTCATAATTACAGATTAATTTTACAGTTTATAATACGCTAGCACAGAGCAGTACAGAGTACGAGTAGCAGGGTAGGCTATCATACATTGGCTGATACAATACGATGCAATGCTGAATGAGTACGCGCGTGTGAATGAAAAATTCAAGGCAGCCCTTGCTAGCTGACGAACAGTTTCCACACTGCATAATTCCGCCCTAAATCTGCTAAAACAAAAGCTCTCGGACCCCAAGCGCACACTCCGCACAACGAAATAAATTTTACGGTCGGTGTAGTAGTGTTCCCCTTCAAAAAACGAAAAGGTAAACTTGACAATTGCCGCGAAAACCAGAGAAGAATAATGAAAGTGTTATTGAGGCACAATTTACTGTCTTGAATTTATTCATTCAAACAAATGGAAAAAAAGCAATACGAGGACAATATTTATCACTGATTCTATACAACGTAAACTCCCTGTTGCATTTCGAACAAAGTAACACAGCAAAATTTACGGATTTTAATAGTATTTCGCTCGTGTATCATATTTTAGGGGTGGAGGTGTTGGATAATTCAGTTGAAAGAGAAAACAAATTTAGTTTTCCAAAATTTGTTCAAAGAAAGGCTTACAGATATTAGTTTTTGAAATATCATGCAAGTGAAATGAAACAAAAGCGAAAAAGGAAAGAAAGAGCGGAAAATCATAGCATGTCTCATTTTTTGCTCCGATTTTCAATTTTTTGCACATATATCCCGTTTTAGAGGTCAATATTCAAATAATTCATTTGAAAGAAAAGAAAAAAATTATTTCTCAGGAATAAGGTTAAAAACAATGCTTACCGACATTAGTTTTCGAGATTGTGAGCGGAGAAAATGGAAAAAAAAAAGAACGGAAATATATTTGGAAATATGGTATTCTGCACTATTTTTGAGAATGTTTTGCTCATATATCCCATTTTAGGGGTCGATATTTTTATCATTCATTTGGAAGAAAACATCATTTACTCCTAAAATACAACTTTGGAACAATGCGTACCGATATTAGTTTTCGAGATATGCACCGAGGAAAATGGAATAAAAGAGCGAAAATATTATTGGATTTTGCACGATTTTTAGAGTGTTTTACTTATATATCCCAATTTAGGGGTCAATATTTCCCTCATTCATTTGAAAGAAAAAATTATTTACTTATCAAATATAACTTTGGAATGCGTAACGATATTAGTTTTCGAGATATGGACCGACGAAAACGGAATAAAAGAGCGAAACTATTATTGGATTATTGCATTTTGCACGATTTTTTGAGAGTGTTTTTTGCTCATATATCCCATTTTAAGGGTCGGTATTGCCATCATTCATTCGAAAGAAAAAATAAAATTTGATCCTCAAAAATAAGTTTGAAGCAATGCGTACCGATATTAGTTTTCGAGATATGGAGCGGAGAAAAATGGAACAAAAGAACGCAAAAATATGTCATTGCGCATTTTGCACGATGTTTGAGAGTGTTTTGCTCATATATCCCATTTTAGGGGTCAATATTTAAATCATTCATTCGGAAGCAAATAAAATTTACTAACCAAAAATAAGTTTGAAATAATGCGTACCGATATTGGTTTTCGAGGTATGGATCGGAGAAAATAGAACAAAAGAGCGAAAAATATTATTGGATTATGCCATTTTGCACGATTTTTGAGAGCGTTTTGTCAATATATCCCATTTTAGGGGTCGATATTTAAATCATTCATTCGGAAGCAAATAAAATTTACTAATCAAAAATAAGTTTGAAACAATGCGTACCGATATTAGTTTTCGAGGTATGGATCGGAGAAAATAGAACAAAAGAGCGAAAAATATTATTGGATTATGCCATTTTGCACGATTTGTGAGAGCGTTTTGCTCATATATCCCATTTTAGGGGTCGATATTTAAATCATTCATTCGAAAGCAAATAAAATTTACTAACCAAAAATAAGTTTGAAATAATGCGTACCGATATTGGTTTTCGAGGTATGGATCGGAGAAAATAGAACAAAAAGAGCGAAAAATATTATTGGATTATGCCATTTTGCACGATTTTTGAGAGCGTTTTGTCAATATATCCCATTTTAGGGGTCGATATTTAAATCATTCATTCGGAAGCAAATAAAATTTACTAATCAAAAATAAGTTTGAAACAATGCATACCGATATTAGTTTTCGAGGTATGGATCGGAGAAAATAGAACAAAAGAGCGAAAAATATTATTGGATTATGCCATTTTGCACGATTTTTGAGAGCGTTTTGTCAATATATCCCATTTTAGGGGTCGATATTTAAATCATTCATTCGGAAGCAAATAAAATTTACTAACCAAAAATAAGTTTGAAACAATGCGTACCGATATTGGTTTTCGAGGTATGGATCGGAGAAAATAGAACAAAAAAAGAGCGAAAAAATATTATTGGATTATGCCATTTTGCACGATTTTTGAGAGTGTTTTGCTCATATATCCCATTTTAGGGGTCGATATTTAAATCATTCATTCGAAAGCAAATAAAATTTACTAACCAAAAATAAGTTTGAAACAATGCGTACCGATATTGGTTTTCGAGGTATGGATCGGAGAAAATAGAACAAAAAGAGCGAAAAATATTATTGGATTATGCCATTTTGCACGATTTTTGAGAGTGTTTTGCTCATATATCCCATTTTAGGGGTCGATATTTAAATCATTCATTCGAAAGCAAATAAAATTTACTAACCAAAAATAAGTTTGAAACAATGCGTACCGATATTAGTTTTCGAGATATGGACCGACGAAAATGGAATAAAAGAGCGAAAATATTATTGGATTATGGCATTTTGCACGATTTTTGAGAGTGTTTTGCTCATATATCCCATTTTAGGGGGTCGATATTCCAATCATTCATTTGAAAGAAAAAAAACATTTACTTCCATAAAATAAGTTTGAAAAAACAATGCGTACCGATATTAGTTTTCGAGATATGGAGCGGAGAAAAATGGAACAAAAGAGCGCAAAAAATATGTCATTGCACATTTTGCACGATTTTTGAGAGTGTTTTACTCATATATCCCATTTTAGGGGTCGATATTGCCATCATTCTTTCGAAAGAAAATAAAATTTACTCCTCAAAACTATGTTTGAAACAATGCGTACCAATATTAGTTTTTCGAGATATGGAGCGGAGAAAAATGGAACAAAAGAGCGCAATAATATGTCATTGCGCATTTTGCACGATTTTTTGAAAGTGTTTTTGCTTATATATATCCCATTTTAAGGGACCATATTTCCTTCATTCATTGGAAAGAAAATAAAATTTACTCCTCAAAAATAAGTTTGAAACAATGCGTACCAATATTAGTTTTCGAGATATGGAGCGGATAAAATGGAACAAATAAGCGCAAAAAAATATGTCATTGCGCATTTTGCACGATTTTTGAAAGTGTTTTGCTCATATATCCCATTTTAGGGGTCGATATTTCCATCATTCATTCGAAAGAAAATAAAATTTACTCCTCAAAAATAAGTTTGAAACAATGCGTACCGATATTAGTTTTCGAGATATGGAGCGGAGAAAAAATGGAACAAAAGATCGCAAAAAATATGTCCTTGCGCATTTTGCACGATTTTTGAAAGTGTTTTGCTTATATATCCCATTTTAAGGGACCATATTTCCTTCATTCATTCGAAAGAAAATAAAATTTACTCCTCAAAATTAAGTTTGAAACAATGCGTACCGATATTAGTTTTTTGAGCTATAGAGCGGAGAGAGTGGAATAAAAAAGCGAAAAAATATGGCATGGCGCATTTTGAACGAATTTTGAGCGTGTTTTGCTCATATATCCCATTTTAGGGGTCGATATTCAAAGCATTCATTTGGAAGGAAATAAAATTCACTTTAAAATAAGTTAAGTAAAGATAAGTAAAATAAATTTTTCTCACCCTGCATTCGTGTGTGTGGTCAGAAATTTTGATAAATTATTTACCCATGTGTACTCGAGCATTAAATGTTATTCTTGGTTAATTTATTTTATCGCTCTGTAACAATATCGTTTTCGTTTCATATCTTTTTGTGTTATTCGAGGTATCGAAATTTTGCATTTGACAAAATCGACGTCCCCGAAAAAAATTGGTTGTGTATTTTTCTATAAGACCAACTTCGTATCTTGAGTTTGGCAATTACAGCGTTCGTTGATTTCATTGTTATTTCCAAAGAAGCGAACAGCAAGCGAACAAGTGTAGTCTAGTTCAAGATCGGCATATTGCTATTTCTCATGCGGGGCGCGTTAATAATGAAATAAGTTTGCAACAATATTTTTAATATCATGTGTTTGAGTGTAAGTTTTTAGATATTTTCCGAGGTTGCTTCTCGACGATCTGTTTGTTGCATTATTCTTTTTCTGATATGTCATTGAGCCAGCCGGAAATATTAGCTTTCAGGATGCAAAGATATGAAATTGAGAGATGAGGACAGGCGAAACCAGAAAATAAACCTAGAAATCAATTTCAAACTGAACCTGAGGTAGAACCTATGATTTTTTGTTAAACTCAGAGTACAAACGCTTATGGTGGTTCAGTTTGTGATGTACCTCGTGAAATCAAATTTACCTCGGATAGATTACAATGTTAAAATATTTTTGTAATATTTTTTTTACACAATTTCCTTGTATTTCATTCCTTTTATTGAAATTCGCTCTGAGCAAAAGTGCCTAAAAGGAGCCAACAAAAGGCCACTTGATAACAAAGAGCTACTGAAAGATGTTGGATCAGCAACTGCACTCTAAAGTGAGAACACCCCAACAACATGAAAAAGTGCAGAGAGTGTTATCCACCCTGGGCGGTGGTAAATCCATCTACCACTCCATCAATTCCTTTTACCCGCAATCGAATTCAAAATGAATATAATAATTAATTGATCAATATTAAATATATTAAAGGCCGTACACCGCACACTGGCGTAGCCTGCGTTTTATAGGTGCATAAAACAGTGGGAAATATACATCCTTATGTAAAACGTCAGGCACAAAAATCGCATGAGCCTAAAACACTATGTGCGGCATGAACCCTCGAGGTAACCTTGCGTGCGTTTGTGCTCTTGAACGTGGATATAATTAACCCTAAGATTTTGGTTCTAGAATATGGAATCGATTTGAACCATTGTCAATTGTAAAGTTCATTGTGAAATTATGTCGCTATCAACTTCTTTTTCAATACATTTTAAAGTGTTCGGGTCTATTAATTGCTTCCACTTTGGCCGGTGATGATGAAATGAATCACATGCGCTGCGAGAGCCAAGAGTCAATCAATCTATTGAATATTATTCCAAGCGGTAGATTCGGTCACCAAGTAAGAATTAGGATTAGACAGAAAATATCTTTTACGTGGCAGTCTATATACACGCTTGTAAAACTTTGGATAATAAACTTTCAAATGTATGATTAATGAATATTTATTTTCCTTCTTTTCATTTGGCCATGTTAAAGGCATATAATCGATAACAGCACAGGAATTGATCGCCCATGAATTGCCGAACATAGCGAATAAAGTTTTTTTCTATATAAAATCGACTGTGATCAAGTGGCTAATGTGAAAAATTTATATGTAAGGCATCTTAACTAGCCTTTAAATATCGACCCCTAAAATGGGATATATGAGCAAAACGCCCTAAAAAATCGTGCAAAATGGCATAATCCAATAATATTTTTCGCTCTTTTGTTCTATTTTCTCCGATCCATACCTCGAAAACTAATATCGGTACGCATTGTTTCAAACTTATTTTTGGTTAGTAAATTTTATTTGCTTCCGAATGAATGATTTAAATATCGACCCCTAAAATGGGATATATGAGCAAAACGCCATAAAAAATCGTGCAAAATGGCATAATCCAATAATATTTTTCGCTCTTTTGTTCTATTTTCCCCGATCCATACCTCGAAAACCAATATCGGTACGCATTGTTTCAAACTTATTTTTGGTTAATAAATTTTATTTGCTTCCGAATGAATAATTTAAATATCGACCCCTAAAATGGGATATATGAGCAAAACACTCTCAAAAATCTTGCAAAATGGCATAATCCAATAATATTTTTCGCTCTTTTGTTCTATTTTCTCCGATCCATACCTCGAAAACCAATATCGGTACGCATTGCTTCAAACTTATTTTTGATTAGTAAATTTTATTTGCTTCCGAATGGATGATTTAAATATCGACCCCTAAAATGGGATATATGAGCAAAACGCCCTAAAAAATCGTGCAGAATGGCATAATCCAATAATATTTTTCGCTCCTTTGTTCTATTTTCTCCGATCCATACCTCGAAAACCAATATCGGTACGCATTGTTTCAAACTTACTTTTGATTAGTAAATTTTATTTGCTTCCGAATAAGTGATTCAAATATCGACCCCTAAAATGGGATATATGAGCAAAACACTCTCAAAAATCGTGCAAAATGGAATAATCCAATAATATTTTTCGCCCTTTTGTTCTATTTTCTCCGATCCATACCTCGAAAACTAATATCGGTACACATTGCTTCAAACTTATTTTTGGTTAGTAAATTTTATTTGCTTAGGAATGAATGATTTAAATATCGACCCCTAAAGTGGGAGATATGAGCAAAACACTCTCAAAAATCGTGCAAAATGGCATAATCCAATAATATTTTTCGCTCTTTTGTTCTATTTTCTCCGATCCATACCTCGAAAACTAATATCGGTACACATTGCTTCAAACTTATTTTGGGTTAGTAAATTTTATTTGCTTCCGAATGAATGATTTAAATATCAACCCCTAAAATGGGATATATGAGCAAAACGCTCTCAAAAACCGTGCAAAATGGCATAATCCAATAATATTTTTCGCTCTTTTGTTCTATTTTCTCCGATCCATACCTCGAAAACCAATATCGGTACGCATTGTTTCAAACTTATTTTTGGTTAGTAAATTTTATTTGCCTCCGAATGAATGATTTAAATATCGACCCCTAAAATGGGATATATGAGCAAAACGCCCTAAAAAATCGTGCAAAATGGCATAATCCAATAATATTTTTCGCTCTTTTGTTCTATTTTCTCCGATCCATACCTCGAAAACTAATATCGGTACGCATTGTTTCAAACTTATTTTTGGTTAGTAAATTTTATTTGCTTCCGAATGAATGATTTAAATATCGACCCCTAAAATGGGATATATGAGCAAAACACTCTCAAAAATCTTGCAAAATGGCATAATCCAATAATATTTTTCGTTCTTTTGTTCTATATTCTCCGATCCATACCTCGAAAACCAATATCGGTACGCATTGTTTCAAACTTACTTTTGGTTAGTAAATTTTATTTGCTTCCGAATGAATGATTTAAATATCGACCCCTAAAATGGGATATATGAGCAAAACGCCCTAAAAAATCGTGCAAAATGGCATAATCCAATAATATTTTTCGCTCTTTTGTTCTATTTTCTCCGATCCATACCCCGAAAACTAATATCGGTACGCATTGCTCCAAACTTATTTTTGATTAGTAAGTTTTATTTGCTTCCGAATAAATGATTTAAATATCGACCCCTAAAATAGGATATGTGAGCAAAACACTTTCAAAAATCGTGCAAAATGGCATAATCCAATAATATTTTTCGCTCTTTTGTTCTATTTTCTCCGATCCATACCTCGAAAACCAATATCGGTACGCATTGTTTCAAACTTATTTTTGATTAGTAAATTTTATTTGCTTCCGAATGAATGATTTAAATATCGACCCCTAAAATGGGATATATGAGCAAATCACTCTCAAAAATCGTGCAAAATGGCATAATCCAATAATATTTTTCGCTCTTCTGTTCTATTTTCTCCGATCCATACCTCGAAAACCAATATCGGTACGCATTGTTTCAAACTTATTTTTGATTAGTAAATTTTTATTTGCTTTCGAATGAATGATTTAAATGTCGACCCCTAAAATGGGATATATGAGCAAAACACTCTCAAAAATCGTGCAAAATGCCATATTCCATTCGTTTTTTTTTTTGCTCCTTTGTTTCACTTTCTTTGCTTGATATCTCGAAAACCAATATCGTTATCCCTTTTTTTAAAACAAATTTTTTGAAAAGTATATCTCATAATCTTTCTTTTTTAAAAATACTCTTAACCCCGCCCCTAAAATGGGATCTATCAACAAACCCTCAAAAATAGTGAAGAAATGTCAAAATCCTTTCGTATTTTCTTCCTTTTGTGTTACTTTTTTCCTCGGCATCTCGAAAGCTTTTAACGTTGCATCTTATTAAAAAAAATATTTTTGAAAATAAATTTTTGTTCTCTTTCAGTAAAACTATTCTTAGCCTTCTACCCAAAAATTGATTAATGTGCGAAATTGCATTTTCGCGGCAATTGTCCATTTTTTTAAGGGGAACACTGCTACCAAAATATTGAAATTTATTTCGCCAGAATTTCGCTAGGTTCACGATGGCGTCAGAAATGGTTTGACAGATTCGAGATTAGGCCTTAAAATATCAGGTCCAAGGCGACACCCTACGGTTATTATTTAATGTTGCTTGAAAGTTATTTTGCGGTACCATAGTTAAAGCGCACAGAAAATGTGATTCCCTACGATTTATAATACTTGAAGTAATTCGGTAATCGATCGGCTCTCAACTCTACCAGCAAACATTCCAATATACTGGTATATTATTAAAATAATGATATAATATGCCCTGGTGTAGTCACGAAACAACCAAAATAACCAAATAATTTTTTTCTATGTTTTCCCTCTTAGTGTGTGCAATTATTGCGATTTATTTTTTGTGTCGGTTAATTAATCTCAAGAGTAGTAGGCGAGCGTAATTAGTACGTGTTTTTTAACTTGGTTTGCGGTTTTCGACCACTTGCCTGATCTTTCTCAAGTGTAATAATGTAACGATTGTTAATACTGTTGTCACGGCGAGAAGGTCGAAATAAATCTATCTATCTCAATTAATCAATTTAGTTTGGCAACTCTGCCATTACACAAAACAAAATATACAGAAACAACGCAATAATATCCTATAGCAAAATGCACATGCCACCAACAAAACAAGTCAAAAGTGAAAAAAATAAACACTTATGATAACAGGAAACGCAGTGGCAATTTGTCGAGCTTATACGTGGACTAAAACAGTCGGTAAAATTTATTAACATAAAACCTATTTCGGTTCATACTTTTTGTACAGTGCGGTGATTGCTAATTGCAATACAAATTTTTTGAAATGTAAACATAAGTGTGAAAACAGGCTAAAATTTATCGGCTGGACGTTGTGTATTTCCAACAAGTAAACAAACAAATAAATGGTGGATGTATCGCCGAATACGGCTGCAATACCGCGGATTCATATTATTAAAGTGGCAATATTTATCAAAAGTCGAAGTTAACTTTTGATAAATACCACTATATTATTCAGTACCTCACCTGGTTCCCCACTGCCTGGAAGATGCCTGTTCAAATGAACATTTGAAACATCAGTAAGTAACACCATTTTGTTTCAATTAGTTGGGCTTATTTCATTTTTCATTATTTCATGACGAAACATGTTAATTCAGTTCGACGGATATTTGTTTTGTAGAGTGTAGGGCCAAGGGCAGTAATTTTACTAGGTAATACTCAGAATGAATCTATAAAATCAACATTTTAGCCAATCATTGGCTGCATCCCAGGCGATGCGTTCCAACAGAATTATACGTAATAAATTTTACCATTGCACGTAATGATTTCCAACAACATGACGGATTCGATTTAGGGAATTAGGCAATCGACGCCAGACTATTCAATCAAAGCATTCTTTCAAAGAAACTAAAGTTGCTGTTATCAACGATGAAACCAAAAATATCAAAATCCTAACACTCAGCATTACAAAGAATTTTATACAAAAATATCGACAGACGTACAAAACTAAACTTTTCAAGAAAATACGACGCAGTTTTATTCAGGCTTCAATCAGAGCATTGTAACCCAAACTACAATTTATTTCGAATCAAACTGCATTCTACTGGCCTATGTGATCAGCAGGTTCCAGAAGCGGTGGGCCATTTTATAGTGAAATATGACCAATAGCCTATGCCCATGAACGAAACCACATTCTAGACGTCGTAAGTTGTACAGGTGCCCGTCCGATATTGAAGGGATTGCTAGTCAATCCCAAATTGTTCCAATTATTATTGGATACGTTCTCCTAACTGAAAGAACTATATAAATTACTAATTTTGTATGCATTGGCATGACGCAAAAGACCTTAGTTATTAAAAGCAGCAATTTTACTTATACAATCATACACAATACCTACAAATGAGTGGTAAATTAAGGGCACTTTTGTAACAGAGTACAACCGCAAAACACTAGAATTCAACAAGAGAATATTTGTTCGGTTGAGTACGAGGCCATAGACACGCGTCATTACAGCAACGGGGGGCGGGACAGCTGTGTATTCTCAGTCATGTCGCATAAATAGTGCTAAAATTGGTGGCTGCGTCTCATTTGGGGACATAGCTTGTCAAAATTAGAAGATTAATTTGAGGTAATCTATCTTCACAAGTAATTCTCTTCATTAAAAAAATAGTCGAACTATAGAGTGCACGCTCAGGTTACAAATGTAAAAACTCATTCTATCAATATATTATTCAATATTTAACAGATTTGTTAATTTTGTTATGGTCAAATTGTTAAGCGAAATGCTTTGGAATTCAGTAGTTTTACTTTTGACGATCTCAGCTTTTACTGAAGCAGGTATGTATTCTGTATTGATCGTGAACTCGTTTAAAGTTTTTAAAATTTTGCAATGTTCATTATAGACCAAGTTGCTCGCACGCCGTGACCTTGGTTCCACCAACATCGAAAAAATGATTTATAGTTTTTCTTAATATTCTTCATTAAAATTCGTTAAAATTAAAATTAAGATTCGTTGTGGCAGAGAGAATAATGAAAAATTCTATAATTGATGGATAGAAATGGTACTCTTAGAATCACGATTCGGATACAAGTTCGAAACTTCGGATTTAAATAACCATCCCGTGTTTCGATGGAGGATTTCAAAATCGGGCATATTTTTTGTCTATCATAAGGCACAATATACCATGATTTATTTTTTGCTAAAAGAATTGCCTATTTGTAATCCCATTTTTTAAAAAAAAGAACAATTTTCTGAATCTGCATTACCTTGAAAACGCTACATTGCCCTGTTACTTTTTTAGGTTTGTATACCACTGTCTATAGAGATGTTACTATTTTACGTGGTGGTGACGATAGTTATTGGTGTAACGCAGTACAGTCTTGTACATGGATCGGCGGTTCCTAGCTCAGCTCAAGACAGCATCGCTAGCTTCAGCAGTAGATGAAGTTATCACCGATAAGCGGTAATTCGAACTGTAATTTTTCTTTCAATTAAACTGGCGATTCATAGTTTACCATCACCCATAGGAGATACTACGAACCATGCTAAAGTTGCTGGTTTCACAGCAATTAAGTTAATTTACTGTACTTTTATTACAGTGATTTGTTAAATTCTGTAATTTTCATGACGGCATCTTCTTTAAAACGTCAATACATAAGTTCTATCTTATAACGTTTGTTCAACTTTTCAGCGTGGGATGGCTAGGTGCAACAGATACGAGCTCTGAAGGTTATTGGAGATGGATGGATGGTACCCCTGTTCCAAGTGGACATACGAGATGGTTCATTGAGTTCTTTTGGAAATATATATTGATTACCCTTTGCCTATTAAAATTGACCGTGTCTGTGATGATCACTGGCTGACGAACCAGAGAGGGCTGTAGGACATTGTACTGGGTTATTGTATACATTTATAGTCATAAATGACGACTTTTTACGAGGGAGTTGTCACGTGTTGGGTGTTTACGCAATAGCGCTATTATTTTGAGGAGACGATACAAAATTCCCCCCTTAATTTTTTCCATTCAACGTCCAACATATCAGATCTTCAGCCGCCATTGGTGATGACGAAAAGTTATTTAAAAAAAATAATAAGGCGATAATTTATGATTCAATGACAAAATCAATAAAAGACTGAACAGACCAAACATATTTGACAGGTTATATTTGATACAAATATGCTCTGCAGAGTTTTTAATAACGCTATCGTAAAGTATATATTAGGTTCGCCTCCGCTCACACATATTTTATTTCTTTCATTCTAAAAACACGCATTGTTTTAGTTATCCAGATCAGCCTGCCGATTCGAAAGGCGAAGACTGCATGGAAGCCGGTCGTTATGGTTACCATTATTGGAATGATCAGCTTTGCGGTAATGAATTAGGACATGTGTGTCAAAAATGTAAGTATGCTCTAGAACAGACAGAAACAACAACCATTAAATACTGCCTTTCCTTCACAAGTTTCTACGCGGCCTAGTTTTGACGAAGCATTTTTGTGCCACAGATGGACCGCGTCGATGAGATTCGTGGCCGAATTCTCGAAAATAGCGTTTTTATTGTAGTTGTATATCACTTTAAAAGAATCCCGTAGGAAGCACCAAAATATTCGAAAAAGCCTGTTTCATTTGTAATTTTGGTCATTTTTTCCTGTCGCAAGGATGGTCTGGGCACTAAGTATCAAATACTCTTGTACAAGTATATCGTGCAAGTTATTCGGATGCGCAGAAGGCTTGCAAAACAAAGGATTAAGATTGGCTAGCATCGACGAAAAAGACGAACTGGAAGCAATACGAATGAAACTTAAAAGGTTTGTTGGGTTTCACGGTTATGGCTGTGAAATCCATAATTTGGTGATTCGAATCTATCCGAAGCCTAAATATTAACTTATTGTTTAAGCCTATTTTTTATAGCTATTTTATTTTATTCATTTGATTAGATCATTCTGAGCAAGTTCCTGTAACAGACTGGTAAAATCGCAGCTGCTCTTCTACTCAGACACCCGAAGAAAATAAGTTGCGCCAGGGGACATTTCTGCAAATAGGCAATGTTTCATAAAATATCTGTGGTTAAAGATTTAAATGTTCCTAGACTGCCTATTTTCAACACCGAAATACAATGAAAATATTTCTGATTCCATTCATATTTATTTCTGGCGTTGGAGCTGCAGATCATATTGAAAATACGTTGCATCAAATAGTTTGTTTGCTATAGATTTCATTATTCTGATAATGACTAAAAAATTCCGATTTTTATTGTGGGACATTGACAGCATGTATGGAATTCGGAAAACCAAAATCGATTGCATTTTTTTGTTAAAAATGAAAAATTCCACTTCATTGGGCAGGTCTTTGTTCCCGATTCACAATTAATTCGAATAATCTGTATTTCGAATTGATTCCAATCACCGAATCGAACTGAACGGCTCTAATTCGAATGGTTTCGAAACACATTTGCCTCAAATCGGCCATAAAAACAAAACCTTTCAAAATGCAGTGTGATATCTATATTTTTGCTCACAAAAAGCAAGTGTGAAATAAAATAAAAATATTTATATTAGAATTAGTGAATTCATAGTTATGGTTTTCTTTTTTGATAAATGGAGAAATATGTTTTGTTTCAATACGGACCTTTACTATTTGTAATGAATCAGAAATTCGGTTCATTTCGAAAAAAATATTCGGATGTGATGTGAATTTTGAACGCCCAGCCCAGCCCCGCTCATAAGTAAATATTTAGAAATACATCTTTAGGCATATTCTTTCTGTCTGAATTGTACCTTGCTTTCCGCAGTATTACCAGTATTTCCTTAGTATTACAAGTATCATTTGGAATCATCCAATAGTATTAATGAGTAAAAATGGTATTTTTCCGTTAACAAGTGACGATTGTTGCTCTTAAACACAGACTGTGAATTGAAAATATATACCATAAACTATAAATGTTTTGATATTATTAATGGAGACGAGTTGTAATACTGAAAATGAGATATATTTGGTGTTTACACGGAATTAATGATTCGATCCGGTTCGAAAAAACATCCGAATTAGTTTCGAATTCCAGATGATTCGGTTTTGCCCAGCCCTATTCACAATATACTGTAATTGTTATTTTTCAGCATTACTATTTTTACTCATTCATAACTATTCAGAAATAGGACTAAATTCCGCTGTTGAATAATAATCGAAAGCGATCATGACACCCTATATTGACATTCATTCTTCCCAAAACGTAATCATGTATATGGAATATTACTTTAGTTTCTCCTTGGGGAATGCAACTGTCTGATGAAGAAATAAAAGTTAATGAAAACGAAACATTGAAGTCGAATGCAAAGCTAAAGGATTCCCTCTTCCTGATGTTGCCTGGTACAAAGATGATGAATTAATCACAGATAAAACCGATCAACGTATCCATTAATCTATAGGTTCAGCAACTTCTACGCTTGTTATCAACAACGCTCAACTGAATGACGCGGACAGATATCGTTGTTTTGCCACAAACTCTGCGATCGGCTTTGCAAAAAATGTTAAAGCGTTTGTGGATTTGGAAGATAGTGTTTTTATGTCGAATAAAGCAGCCTAATTACACAATTTACGTTTGGTAACTGACTGTTAGTTGAGAAGGTTCGTGGATTTTCAGGTTGAATATCCATGTCCCTATGAACCTGGGCGAACCGTAAATGATCGTTCCACCACTAAGCGGAAACCCAAAAAGCGGCTGAGACTAGATACACTGTGACGAGAGTGCAGTAAATTTACTGGTAATTTGCAGTAACTGCATATTTCCAAAGTCAAAAAACGCCATGTTGATGATATTTATGCCAGTCATGGGTCAATTTGGGTTATGGCTGTCAATTTTGAATATTTTTCAATACCACCAAGTAAAATTACTGTCAAAGACCAGGATTTTGTTGCATTTTTTGTTACAATGTACCCATGCACGATCTGTAATGAGTTTTATTTTTCTCCAATGCCTTTTGCGCGTAATTTGGTTGTGACTGTTTACATTGTAACAAAAAATTCAACAAATCACTGGTCTTTGACAATACATTTACTTGGTAGTATTGAAAATTCAAAATTGACTTTTTGGCCAAATATGGGTGTTGATTGAACGCACCACGAAGGTGTCGTTTATCAACTTCGGAAATATACAATTACTGCATAAAACCAGTAAATTTACTGTACTTTGTTACAGGGTGTATTATAGCAAGTAATAAAGAGAAACCAAAGTAAAAAGGCTCATCAATTGTCTATTATTTTAATATTATTTGTTTTTAGTATATCCTGAAGGAGCTGAGATTGATAAGACAGATGAAGAATAAGATTTTTTCATTAAAATTCATAAACTCAGAAGAAAAAAAAATTAGTAAGTACTTTGATATAAAAACCGTACTTTGCTTTTATCGAAATCTGCTCGAAGCAAGACTATAAGCAGTGCCAAAAAGAAACCAACATTACGATGGAAAATTGCAGTTACTGGTACTTACATGTCGAAATAATTCCTTGTCATTTAAGTGACCGTTGGTCGGTTCCTTTAATTTTTACTCCCGGCATTGCTTAAAAAAAACTCCAAGGAAGTGAAAAGTGACGACTAGAGGTGTCCATTATAATGAATATATTTTGGTTTCAGAATTGAATCGAATAATTCTCCCGAATCGAATCGAATATTCGAATCAGGAGTCAAATAATAAATGGACAAAGAGATCTTTTTGCCAGCTTATAATATATAAGTAAAACTTCACACTTATTTTTGAAAAAATTCAATTTTTTTTTTTTGTTGATTTCAAATTGTTGCAGAAATCGAATCGAATAATTTATGATACGACTATTCCTAATCGAATGGAATATTTTGGACTGCCCCAGTGATGACGAAAGGAAAGAAAAAAAATATCAATGTCAAAGTTATCTTTTTTTCTCCAATAAAGTTGCGAATTTAAGTCACCACGCGCAAATTTTTTGATTTGATTTGTTACTCGTGGTAATTTCAGGACGATCCCACTCTTCTCAAAACTTAGATCAATTAGTATGTTTTGTTTTTCAGAATCCGATGAAGATTGACTCTCCATTTTGCTTTTAATATGTTTATCTGTGAAATTATATATTTGGACAATGAAACAATTTATTATTATTACAAAATTATTTTGTCGCTGAGTGTATTAATATATTTATTTTAACTGAAAATTTTCTTCAGTTTCATCTATAATTTTCGAAAAGTCGAAATCCTAGTTTGAGTATACCTCCGTTCGTCAACGATTTAAGCTAATCCTCCTCAAAATAAATAGGTATTGTTGTCCAGTGAGGGTGGGCGTTACTCGATGAAGAAAAATTTATCGAGCATTTTTTGAGGCGAAATTATGAGTCACTGACGGATCGTGTCGATGAGACGCGGTCCATCTGTGACGCATGCTTGGAAAAAGAAAATTTCTGGTTGGATAGAATTGTCCGAACTAAAACATATTTCATTTTGGTCTAAAGAGCCGATTAAAAAGCAATGAAGTAGTAGATGGTATGACCAACGCACAAAGGTAGTAACATTCAGCACTGCAATTTATTAGGGAAGTCATTTCTGGGATGTTTTCCACCTAAATATCACGCTATTGATCGGTGACTCATGTTCGTCAGAACAGAAGTCCACAAGGATTTCTAGTAGGTAATATATTGATAGCAATTTGAAGATTGTATTTATAATTAATCATAAGTATTGTGCTTATTAATATATATTGATTTTTTTCTGGTAATTTTTCAAATAAAATAATCAATTAAAAATATGAACTTTTTGACACTGAAGTGCGTTTATTTGAGACGTGTAAACCCAGTTATTAAACGGAAAAATAATATTTTCCTGGAAGCTAAGATACAAATTACATTAATAGTAGTTTTCTGGGCGGCTGAAGGAGTTTAATGAGGCTAAGCAATCCCCGATCATTTGGAATTCAAATCTGATTGGACGATTTTTTCCGAATGTGATCGATTCGCTAATTCTATGTTAACTTAAAATGTGGCGTTTTACCATGGCAAAATGTCTCAATTATCAAAATACGCATGATCAATAGGTTACGAAATGATTAAAAAATGTCTTTCCGTAAAGTATGAAATTTGCGCCTCATTTTGCAATATTTTATTCTTATGGCCGATTCACGACTGTGCTTCAAAGCGATTCGAATCACCGAACGGAATTGCCAAGCCCTATAGCTTAATCCCCATTTTGCGTGTTCAAATATGAGTGATGCCCTTAAAGTTTTTACAGTAAACTTTGAAGTTATCCTAACAAAAGTTTCAAACGTAAAAGATAGATCAGTAAAACCATTCATAAGTATGATTCTCAGATGGAACGCGCCTCGGCGGCGCGATCCATTAGTGATTCACGCTTATTTTGACCAAGAGAGAGGCAAGAACAACTATAAATGGAGATTATTGACAATCATGGTTTTGAAAACTATTGGTTTAATTTAAAAAAATAAATAAAATAAGAGTTGGTGAGAGATGGTCTGCCTAGTGCTTATCGTGTTGGCATCCCAGACTGAAAAGGTTTGGAGTGCCGGCGAGTCTGGCTCTCTAATCCATGACCACTGGATTACAATAGTATGGATAGACTCGATAGAACCGGAAAATATTATATTTTTCCCGAAACACTTACCCAATGGCTGCTAGTACAGGGTCTCGTTCAAGATGATTCACTCAAATGAGAGGCTATGAAAAAGGGATTAAAACACTACGGAACACAACGCGAGATCTGTGGGGAGGCACGAAACGATACCAAGTCGAAGTACTCATACTTCTATATTTTTGCCATTCTTCTTCAAATCTTAAAATGCGAATATGTTTGGTTAAATATGATATAGAAAATAAAGAATTTAGAACTAAGAAAATGGAGATTCGTACATTGTCTGTAATAGTTACTATATTAGTGAACCCGCAGTCATTGACTTCTCGATTTTGATAATGGACGCGAATGACAAAGGACAAGTGAAACATTTGATCTTTACGCGTAATTAGAGATCTGATTCGTTAAAATACGTGGATAAGGTCTTAATTTCAATTTATTCGGTTTTGCGTGGACCTACTCAGGCGGTCGGTAGTTTACATGATCGAAATTTCTATCTAAAACTGAAAATCTACCTAAGTAATGGATGATTCCAATCAACAATTTTCAATTATGTGAATACAAATGCGCTTGGAGAGCAGATAGATGCCGCAGGCGGACAATTCTAGCGAGAGGATGAGATTTTTCTTTTTTCTTTGGGAGAATATGGTTTAACAATATGATAAACCACGAACCCTTGTGCAGATACCAGTTCCAAGTCGGTGGGGAGGTTTTAGCCTAACCATTTACATTTTTCCCCTGTGCATGGGAATGGGGACTGGAGAAATCCGTAAGCATCGGTTTCGTGAAACACCGCGCACCGGCGATGAGTCCAGGCATCTTCTCGCATATAATCAGTATTAGGATTTAAACGCTCTTCTCTGCGTTCAATTTCTACATTGGATTTTGCGCTTTTGGTGTTGCTACGGTTGCTTGACCGTTTAATGACCGTGAGTACACTGTAAAAAAGTACAGTAAATTTGCTGGCCATTTGCAGTAATTGCATATTTCCAAAGTTAAAAATGGGCCTTCGCGCTGCATCAACACCCCATATTTAGCCAAAAAGTCAATTCTAAACTTTTTTAAATGCCGCCAAGTATAATCACTGTCAAAGACCAGTGATTTTGTTGCATTTTTTACTGTATACGTTTCTTATGGATGCCTTCAGGTCTTGCTTAGACTGGCTACGTAGCCTTAGAGGTTACATCGCTCGTAATATGTGAAATGTATGATGATAATAACGCGGGCCGTACGGCATGCGCTTACAAAGAGAGTTAAGCATGAGTCACTGATGGATAGCAGGCGGTATGGGACTGATGTTTATTATCAGATATTTTATGCTACCATTTGTGGCCTAAATCCAGAAATCCATCACATTTTCATAATTGGGAACATTGGGAACATTGGGAACATTGGGACTGTGTATATTTTCTAAAAATACTTGAGAACAATTTCAGCCTCCCAAATACCCATCAGAATGATTCAATCCATCATCTGCAATGAATGGCAAATAAAACATTGACCAACCAAAATATTTTGATGTTATTCATTCAAAATTCTTAATGAAGTTATTGTACTTCATTAGCTTTTTTACGTAGATAATACAACTCTCTGTCGAATAACTGATACCAAGGATCAGATTAATTCGGTTGTAAGACAAAATCTTCCTGCCCCCATTGAAAAGTGGGCAACCCAACCAAGTAAAGGCGGCATGGCAAAATGGGCCCCCTATTAACACGCTAGTGAACATTTCCAAGTAAAGTAGAAAACCACTGACGATAGAAAAGTTAATAAACGCATAGGAAAATAATATAAATTTAATAATTTATGAGCGGGAAGTCCACCAACTTAGCTTTTATGTCAAAGCAAACATTCACTGATCTTATATTTCTCAATATCGCATCTTCCATATTTGCTCATGTATGTATGCTGAGCAAAAATTACAGCCCAATCCAAACAAACTTTACTTTGTCCTTCCCTGATTTTCTAAAGAAGATTTTGTTCGTTCTCGCAGCTAATAATGTCTTGCCTGCATTGTGACGAAGTAAAGTATCGCGTTCCTTGTTCGGCAGTTGTTTTCATTCAAAAGTCTAAACCCGATTGTTGATAAGATTTTTGTCAATGGACTGTTGTTGGACCACAGTTTCTTTTCCTTTCAAATGGATGTTATATTTGGTCCCTTCCAAGTCAAAATCAGATCGTTCGACCCAATAACCTAATATAATGAAAAAATAATAGAGGTAATTAGATTTGTTCGGCTGCTTTTTCACTCTATGCCAAAAGAGGGAGGCTTTGATAAAATCGCGCCCGCCGTCTCTGTCCATCAGTGACCCATACTTAGCCCAGCATTTTTAGATGGAGATTTTATAATTGAAATTCTGATCAAAAAGCTAAAAAAATACATAATTTCTTCTCACATTGTCGTGTAATAAAACTTCAGAGTTATCCTTGAAGGCAGTCACGAATATTTCAATATTTTACAGGTTTGTTAATTTTATTACACTGTAACAAAAGTACAGTAAATTTACTGGTTATTTGCAGTAAATGCACATTTCCAAAGTTTAAAAACGCCATTTTGATGAGAGTTATGTCAACTATTGGCCGTTGATGGACGCCACCTTCCCGGAAAAATTCCATCAACACCCCATATTTGGTTAAAAAGTTAAATTCAAAGTTTTCTAATTATCAAATTACTGTCAGAGGCAAGTATTTTGTTCCATTTTTGTTACAGTTTATAATCAAATCATTGAACAAAATGCTTTGGAAATCACTTTTCCTGCTTTTGACAATCTCAGCTCTCACTGAAGCAGGTATGTAATTCGTATTAGTGGGAAATTGGTTCCAAGGCTTTCACACTCTGCAGAAGTTATTATCTCAACCAGAAATCAAATTTGTCAAGCATTTTGCCGAAAGATTTTGGCAAGTATGAGTCACGGATGGACCGCACCTCTGAGACTCCTTAAAAGAGTCTTTCCATACACATGTATAAATTTCTTTATCCTAGTCCAACGAAACGTTACAGAAATAATTTTGTGTATATATGTAAAATGATAGGTAAGTAGTGTAGTATGATAGTGTATGTAGTGTATATATGTAGAATGCTAAGTAGTCCCAGCACGTACCCTTGAGCAGGAAAAGCCCTTAATAGATTGTATAATCTTTTAATTGGGGCAATGGGATAGGATTTTATTTTCATCCTTCGTCAGAGAAAGCCGAAAATACGGCTTACCATATTTCGAACCAAGACCTTTCGTGTATGACGACATCAGTTTTAAATCGGGGGAAAGTTTTTGATTTGATTTGATTTGAACAATTCCACAAAGAAAATCCTTATAAAATTTTATTGTATCTGTTCGTTTTTGAATAACTAATCCGCAATATGTATATTTTTCTTTCTCAGCAATTTGAGATATATATCCTGTGAGAAAATTGTAGTAAATTTACAGTGCATTTACAGTCATTGCATAATTACAAAAAGCTAAACCGCTATGTTATATAATGAGTTATATGCCACGTGTGGACTATTGATGGAACGTACCTCGCGGCGCGTGCTATCAACAGCCCATATTTGGCCAAAAAGTCGATTTAAAAGTTTTATTTCAATATCACTAAATAATATTACTGTCAAATAACTGCGAATTGACTGCATTTTTGCTACAGTGTAGATTTGATTCTTGCTTTTATATACCAAGATTTGAAGTACTCCGGATATTTGTCCGATTTGAATCATTCCGTATCGCATTTCTCATTCTGCGATTTTATACAAATCTCAAAATATACAACAAAAATAAATATTTTGGAATGAAGAAAACGCGAGGCCAATTTTAGGCCTCAAAATCGTATTTAATAAAAGAATTTCCGGGTTTGTGGAATATCACATTGTTGATATATTTTTTAAGTTTGTATAAAACTGTCTATAGAGATGGTTATTACCTCACATTCTGGGGTGACGGCGGAGATGACAGTCCATGGTGTGAAGTAGTGCAATCGTGCATGTGGATCGGCGGTTTTCTAGCTCAGCCGAAGACAGCATTGAGAGCTTCAGCGGTAGACGAAGTTATTGTTGGTGGTCGGTGAGTCATCCTGTGCAGGATAAAATTGTTTCCCATTTAAGATAGAGTTGCTGGTTTTATGTTTTGTAGATTTTGGCATTTTAGTGGAAGTTGTTTGCGACCTTTTAAGTGCTGTTCCCAGCTTTACCTCGAAAAATTATAAATGAAAAGAAAAACTGAAGAAAATGATTATGTTTAATTATCACGCCGAAATGCAAGTAATCCAAGTTTGAACCCCTGCAAGTTCGGGATTTAGAATAGCCCCAACGTAGTTCGTGAGAGGCCACTGAAAAGATGCAAAGAAATGGTAGATGGTTTTACTATCGCCCATGGCAGATACCACTCACTTTACCACGACGATTCAGTTTTGTTTGGCTTTGCTCAGAGTTAATTTAAAAAAAAAATACATTTCACTAACCTTGCACGGGGACTGACGCAAGTATAGTTGGTCAAAATAGAACTCTTTGCAGTTCGAATCTGATTCGTATAATTTTTTCCAGTCGGTCGAAGTACTAATTCCATTCAAATAGCCCGTTATCTGTTTTTACTATGACAATTCTATGAATAGATCACGACTGATCCCGAATACTTCGTGCTTCGAATCCAGTCGAACCACTGAGTTAAATTGCCCAGCCGTAGATGCAGGTTCAAAACTCATAATTATTCTTGGAAAACTTGTAGAGGCATTGTGTTGCAAGGAAGCCTATGATACAAATTTATGTGAATGTTTATTTTGAAGAGGGCTGGACAAAATCAAATCATGTAAAATTCGAATGTGATTCGAATATTTTGTTCGAATCGAATCATTGATTCTATATAAATAACAACTACATTTCTTTACTATTACAACTTGTTTCCGTTATGAAAAATCAAGAAATTTATGGTTACTATTTACTAATATTAGCATAAACAGACGTGGAGGTAAAGTATTTTTTGTTCCCGACCCACGTCTAAAACCAAAAATGTTCATTTCCAAAAACAAATTATAATTGATTTTGATCAAAATTTAAAATTTTCAAAATTGATTGTCAATAAAAATGAAAAATCTATTTATTTAGCTTTTTGTTTTCTGAAAGTTTTTGTTCCTATGAAAGTGTCGAGATTAATTCAAATACCTTCTTTTTTGAATCGATTCGAATCGAATGTCAATAAACATTAGCAGCGCTGTAACAAGAAGTGCAACAAATTCACTGGTCTTTGACAGTAATTTTGCCTGGCAGTATTGAAAAAAATTGAAAATTGACTTTTTTTGGCTAAATATGGGATGTTGATGGAACACACCGCAAAGGTGCGGTCCATCAACAGCCCGTAATTGGCACAAATCTCGTCAACATGGCTTTTTTTAACTTTGGAAATATGCAGTTACTGCAAATGACTTGTTAATTTACTGTACTTTTGTTACAGTGTAATTTACCATCGGCCATTCTGACAAAAAAACTGGTAATTAACGAGGATTTTTGAGAATTTTTGAAATTTTCTGGAGCTCTTGAAAAATTTTGAGCTTTATGCTGATAAAGACCGCTAAGGCTTCTTTTTTTCTCTCTGTATTGTCACTGTTGCCTGGCATTTAATGTTATAAAACAAGTACAAATCACTATATGATATTTCGTTTCGTGTACAGTAGTTCTGAAAATAAAAATACAAAAATCACCGGTAAAGATAAATGCAACTCAAAGTTAGAAACTAAAATGAGACACTTCTGATAGTAATTAACAAACCGTCCAAGGTCCAGACATATTTAAAGAAAATTTTTATTGGATTTGCATCTATGCATCCATGCCATCAGACTCCGACAAGCTGATAATATTGATATCAACTCGAGTTATCTTGTAATGAAGTTATCGAGGACTTGTTCAAGGTTGACAAACTATTCATAGATTGAAACCTACAATCGTGTCTTATGATGAGATACATGTTGGCATCGCAAGTTGAAGACCTCGGGTTCGAGTCCCGACGAGCCCGGCTCGCTTATCCACGCCCACCACTCAACCCAGGGTGTAATAACTTGGGTAGGCTAAGCCGAACAGGAAAAGATCATATCTTTCCAGTAATTGTAACCCTGTCCGTCTATAAGTGGCCGCTGTTACAGGGCCTTGGACAGGGTGATCCACTCAAAAGAAGTGGGTATAAAAAAAAAATATGAAGATAGTTGAAATATCTTTCAGGGTGAATGAAATCCAAAAAAGCAATTATACAAAAATTTCCGATATTTTTAATATTTCCTGACCCTTGAAAATTTCCAGAAACTTTCTAGATAACCCTTCGAATTTTCCAAAAACATTCCACCCTTTGCAACACTATTTATGCCTTCTAAGCTATTGTGCTTCGAAGTGAATTGAATCACCGAAAAATGAATTTCCAGCCTCTAACAGCAGTTTCATTCCAATGAAAAAAAAATTTAAACTCGATAATCGACCGACCAATTGTAGATTGTTGGTGGAACGCGTCGCCCGAACTGTATTCTTATTACAGTCATTTTTCAAATTCTAAGATTTTCCAACCAGCAGTTGTTTTCCTGAATTCAATACAAAACTTTTAATTTATATATTTTATTATATATGTTTTCAGTATTGGTTGGCTTGGTGCAACGGATATGAGTACAGAAGGTTACTGGAGATGGATAGATAACACCGTTGTTTCAAATGGTCACACTAGCTGGTTTGTTGAATTTTCCGTTTCATTTTGATTTCTCTCTTGAGGTTATAGTACAATATTAAAAATAATTGCTTTACAAATATCCCAATCAGCAATTTTATTTTCTCAAGCATGCGCCACTGATGGACCGCGTCTTGTCGACGCGATCCATCATTGAACCAAGGCCAGAAGTAGGGTCCAGAAGGAACCAACCAACGACCACTTAATAGCAGAAAGCTACCAAAAGATTTAGTACCATCAACTGTTCCCAAAACGTAAAACATCTCTAACGGAACCGAACCCCTATGACACACATGAAAAACGTTAGTTATATTTTTGGGTGAGAAATGTGAAATCAAATTTTGTAATTTGAATCGATCCAGAGAGCAATTAATCCGTATCACCCATTCATTGGTTATGCGACCAAATATGAAAATGAATTCACATATTTTTACGACAAAATTCATTCAAGTATAATTTCGATTTTGTTCACATTTTCTGTGTCAGACATAAGGCTGGTAATTTCATTTTGGCGATTCTAATCGCCTTAAAGCACAGCTGCTTCAAATCGGACAAAAATGGGCCATAGAAACAAAAACTTGAATTGAATTGAATTATTCCGGCAAAATGTAACCAAAATATTTGAATTTTTGCCGATTTTTTGTACTCTGAAAACAACTTAGGTCAATTGAACGTACAACGTGTTTCATCAGAGCTTATTTTCATTTTTTGTTGAATTCGTTGTTAAAGATTTTTTTTTTTTATTTTAATTTTCGAGGCAAATTGGCATGGTAAAAACCAAGTATAAGCCGTCAATGTAAAATGAGTGAATCCATCCGATTCGATACAATTAACCGAACCTGATTCGAACTCAAAGTGATTCGATTTTTGACAATGTTGCTTCCCAAAATATTTGACGTGATTTGACACCCTTCTTAGTTCTTTGCAGGAGTCATGTCGGTCCTCCGTTCTAACAGTTACACTTACTATGTAGGAAAAGTTTTTCGAAGCATCTTATGCTAAGTATGAGTCACTGATGGATCGCGCCATTGCGGTCTGTCTTTGACTCATGCTTGATAAAATTAAATTTCTGACAGGGTGATGCATATATTGAATTTTTATTTCGGTTATGAGAACTTTATGTGTTATGTCACCTGTTGTTATGACGCATATCTAAAGAACATAAATAGACAGACAAATATCAACTATTCATAAATAGTAGAAACTAATAAATATCGGCAATTTAATTAGCTTATTGCTAATCATTGAAGGAATATAAGACGAAGTCCCGGCAATGGCTGGGCTCAACCGTATTATTTAGAATTCAAATTTGATTGGGTTAATTTTTTCAAACTAGATCGAATGACTAATTCTTAATAAGTAAATAAATAATCTTACGCATCTATCTCGTTTATATATAGCAAAAAAAAAAAAAACACTTTCTGAAGTGATCCTTGTCAGAAATTTCATTATGTTCAGCACGAGTCATTAATGGATCGCGCCCTGAAAGCGCGACCCATCAGTAATTCAGACAAGAAAAAGGTTTCTGACTTGTGCTCACTCCATTATTGGACACATGGGGCACCGTAATAAACGTCGCGCATTCTCCGGCGGCCGTCCGAGGCGAGATTCATCAACAGACCACACTTATAGCCAATTTCGAAGCACATCTTCGAGAAATTTGGAAATATACATTTAATGCAAACGAACTGTAAACTTACTGTATACTTTTTCAAAGTCTATGGTTAACGTGACCATTTAAAAACAATTACAAAAAAGACCTGAAAAATTTAAAAAAAAAATTATTGTAACTGAATATAATGGATATAATTCTCTACAACTTAAACTTATGACCTGTAGTTCCTGCCCCGGAATAATCCTACCGTATTTCATGCGTGTCGTAAGAGGCGACTGAAAGGGAGCATAGGAGTGAAAGGTGGTTTTACCGTCGCCCAAGGAAGATATCACTACTGCACTTTACCACGACGATTCAGTTACATTTGGGATGTTTTACGTTTAGAGTTTTGTTGCTGGTTCTACATCTTCCATTAGCTCTTTGCTATTAAGTGGCAGTTAGTTGTTTCCCTTTAGGTACTGCTTCCTGCCTTGGTCAGAGTGAATTTCAATGAAAAAACAAAAAACAAAAACATTATTATTTTTTTTTTCAGAAAATTCATTAACAATGCAATTACCCACAAACTTCATTTTGCCATATATAATTGCCCCTTTTCATTATTTCTAGTTTGTAAGTTTTATTACCCATCCTAAATATATTTTTCCAGATGAAAAATACTTTTAAGCATTCGATATTTTACCTATTTACAGTAAACCTGATGCAAAATATTGGATTGGAACTAAACATGGGGAATGTTTCCATGTCAGCTATAACAACGAACTTCAATTTGACTATTGTTCTCAATCAACTCTTCGTTATATTTGCGAAGGAGGTTAAATTTTTAAATAGCATTTGAGTACAAAGTGTGATACAGTGTTCAATTATATCTTCTATGACCTAAATTGATCATTCCTACTGCTTAATATATCTAGTCTGTCCCTGAGTAACGTTTTTGTATTTTAAATTCTTACGTCTAAAAAAAGGGGCCACAATAGTTCAAACATGTGTCCAAATGTGTCTTCTGGGATTCGGTTCGATAAGATGTTGTACCAAATTCAGTACTTAAAACCAATTCGAGAGTTAGGCTCCGCCTCTGCTTAAAGTTTAAGCAGAGACGTAACCTATCGCTCACATTGGTTTTGGGTACTGAGTTTGGTACAAAGTTTATCATATCTTCTATGATTTCAATTGAACCCTCCTACTGTCTAATTCGAATCTATATTCTAATAAATCTGAGATCATCATCAGTAACGTTTTTGTATTTAGAACTTCTTCTCCGTCGCAAAAAAAACGAAGACTTGAACTTTCTCCCTTTTAAATGGCACCAGAATTTACTATTATTATTTTTTTTTTTAAAGATTTCCTCTCTCATCGAGAATTTTCCGAGCCACCAAAAAGCTATTATTCAGATATGCTAAACTTTAATGAATACGACTCAAGAAGATAGTGGTTAACCGGAGCAAATGAAAAGTTTCAAATGCCTTTATACTACCAATATTTTTACTTAATTTTGGCAAAACAATATATAATAGTCGCTCCTTGGGGAATGCAACTGTCTGGTGAAGAAGTAAAAGTTCATGAAAACAAAAACATTGAAGTAGAATGCAAAGCTGAAGGATTCCCTCTTCCTGATGTTGCCTGGTACGAGGATGATGAATGAATCACAGATAAAAACCGATCAACGTATCCATCAATCTATTGGTTCAGCAACTTCTACTCTGGTTGTCAACAACGCTCAACGGAATGACTCGAACAAATACCGTTGTTTCGCCACAAACTCTGCGATCAGCTTTGCAAGAAATATAATGGCATTTATGGATTTGAAAGGTAGGTTTTTTAATACTGACAAACTTTTAGCACATTGCTATGTTGCACATCTGCTGTTGGATAATTTGCCTCAAACACAAGGAAACTTCGGCAAAAGTCAAGTCTTCCATATGTCACTTCATTCCAGACAGGGCTGGTCTATTCGATTCGATGATTCGAATCGATTCGAAGCAAAAATTATTCGAATTGCCAGAGTTTGTTACGCGCATTTGTAGCAGGTTTGTCTCGTAAAAGTAGCCGCTGACATAGTGGACCGTACAGTCATTTCGCGGTTATACTGCCCATCACAAGCAAATGCAGTTGACTCTATCAAGTTTCCTGATCACACATACTCATGTATTTTTCGTTTTATTATCTTACTTTATGTATGTGATTTTGTTTGAATGGCTAATAAAATATGATTTGATTGATTGATTGAATCAATTTTGAATGGTTCATAGGAGCAAAAACTTACTAAACGAAATAGAATTTTCAATTTTAACAACAAAATTCGATCGATTTTGGTCAAGTTTGACCAAAATCGAATACATTTTGCTGTTAAAATTTGGAACTTGGGATTGTGAATCAAAAATACATTATAAACCTTGAATGTTTTCATTTTCACAAGGAAGGCAAGTTGTATTACTAGGAATGGGATATTTGTTATTTACACACAAGTTATGATAGACATGGAAGGGCTAATATTTTTCATGGATTTTACTCTAATCAGACCCAGAAGGTCAGCTTAATAGATTAGGAATATTGACAAGTTACATGGCAGAGATATACACTGTAACAAAAATGCAACAAAATCGATGGTCTTTGACAGTAATTTTACATGGCGGTATTGAAAAAAAATCAAAAATTGATTTTTTTGGACAAATATAGGTGTTGATGGAACGCACCGCGAAGGTACGGTCCAACAACAGCCGACAATTGCCGTAAATCTCATCAACATGGCGTTTTTTCAACTTTGGAAATATACGATAACAGCAGATGATCGGTAAATTTCTGTATTTTTGTTAAAGTGTAGTAGGCTATAAATATATTACCAGCAATTGCAAGTTGCAATTGCAAACTGGGAAACAGCACAAAAAACTGAACCACTATAATAGAGTGTAAGGTATTCGCCCTGTAACCCAAATAGGGTCCAGGTATGGTGTCTGCACTCTGCCACAGTGAAATTCGAGGTTACAAATTGAAGACAGAACAGCTTTGCGGCGTTGCTTATTTTTGTTTGTATTTGTTTTTAGTTTATCCTGAAGAAGCTGATATCGAAAAGAACAAAGAAGAACATCCTTTTTTCAAGCAATTCATAAACTCAGAAATGAATAGTAACTGCAGACTACATCGATTGCATTTCAAACGTGACAATTGATAGGAATTTGCTTTTAAACTATTCATCTTTATTGCGATTTGTTCAAGTATTTTTTTTTTCCAATAAAATAACGTATGGAAGATGACGAATTTTTTGACTACGAAGTCCTTTTTATTGATGCAAGCAGTCACTTCGACCCGAGTATAGAAATACCTGAACATGTACCACCAAAAGTATTGCTTTTCAACTTATTATTGCTGGGCGTGAGATATAACCCTTATGGGCTTATGTTCCTACGTTCGTTTGCAGTGCGTTCAATGTGTTATGCATTCGCTTTAACCTGAACTAAATCGTTTAGGCCTAAATAGATATACGGATTGAGGGTTATTCTTCAATGAAGGAACAATCCGGACCCTGTTTTCAAGGGGCAGAATAACACATCATACCCACCCCCCAATCTGTCTTACGTGATAGCAGCCTCTCCCTGCCTGTCGATACCCAAGCCATCTCCTACTACCTTAGGATTGACTTATCCACAGGAAAACAAACTCTAAATTAGTGTTGACAATTCCTGGCAAAGGGTACCTTGTTTACCTAGTATACCTAGTTCACTGAGTTTATTTTAAAATAATCTCTACATAGTTTCACTGGTAGAAGGAAACCAACCCAAACGGAACTGAAAAGTCGTGGTAAATTGCAGTTAGTTATATCTATCTGCTTTGAATTATGGTAAAACTAACCACCACTTCCTCTCTGACGCCTCTTACGACACGCAGGAAAAAAGTTAGGACTATTCCGTACCTAGAGGGCAGAATGAATAAATTAATAAATATATTTGATCATTTATTTAAATTTATAGTCATGCATTGCAGGCGTATTTTAATCAGAGATCGATTGCCAATCAGTTCGATCCTTTACCCATCGATTCCAATTAGGGCTAGGCAAAATAATTTGTAGATCGAATCTGATTCGGGTATTTTTTTCGAATTGGAATCGAATCGCTGACTGCATAAAATAACAGATATCCATTTTTCACTATTACCATTATATATATATTAATGGATTACTAATATTAGCTTGAATAGACTTAAAAGCGATCTAGTTTCAATTGACCAAATTTGACCAAAATCGATTTCTTTTTGTGGAAAAAATGAGAAAATCCGCTTCATTTACCAAGCTTTTGTTCTTGTCCGATTCACGATTGATTCGAATAATTTGTGCTTCGAATCTATTCGAATCACCAAATCGAACTGCCCAGCCCTACCTTTAGCGTTTAGTTTTGAGATTTCGTTCTGATTCGAAAAATTTTTTCGAATCGAATAACTACGTTTTAGCAAATTATAAATATCCCACCATTTTTACTATTATACCTTATCCACATTGTAAAAATAAGGAAATTTATAGTTTGTAGTGTATTTTTGATTCACACTAAGAGCAACAATTTTCATATTTTAACGACCAAATATAATCAATTTTGGTCAATTTGACCAAAATCGATTGCATTTCGTCGTTAAAAATGAAAATCCTAGTTCACTTATTAAGTTTTAATTCCCATGAACGCTTCAGGATTGATTCGAAATAAACGTTCTTCGAATCGATTCAAATCGAATTGCTCAGCCCTATCTACTAGAGTCAATATATGAACAGACGAATTTAGTTATTTATTTAAATTTATAGTCATGCATTACATGAGTGTTTTAATCATAGATCGATCACCAATCAGATCGATAATTTATCCACCGATTTCAACTAGCTCACGATCCGCAAAGTCCATCAAGTGGTGTAATCAGGGCATAAGATGAATTTGCATTTGGTTGAATTCGAATTTGGTTGGGCGGGCTGTTCACTTCTGTGTTTATACATTCGTTTAGATTTTGCTTGTTTTCCTAGTTTTTTCGTTGTTGTATATATGTATTGGAGTTTGGTTCAGTTTTTATTCAAATATTTCTGTGTGTTATTGTGCGAGGGAAAGAAATAGAATCTTAAGTGGAGTCCTAATCAGCTCTTTGTCAAGCATGAGTCACTGATGAATTGCGCCGCCAAACTTGTTACATCTATTTTGACGGAAATGTTTTTCCCTGCGATTCGACTGAGGAATATGATATCATCTCTATCGGTCAGGTAGCGCCAGCGTATTATATATTTCAATGTTTTGAGGGTTTTTGTAAAAGTAAATTTGGTTTGTATAATAACTCTATGTTTTCCTTATGCCACTTGCGCCTCCAATTCCACTACTCAAACTGACATAATTTCATTGGTTGACTTGGTTCGTGCCATCGTGTGACGTTTTTTCTGGCTAATACACTCGTTCTCTGCTCTCCCCAACGCACGCATCGCATACCCAACCTAGTCAAACTACTCTACTCAACTAAATAAGAATCTGCCTAACGCGAGTCGAGTTGTTTTATAAATTTTATCGAACTACCCCCTTCGCCTCCCACGCGATTTGATTTTAATAAGTAATGTATTTTATCTAAAGAGTTGCTAGCTGTTAAAAAAGTACCATACTTTGCCTATTTATGGGTTTTTTTTTGCAAGAAATTGCAAAATGTTTGGGGATAAGCTCACCTCCTCTCAAAACATAGATGAGAAGGTGCGCCTGCGCTTTTTGAGTGTTGTTCCGCCATGACATATTACACGTATCAATTAAAACCCCCTCTGTGTCTGAAATTTCACGTTTTCAATATTTTGTTTTATTGGAAAAAATTAACTGAACACATCACAATGAAGATTCTTAATTTTTAAGCACAATTATTATTATTAATTATAAATATGATCTTCAAATTACTATCAATATGTCACCAAGTATGACGAATTCCTGTGGACTTCTGTTCTGACAAGCATGAGTGCATGATTAATAGCGCCATCCCAAAAATGACTTCCCAATAAAGTGCATTGAGTGTTACTAGCTCTGGTCGTTGGTCAAGCCATCTACCACTTCTTTATTTTCTTTTAATCGCCTCTTACGACAAACATGAAATGGGTTTTAACTCGGACAATTCCACCCAACCAGAAATTTCCTTTTTCCAAGCATGAGCCACTGATGGACAACTTCTTATCGACGCGATCCAACAGTAACTCATATTTGTCAACAAAATATGCTTTAAAAAGAATTTCACGATTGGGTAACACCCACACTGTAACAAAAGTGCAGTAAAATTACCGCTCTTCAGAAATTTTTCGATGATATTGAAACAAAGCTACATAATCGACTATTTCGGCCAGTTATGGGCTGTTGATGGAACGCACCGCCAAGGTGCGTTTATCAACAGCCCATACTTTGCATTTTGCAATTTTGGAAAAATGCGATTACTGGAAATGCACATTTGTCACATTTGTCACAGTGCGCCTTTGAAGGACAAGAACGCCCATTTATTTTTAGATGAAGCGAAGCATAATCTCCAGTATTTGACGAAGGTTTGATTGGACAAGCTATAATTTGAACCTTTCCAAATATTAAAGATAAAATTGAAGAATATCTTCAGTGAATATAAATATAATAATATTCTGGGTTTTCTAAACAAAACGGATTAATTTTCATAGATAAACATATCATAGGTAGTCCATAAGTAAACATATCAAAAGCAAAATGTAGAGTCATTCTTCAGCGATTTCCTGGAAAATTAAAAAAATATCATAAATAAAAATCAATTTGTGCATATTTTTTTCATTGAAATTCTCCTGATCAAGGTCGAAAGCAGTGCCGGAAAAGAACCAATTAATGGCCACTTGATCGCAAAGAGTTACTAAAAGATTGCCAGTAACCAGCAACTGCACTCTAAATGAAAAACGTCCAAAATGCAACTAACCGCCAAGGTTAAGTGCAGTGATTCTGCTTGGGCTAAGTTTTTTGAAAGGAAATGTGGAACTATCCCGTACAAAAATTTAGAATGTATTAAAAAATTTAACTAAAACACGTAAAATTCCTGCTCAATCACTTTTTACGTAAATATTTTTCAAATAAAAGGGCAAATTACCAGAAACAATAAATAAAAATATTTTACGCAAAAACAAAAAACCATTTTATACGTTGATGTTTTTGTTTAAGTTCCACCGAGATCTAAGACATCCTGTCGTCATGTTTTCATAGGAGTTCGCTTTAAACAAGGCCGAAAGGAGCAATAGTAAAACCGACTACAGGACAGTTAAATGACAAAAAACTACTACGATATACATTGTAGCAAAAATGCAACAAAATCATTGGTCATTGAAAATGATATTACTTGTTGATATTGAAAGAAAATTCACTTTTTGGCTAAATATGGGATGTTGATGGATGGTCCACCAAGATCCTATAATTGGCATAAATCGCATCAACATGACTTTGAAAAATATGTAATTACTGCAAATGGCCTGTGAATTTACTGCACTTTTTTTTACAGTATAGCAACTACACTTTGAGCGAATTTGTACAAAATGTGACAAATTTGTACAAAATGTGACAAATGTGTACTTTTAAGGGAATGTGCTGCTGAGTCGCGGTACATCCGTGGGTCATGATTGACAACTTAAAATGGCCCTGCTTTCAGCGAGTTTGATATTAAAAAATATAGTAAGATTGTATTATTTAAGTACTTACTATTCTTTTTTGAGTTTTTGAATTTCATCGAAGAAATCGTATTCTTCATCTGTCTTATAAATTTCAGCTCCTTCGGGATAAACTTAAAAATAAATATTAAAAAAAAATAATCGAGAGGGCCATTTTACTTTGTGTTTTTTTCGAATTCCTTCGCGCGATATACTGGGGAATATTCTATTATGCGGTTTGTTCTATCCAATGCTTTTTACACTGATCTTGATTATGACTTTGTATATGTGAGTTTCATCCAAAGTGAGTTTCAATTAGTGGTGGTACGATCAATCATGGATCGTCCTGGTTCATTGCGAGATAGATCTCACCCTATCATAAATTTTCTTATGCCAAGCATTCTACACAGATGTACAGCGGCTCATCGACGCGATTCATCAGTGAGAAATACTTAACAAAAGATTGTTTGACAAAATTTTTCTGACTGAGACAACTTGAACGTACTTTGTAAACTATAAAGTTCAGTTATGTAATTGGGCAGGTTTTATACAAAATATCTTTTGGAAATTCTTCTTAGAGTAAAAGAAAAACTCATCGACATAAGAAACTACCTTCCAAATCCACAAAAGCCATCACATTTTTTGCAAAGCCGATCGCTGAGTTTGTAGCGAAACAGCGATATCTGTCCGCGTCACTCAGTTGAGCGTTGTTAATAACCAGAGTAGAAGTTGCTGAACCGATAGATTGATGGATATGTTGATCTGTTTTGTCTGAGATTAATTCATCATCCTTGTACCAGGCAACATCAGGGAAGAGGAAATCCTTTAGCTTTGCATTCGACTTCAATGTTTTTGTTCTCATGAACTTTTACTTCTTCATCAGACAGTTGCATTCCCCAAGGAGTAACTAAATTAATTTTGTATACTTGATTAATTCAAATAATTATTATTAATTGATAATATTATAATTACTATGACATTGTTATTAGTTGATATACTAATTACAAATTGTTTTTTCGTTCAAGATGCATTTTCGCGTGAATATTTTTTTATGAAACTTATTTCACAATTTGTTATTACAAATGTTACCAACAAATTT
The DNA here is from genome assembly GCA_963675895.2 of Styela plicata. Taxonomy (NCBI): domain Eukaryota; kingdom Metazoa; phylum Chordata; class Ascidiacea; order Stolidobranchia; family Styelidae; genus Styela; species Styela plicata. The sequence goes on from OZ023141.1 coordinate 18,803,289, forward strand.
ATCTGGTTACGAGATTATACTTCCATTTTTTCATTCCATTTTATGTCTTTGCATGTCGATTATTTCATATCTGGCTAAATTTCTCAGATCCTGCCTTCCCTGATAAAAAATAATGTAACTTAGTACATATGAGAACATCTACAAACTTAGTTAAATATGGACAAATTGACCTATTGTCGCTTCTCTACCTTGTAATGCTCCAATATCAAACCAATTGGTGACATGTCTGCTTGTCTTTTCTATAATAAGAATGATTAAACCGGGGAAGTGATTGGGGTATGGGGTTAACTGGGGTTATGGAAGATAGAAATAGTCTCTTATGCAAAATGTCAACTAAATTGAATTAAAAATCTTAAATGCAATTCAAATTTCACCTTCTTCACAAATATAATGGAGAGTTGATTGAGAACAATCGCCAGATTGAAGTCTGTTGGTATAGCTGACATAGACACATTCCCCATGTTTAGTTCCAATCCAATATTTAGCATCAGGTTTGCTGTAAAATAATAAAATATTGATTGTTTAAAGGCTTTTTCCAGAAGTGTTGGTGAATATGAGGTAATCGCTGATCGCTTCACATTAGCACATTGACCGTTCAGCAACATTTGATAAAATGAAATTTTGTAATTCGGATTATGTTTAGAAATAAAAGCAAGCTCCAATAGGTACAAGTAGCTTGAAAGTGTCTCGAATATATTTAAAAAAAAGTTAACCAATCATTTGCAATTCACATTGATTTTAAATCATAGTTTATAAAAAAAATGAAGTTTTTCAACAAGTTTGTTGCTGTTGGCCTGTATTTTGTAAAATCGTAAATATCCTGTTTCAATTTTTTGGTTAATTTAATATTCAGTCATTTGGTGTGTACAATAATTCAACAAATAATTTAAACTCATGTCATTTCCCTAGTGAACTTATCAGAAATATTTTGACGAAGCATCTTTTGTTAAGTATGAGTCACTGATGTATCGCGGCGACAATTACGCCTAACCAACAGAGCCAACGAGTCGGACTCAAACAATTGTATCAAATTGTCCAGTCGAATCAACCCGCCCAACCGAATTGAACAACCTAATCGAATTTTTCAACCATAACAGTTAACAATAACCCGTTAGCAAAGATCTACACGCGTTAGAATCTACTAAATATTGCAAGTAAATTACACATTATTGTTTGTTTTTACTAATTATGAAACGATGATATTTGTCTATCTATTTATATTCTTTGAATATGCGTCATAGCACCAGGTGAGATAACACGCAATATTCACACAACGTGAATGAGAATATGTTGATTGAACAAAGTAGAATTCGGCAATTCAATTATGAGACTGAAACACGAAATATTCGAATTAATCCTAAATCTGTTATAACTGCACTGTTAAAGCGTATACCATGGATGGCCCACGCCTTGTATTGATGGCGCAGTCCTACCCCTCCAGCAATGCACTTCTCGGGTAATTGCAGCATAGAACGGATACGCAGTCACTACAAAGGGCCGTAACGATTGTTGAGTATAGGACTCCCGATGGGTTCACGGACAGGTCATAGCAAGCAATTTTGAAATAAATACTTTTATGCATGCGCCCCAGATGGACCACGTCTCGATGCTTCACCGATTCACTATCGAGATGCGTTGACAATGCAATGACGATTTTTTCCGATTTGGTTATACTAAAAGATTTTTTTATTACTTTTTTTCTGACTAGGCGTGAATAGGAAAACAAATATAACTAAGAAAATACGAGCTGTAGATTTCCAATATTTTGTTATTCGAGCAAATATGGTAAAATGGAAATACATTTTTACTTTAAAAAAAAATCGAATGTTCCCCCCTCCCCCTCCCCATTAATTTCGAAACGAAAAATAGAAACTCTGATTCAAAAAGTCAGATAAAACAAAACAATTTGCCTCATTTATCAAAAAAGAATTTAAAAATTCGAATGATTCCCGCCTGATTTGAAGCAATTGTGCTTTGAGGCCATTTGAATTAGCTCTGGACAATTCGATTCGGTGATTCGAATCGTTTCGAAGTGCAAATTATTCGGTCGGTAAATCGGTCATAGAAATAAATCTGATACTGATAGAGGAAGTAGAATTTTTCCTTTTTAACAACAAAATGCAATCGATTTTTGTCACATTTAAGAATAAGTTAAATGAGAATTTTGGCTCTTGAACTGGTGCAATTGAATATGCATTGCTTTTCGGTCTGTTTAAGCTGATAATTGTAATTCGTAAGTGTAAATTTCTTAATTATTATAATTGAGACAAAAATAGTCATAGTAACAACGGGATATTTTTTTTGTTATTTTTATGGAATCTACGATTCGATCCGATTTAAAATAAATTCGAATTCCACATGATTCGATTGTGACCAGCCATAATTCGAATCACCGAATCGATTTCCCCAGCATGCGGATCACGCGTTGGCGAGGCGCGGTCTATTTGTGGCTTATGATTAACAAGCGTAATTTCACACAGAGACGCAACCTAATTCGAATCTGAAAAACTTTTCACAAATCTAACCGTCTTCCTAATTCCATATATATATAGCCAATGTCCCACTTTAACAATCAAATATTCCTAACCATTATCAGAATCAGAAAATTTATAGCCAACAAACTATTTGATGCGTATTTTCAATATGATCTGCAGCCACAAATAAATGTGACTGAAAACGGAAATATTTTGATTATATTTTGGTGTTGAGAATATGTTCCATTCCATTTCACTTCGCAAGTATTTGTTCATATACCCTACTTCATGTCTCTGAACCACTCAACCCAGGGTGTAATAATTTGGATAGACTTGTCATTTTACCAGTCTGTTACAGAACAGAACAGGATGTTCTACTCAAATGAATAAAATAACATAGCTATAAAAATAGGTGATTTAGATTATTTGTGGTTTGAATAGATACGAATCACCAAATTTGTTTCCATAGCTTTAACCGTGAAACCCAACACACCTTTTAAGCTTCATTCGCATTGCTTCCAGTTCGTCTTTTTCGTCGACGCGTGCCAGTCTCAATCCTTTGCTTTCGCAAGCCTTCTGCGCATCCGAATAACTTGCACGGGAACTGTAGTCGCTCGTGACGTCACTGAAGCTCAACAAGGAAAATTCAGAAGAAACAAGTTTGGTACCAGCTGGAAAAAATATGTCAAAAAAGGATTAGTGTATTTACCATTTTCGCAAAACACAGAAAGTTGTTTTGATAGACTTGTACGAGAGTATTTAGTGCCCTCCCCCTCTCCGCGACCAAAAAAAATCAAATTGACTAAAATAAGGAATGAAACCGTCTTTTTCAAATATTTTTGCGCCTCCGACGCGATTCTTTTTAGGGATATACCAATACTCTATCTTAGAGATTTTTTTGCCCATGTCCATGAGATCATAATTTGGCACATATAATTTTCCAAATACCCTCTTTTCAAATTTCCAAATACGCCAACGTATACTTGATACTGGCTTCCGCATAAACTTTATGTATGTCGTGAAAACGATGTTTTTGCTTGATCGTTTACAGTTATTTTCTTGTGCATGACGATCAGAATAATTTATTTTACAGATGGTCAGTGCCTTTTAGTTGCGATCCATCGATTCTCAACAAGACAAGTTCGGACAAAACTTTTCTGTCTAGGCCACGACTGTACATTTGCTTCTTTCTGTTTGCTTCTTATTCGTAGTTTATGCAATTTTGTTTTGTCACGCAAAAGAAAGAAATAAAATATGTGTGAGTGGAGAAAACCTATTATATACTTTACGATAGCGTTAAAAATTAAAAACTCTGTAGAAAATATTTGTATCAAATATAACCTGTCGAATATGTTTGATCTGTTAAGTTTTTTATTGATTTCGTCATTGAATCATAAAATATCACATTATTATTTTTTTAAGTAACTTTTCGTCATCACCAATGGCGGCAGAAGATCTGTAATGTTTGACGTTAAATGGAAAAAATTAAGGGCGAAATTTTGTATCGTCTCCTCAAAATAATAGCGCTATTGCGTAAATTTCGAACACGTGACGACCCACCTGTAAAAAGTCGTCATTTTATACCTACAAATGTATACAATAACCCAGTACTATGTCCTACAGCCCCCTCCTGTTCTTCAGCCAGTCATCATCACAGACACGGTCAATTTTAATAAGCAAAGGGAAATCAATATATATTCTCAAAAGAACTCAACGAACCAGCTCGTATGTCCACTTGAAAGAGGGGTACCATCCATCCATCTCCAATAACCTTCAGAGCTCGTATCTGTTGCACCTAGCCATCCCACGCTGAAAAGTTGAACAAACGTTATAAGATAGAACTTAGGTATTGACGTTTTAAAGAAGATGCCGTCATGAAAATTCCAGAATTTAACAAATCACTGTGATAAAAGTACATTAAATTGACCTAATTGCTGTGAAAGCGACAACTGTAATAGTATGGTTCATAGTATCTCCTCTGGATGATGGTAAACTATGAATCGCCAGTTTAATTGAAAGGAAACTTTCAGTTTGACTTACCGTTCATCGATGATAACTTCATCTACTGCTGAAGCTAGCAATGCTGTCTTGGGCTGAGCTAGGAAACCACCGATCCACGTACAAGATTGTACTGCGTTACACCATGAAGTATCGTCTCCACCGTCACCCCAGTATGTAAAAGTGTAACCATCTTTATAGACAGTTTTATACAAACCTAAAAAAAGTCCCTGATTTAAGAGTATTGCAGCCAAAAACAATGCCCCACAGGCATAAATTTTTTTTAAAAAATATGATATTTATTGATTTATCAATATTAACTGATAATTGAAAAAAAAACGGAAAGATTCTTAAAGGCCCCCCCTTTTTTAATTTATATATATTTTCTTTTCTTTTTGGCATATGTATAAAATCGATAAAAAGAAATGAGATCATCCGTCGATTCTTCTGAATCCGAAAAATATCGGAAAAATTGTTTCGAGACCAAAAATAAAAAGGCATGATCAAATAAATCAAATCTACACTGAGCAAAAATGCAAAAAATTCGCTGTTATTTGGAAGCAACATTACTCGGGGACATTGGAATAAAACTTTTAAAAAAGCCGTCGAGGCGCGGGCTATCCTCAGCCCATAATTGACATAAACCCCGTTGAAATAGCAGTCTTGAAATTGTGAATTATACAATTACTGGGAATTAACAGTATATTTATTGAAGTTTTTCGCAGTGTACACTGTAACAAATGTCCGATAAATTTACTGTTCATTTCCAGAAATCACATTTTTCGGAAATTCAAAACTGCTTTGTTGGTGAGTTTAGTGCCAATTTTGAACTGTAGATGGGCCGCACCTCGGCGTTGCGCTCCATCAACAGTCCACAATTGGTCGAATAGTCAATTTTTAGTTTTTTGTAATATAACCGAGTAAAGTTGCTGTTAACGAGCAACGATTTTATTGCATTTCATTACAATGTATGTATTCCTTTGTACAAATTAATGAGAAAGAAAGAAATAAATCCTATCCTCTTCTATTACCTTTAAGAAGATTATATGTTTCCCTATTCGGATTTACGTGGGACTGGCTACTTATCCTTCTTCTATAATGTCTTTGTGAAAGTGAATCTAACGTATCATCTAATCGAGGATGGTATTGACATTTTATTACGTGTTAGACGTGAATTAGATTTCACACTAATACAAAATACATACCTGCCTCCGTGAGGGCTACAATTGTCAAAAGTAGGAATGATGAATTCCAAAGCATCTTGTCCAATGATTTGATTATAATAAAATTAATAAATCTCTAAAATATTGAAGAGTTCGTGATTAACCTTTAAGAGTTAATTTGAGATATTATTAACTGTCGATATAGCATCTCCAACGTAATCGTTTATATTTTTGTATCAGCTATGTTATCGTTCCCATTCAGAACAAAATTCCTCTGAACATGTTTAGCTAGGTATGGATTGCGATGTTGATCGCGTTTTTAGCAAAAAATCACTTTCAGCATAGAATGAAACCTACCCAAAATAAATCCAATTACTTTAATGCTTTCTTATCACATCACATCGAACGATATTATTTTGATCGGAAGCATGTCTTAAAAGTAACCAACTATAACAGTCATTTAAATGGCAAGCAGGCAAGCAGCAGCCCTAAAATGCAGTACCAGTCTCAGAGATCTGCTCAGAGCGGTTGTGAAATAGTTTTATTAAAATTAAATAAATAAAGAAAAAAGTGAATAAAAAAATTCGATTCAGATTTGATTCGAATTCGAGCAGACGATAATGAGCGACCAATTGACCGTGAAACAATTATGAGTAACCAAGACTTGCAATATTATAAATTTAGTTATAAAAGTTAGTCATGCTTGGTGGTGCACCTATACCAAAAATGGGGTTCAAAGTTCAGCCCATTAAACACTTAATTGATTTGTTCGAAAATTATACCGTATTTTTGTTTCTATTCATTCGTGTAGTTTCAGTTTTATGGCGACCACGTGTTACATATGAACCGTGCGTTCCACGCCCGGTTCATCTATGCTACATTCTTCCAAGTTGGGAAACATCTACAAAAAAGTACAACGCGAACTGCAGGATAACTTGTATAACTTGCATAAAGATACAAGTCGTGATACAAGTCGAGATCTAGATGTCGCCTTGGCACGCAACTGATTCTAAGAAAATATTATAATTTAAGTTTGTCAGACATGGGCCTCTAATGGTCCGGGCCTCAACGGCGCGATCCATTAGTGCCCCATGCCCAACAAAAAATGCTTGGACCAAATTTTTACATTGTATGTGCAAATTATTATAATTATTTAGCCACGCACATTTCGTGTCTCCTCCAATATTAAACACCAAAAGTTTTTCGAGTGTCAAGAATATTGATATTACTTTTTTCAAACTCATTAGAATGTTCAGCACTGCAGTGTTCTAATACCCGACGAATCACGGCTTGAAATTAGTTTGATCTCTGTCATTTTTAACTCAAACACCTTTTTATTGATATTCCAAGGTTGTATTTATACGACATGTCTGAGAATACACATCTGTGACATCGCCTTATTGCTGTAATGACGCATGCCTATATGGCCTGATGCTAAAATTAAATAAGGAGAAAAACGCTTAAACATCTTGCAGCCTCTGATACTCAAACATCGGAATAAAACGAGTTCAATCAGAAGAAAATTTAGCAAATGGGCGATATTTCATAATTTAAAACTAAAAGCATTAACTGTCTCTTTAGAGTGTTTTATAGTAGAATACAGAATACAGAATCGCCAATACCGCTTTGAATTAGAAGTATAACATGCTATGTGCCAATTTAATAATTCTGGGTGCCCGGTTGTCTCAGTCTGCAAATGATTTAGGAATACGCTGAGTCACGCAGTACTAAAGTATTGTGTATGAATTATATGCGATAGAATGTCTGCACACCTCGTCGGTGCCCGGTAGTTAACTAACGATGGTTACGTCATCCCCTACTAAACATGTCCACGCAAAGAAAAAAATATATGAATGTTTAGGCGAAAACCATATTCCTGAATCGATATTCACTCTAATCAAGGCGGAAGCAGTGCCGTAAAGTAACCAACTAACGTTCCATTAATAACAAAGGGCCAAGATATATTAATAACGAGGGGCCACTAGAAGGTATATTAACAGCAACTGCACTCAAATGGAATCGCTATGGTAAAGTACAGTGAGTGGCATCTGTACTGACGTTGATAAAATCATCAATCCCTACTTTATTTCTTTGTAGTCGCCTCTTACGACACGCAGGAAATGCGTTAAGACTATTCTAGGTCCCCGTATCTCCATATGGCGAAGTCTTTATTCACGACATTGCTCTTTAACTAGTAAACAAATGAAAATCATATCATATCGTAGCATTCTAATTTCCGTCTGTGGTGAATTTCCAAGTAACATTATATTCACAGAGTTAATAGATAATTCGAATCATTCGTTATTTAGTTTTACATTTAAACATTTACAGCGTTCGTGGTCTGTGAGAAACTGAATTATTTCAATTATCCTAGTTTCGCTTTCGAAACTGAGTAATACTTCGAATAAAAAACCGGTAAACTATATAATTGTTGTTTAGCTGCATTCATTGCAATTTTGGGGGATTTGAAAAGTGAAAATTCAAAAGAACTTCACTCGGTTAAATTTAAAGTAGGTAATTCACCTATCAGTGAAACCAGGTAAAGTATTTTAAAAATTTACCCGGTGAACTGGGTATACAGGGTGAAATCAGTAGTTTTACGTAAAATTACCAACACTTAGTCTGCTATTCTTGTAATTTGCACCTTCGGTTTAGAAAAATATTATTTCGTCATTTAACGACTGGTGTTACATATCTCAAATAAACTCACTTCAGTGCCAAAAAGTCCAAATTTTTGATTGATTGTTTTATTTAAAAAATTTACCTGAACAAATCACAATGAAGATTCATAATTTGGTATAAAAAAAAAGATTATTGATATTAATAACAAATATGTTCTACAATTTGCAATCAATATATTACCTACTACAATTTCTTGTTTACTTCTATTCTGACTAGCATCCCTGATTAATAGCGCCCTCACTCGCTTATATTTCATGTTTTTGTTTATTATGAGTTATCGGTGGATCAAAATAAAATTTCTGATTTGATTAATATTGTAGTTAATTCCACCTTTTTTAGTACTTTCTATGTCACATTTTTCATGTACCTTAAGTATGAGAAGAATTTTCCTACTATAAAGCATATAGGTAATCACGTTAAAAGCACAATGAAAAGACAATATTCACCAATTCCCTGAAAAATAAAACGCGTAAAAATTAATATGTATATATTTAATAAAAAATAGACGGAGATTAGTTTCATTACTTATATTCAAATGTGTTTTTCACGCTTTTGATATTATAAAAGCTATCAAGTTATTGAAAGAGAGATAATAATGTAATAATGTAGACCTTGCATTGGGCTCTTACTAAGAGCTGTAAGGTTATCAGGTAAAACAGGTTGGGAGGTGGTTGTAATGTGTTATTTAGGCCCTTGAAAACTTGGTCCAAATTGTCCCTTTATTGAAGAATAATTCTTAATTCGTTTATCTATCTAGGCGTAAACGATCTAGTTCGGGCTAAAGCGACATCAAAACAACTCTGCAACGTATGGACATAAGTCAATAATAGTAATATCTCACGCCCCGCAATAGTAAGTTGAAAAGCAGTACTTCCTAATCGGTGGTACATGTCAAGGTATTTCTATTCTTGGGTCAAATTGGCTGCTTGCATCAATAAAAAAGGACTTCAGAGCCAAGAAATTCGCGTATTCGATAAGTTATTTTATTGGAAAAAAATTATTTATTGGAAATGTATGACAAGTATGCGCTGTTGATGGAACAGACCACCGAGGTTGATGACGAATCGATATAATAGCCTTATTTCAATATGGCAACGTTAAATTTACAGTCAAACGCCAACGATTTTACTTCATTTTTGTAACAGTGTCGTTTTGTTTAACATCAAAAAAATAAAAAAGAGAGGGAAAACAATTCAATTCGACCAGAAAAGAGAAATATTTTAAATCACGAAATTTAAGAACTTAATATATTCTCTGCCGAACACCAACCTGTATAAGTACGTTTATTGATCATGATCCCAGTCAAAAAAAAAAGGCGCGACCCATATGTGACTCGAGCTAAACAAAATAAAGTAATAAAACTCTTTATTAATACTCTGTGACAAAAGTACAGTCAAATTAATGTTTATATGCAATAATTGTACAATTTATATGGAATAACCACTTTACTGATAAGAACTGTGTCAATTATCGGCTGTTGATGGATCACACCCTCTCCATTCGTATCAAGAAGATGATAGTTTTCAAGTCCATCAAACAACCAGGATTCATCGGATGCCGCAGCCGCTGCCGCATGCCGCTATTCGTTCAATAGACAAGTATGAATTAAAGTTTTATAAGTGTATATATCATGATTCACTGTGTTCCATCTGTTTCTATGAACAAGATCGAAGTAACAAAGAAATAAAGCTTTAATAAATATAATATATTCATTATTCAGAACCAAACAACTTAAAACTATTTTCATTAATCACGATACCATCGATACGCCCAAGCAAAACATTTGTTATGCACTGTGGCGAAAGTATATGTTACCGTTTATATGCAGCAATTGCATATTACTAATAGCCCAACCGTCATGTTGAAAAAATATGTCAATTATTCGCTGTTGATAGATTGCACCTTGGTGGTGCATTCATTCCATGAACAGCCCATAATTGACCAAAAAGAACACAATTTCCATAGTTTTGTTTTAATACCAAAGATCAAAATTACTGCCAAAGTGCAGCGATTTCACTTTATATTTGCTGTAGTTTTCTTTAATTCATAACGATTAAATTCCATTGCCTTTTGCTGGCCCCATTCTTCTACTATTGATCAAAAACCAACGGCAGCAGTATTGTGTCCATCAAACAACCAAGGTTCCCGGATGCCGCAGGAATTCGTTCAATAGACAAGTATGAATTAAAGTTATACGGCCCATTCTGTTCCTTACTTTTTTATAAATATGATAGATAATAATTGATCATTCTTATCATAATTATCAATCAGACAATTTCAGTTAAAGCATCTTTTGTTTCGCGTCGATGAGACGCGGGCCATATGCTGCACATGTTTGACAAAATAGAATTTCTGATGGGGCTATATATATTTTGTTTATATTTTGCTAGAATAATCGATCTGTTCTCTATCTTTTCAAACGGGGTGTTCATTGTTTTATGGTTTGGAGTAAGATAATTTTCACAAAAAAAAAAACGTTTATATTTAATATTCAAAAAAGATTCGCTGATAGCAATAGCAACATAAAATTTGTAACAGGGAATTTTTATGAGACCAAATAAAATAAATTGACTTTGGAATGAGACTTAATTCAGTTAAAAACCATACCTTACAAATTATGTTTGGACGTTCTGCATGACTGGGCTAGTCAGTAATTATTTTCAATCGCAAATCGAAAACCGGTATCGCATCGCAAGCGCGTTCCACCAGTTGATCTAAACATATGTCAAGATTGAACAATAAAATTATAAAAATAATTTCGTTATAATCTTACACCACGTTTTTATAATTAAACCAATTGAGCCTCTTTGCAATACATTGTTGTTGTCTCTTCTCAACATTTTTCGTGTCCTCACTTTCAGTTCTCCAAAAGTTGAAATGGAGTGTTTTCAACCTCAAACCACGAAACGCATAAGGAAGAACACAAAAGGAAACATAAGGAAAGTAAGTAAATAGAGTAAATAGATGTACTCATTATCTTTTATAATTTTTGCTATGACAAGCCATTGTCACGTTTAGTAGTGTTCGTACTTGCCTCAAAATTGCAGTACGGTTCCTCAAATTTAACAGCACAGACTTATATTCAGAATTTTTCCATATAGTGGGCGACTCAAGGAACACATAAAACATTTGTAGCGCACCGCTAGATGTTGCTTTTCATTCTTCACTTGTTGCCAATCTTTGCTTACCTAAGTCCGACACAGTGGCTTAGTCGGCTAAGCGCGATCTTATTGTCCGGGATGTTCATTCAGTTCGCCTCCGAACGTGCCCTTCAACAAGGCACTTGGCGGGTAGCTGTAATATAGAAGAGCTACATAGACACTCCAAAGGTTTGTGCTTAACGGCTGTTGAGTATAAGCCCCCCACTAGACAGAAGAAAAAAGTTCCGATAGGAAAAAGTTTGCTTTGTTTACGTTAATTTAAAGTTCGTTACATCGTTTATTTTTTAAAAAAAGCTTTACTTTGCCAGGACTTTTAATTTCATGAAGCCGCCTACAAATATTTGGCAATATTTGGTTAAAATAAATTATTTATGTTGGCTGCTTCAATATCGGCAACACTCATATTTTTCAATACTAAAATATTGTTTCCCTGAAAAATGAGGCGGGTCTTTCAGTCTTTTTTTTAAAAGTATACGTTATTTTTAAAAATTCTTTTTTATAGTTGTGTACATAACTTCGATGAATAAATCATACCTTCCCGCCAGAAATTACTGAACCAGCTGCTGTTTGCAGTAATTGGGAATTTCTAATCTCGAAACAGTCTTGTTGATGATGTTTATTACAACTATATGATGACTGATGATGAAATGCGCCTATGGAGGTGGAAAAAAAACGATTTATATTCTTCTTAAATACCGCTAAGTAATTACTAAAAAATAATAAATAATGAATAAAGCATATTCGGCCAAGCCTACCCAAGGTATCATTACATCATGGGTTGAGTGGTGGGCATGGATAAACGAGCCGGATTTGCCGTGACTCCAACCCGAGATTTCAACCGGCGATAAGAATATGAACATGCGGAAAACACATCGAACGGAACTGGACATTTATAACAAGTGATGAATAGTATCCGCTCGCGCGATGATAAACCTTCTACCAATTATTTGCTTGCTACTAATCGCACGAAGGAAATAAGGTAATCCCATACGATCCCATATACAAGGCAATCAGCCAGCCATCGATATAGGAACATCAGTATCTTTCTTAGTATACGATCAATCGCTCAGAACAATGAATTCCCTTGACACCTATGCGGGTGACTGCGAAATAGAGAAGATAGTTTTGCTGAAGACTCAGTGTTAGCAAGGTCTGGTAAAGCGCCCAATATTTCAATATTTCCGGCCACTAATATTTCAGTTAGCCGCAACTGCACCATAATAGCAAAATATCCCCTGGTTGAATTGAACTTGATGAAACCACGTAGGTATGTACCAGTATTGCACTGGATTATAACATTCATTCTTATAACGTAGATAGAGCGTTACAGGATATTAAAAAAGTTCTAGTAGATAAGAGGACTACCAATTCTTCTAAATTAGTAGAAACGTTCTGCTTGTGATATTCAATTCACATTCAATTACTTATTGATTTTACAATAGTAGCGGAGAGTTATGTATTTCTTCTCACCCAATATGCTCAACATATGCCGTGTAGGTAGGAATGAGTAAAACCGAATAATTTGGATCTACTTTTATTTGGATCCGAATCTGATTCGAATAATTTTTTTGGAATTGAATCCAATCATAAATTCCATGTAAATAACAAATATCCTATTTTAACTATCACAACTTGTCTCCATTGTGAAAATCACGAATTTTATAGTTGATAGTGTATTTTCAATTCACACTCCATATTCGAGAGCAACACTTCATATTTTAACAACAAAATATAATTGATTTTGGTAAAGCTGACGAAAATCGATTACATTTTGTCGTTAAAAATTAATATTCTAGTTCATTTTGCGTGTTTTATCTTCCTATGAACGATTGACTATTGATTCGGATAAATTGTGCCTCGAATCAAATCATCGAATTTAATTGCCTAGCCCTACTTGTTTGTAAAGGCTTCAGAATAGCCCAGCGTATTTTCAGCGTGTCTTTACAGGATACTGGAAGGAAACAAGGAAGTTATAGGACAACAATCTCTAGTATATCAGAGTGGTCCTTAGTTGACTTCTTTTGAAAGCAGCTTCCAGTCTTGGTCCGAGCAAACTTCAATACAATAGAAAACTCTCACGTCTTACAATATTAGATCTCTTTAAATGTTTATTGCTTATAATAAATTGCTGACTTTTCATTTTAGTTCATTACTGCATACATTTGCTAACATTATGAAACAGTACTCTGTCTAGGCCGATGCGCACTGCAGAAAATGTGTGACAGAATCAGCGTCTTTTGCTGGCAGCAATTTATTCGGTAATATTGTAATAAAATTATCAAACATATTTACGGGCTGTTGGTGGAACGCGCTACCCCACACACGGATCATCAACGGTCTGTGCGCGTAATAAATCCCATTGCTGATTTTGTATTTTGAGAATAAATATGTTTTTGTTATTGCAAATAGAAGATAAATTTCCTGCTCGTTTGCATCTTGTACTAGAATACAGGACTACCACGAATAGAAGACCCATTTTCCATTGTTGTTAGCGTCAACGTGATCTATTACTTTATACAATTATGGCCCTGGAATTCCGGCGCCACATGACTCTAAGACTCGGCAAATCACGGTTTGAAAAGCGAATGCATTGTTAAATTTTTATTAAAATATATCGAGTAAATATATTAACAATGCAAAGCGTGACCAAGAGATAAGATTAAAATGATCTTTTTCTTGATTTCACGAGGAAGCATGCTTTACTGTGTAAAATTTTACAGTAAATTAGTTGTTAGTGCTACATATAGTTATGGCCTCTTGAAATAAAAGTTTGTAGATTTTAAGCGCTGTCTCCGCCATGCTTAGAGCTGATTTCAATATTATGAGACCGATTGAATTATACGTGTATGGATCACCAGTTTTTGTCAGCCAGCACAATTGTTTCACATTTCCATATGTCGGTAATGTGCATACTTCCAATCATTTATTGAACAATTTCGAACCTGATACTTCAGGTAATGGAATTTTCAGAATCAGAGACAGAATTCTGCGGGGACCAGAACAGACATTGGGCGGTAGCAAGTGCTACCAACTAGTAAATCTTTTTAAGTTTTGTTTTTTAAAGAACTTCAAGTGCAGTCAAAGTTTTGTTAATCAGATCTTGGTGATTTTCGACGACGATTGCATTGTTCGTCGGATTTTTTGTCCATTTCCCATTATTGCATATTACATTGGAAACCGGTTCTGTGACGAGTCCTGAAACAGATAAAGGTATTTTGATAGTATACTATGAAAGATGATGATATTCCTATATCGATGACTAGCTGATTGTCCTATGTATGGGATCGTAAATATTACCCTACCTTATTTCCAGCGTGTCGATAGGGACGATTAGTAGCAAGCAAATAATTGGTAGATGGTTTATCATCGCGCGAGTGGATACTATTCATCACTTGTTATAAAAGTCCAGTTCTGTTGGATGTTTTTCCTTCATGTTCATGTTCGTATCGCCGGTTGGGCAGGTTTGGCTGAATAGGTTTTCTGCAGTAATTTTACTTGGTAATTTTGTCGAGTTATGACGATTTTGATGCAGCCAACTTAAAATAATTTATTTTATCCAAATAATACCAAAAATTTTGTTGTCAGCTTCATAAAATTAAATGTACCGGCAAAGTAAAACGTTTTTGAAAGAAAAAACGATGTAACGAAATTTAATTAACGTAAACAAACCAAACCTTTTGCTTTTGGAATTTTTTTTCTTCCGTCCCTTAACCTAGTGAAGGGATTATACCCAACAACCGTTAGGCATGGACCTTTGGCGTGTCTATGTATCTGTTCTATGTTACAGCTACCAGCGAATTGTCTTGCTGAAGAGTACGCTTGGTGGTGAAACGAATGGGAATCTAACCATCGGACTTTCGGGTAATACTAATGCGTTAAACCGACCGGGCCAACGAATCGGGCTCAGCAAAGCAAATATTGGCAACAAGTGAAGAATGAAAGAATGTGCGACATCTAGCGGTGCGCTACAAATGTTTTTTTACCACTTTGGTCGTTCACTATAAGCAAAAATTCTAAATATAAGACGGTGCTGTTATAATAAGTATATTTATTTACTTTGTAATTTTCCCGTAATGATTTTCGTGTTCTTCCTTATGTGTTTCGTGGTTTGAAGTTGAAATCACTCCATTTGTTTCAACTGTTGGAGAACTAAAAGTGAAGACATGAAAAATGTTGAGAAGAGATAACAACAATGTATTGCAAAGAGATTCAATTAGATTAATTATATAAACGCGGTGTAAGATTTAAAAGTTTATTGTTTAATCTTGATATATGTTTAGATCAACTGGTGGATCGAGCTTTGCGATTGAAAATAACAATACTGACTAGCCCAGTCATACAGAACGTCCAAACATATTTTTGTAAGGTATGGGTTTTAATTAAGTTACGCCTCATGCCACAGTCAATTGAGAATTTGGTTTGGAAAGTAAATTTTATTTGGTCCCATAAAAAGTCCCTGGTACAAGTTTTATGTTGCTATTGCTATCACAGAATCTTTTTTAATATTAAATATGAATGTTCTTTCTGAAAAGTACGACAACCATAAGAAAAGTGAACACTCAGTTCGAAGAGATAGAGAACAATTTTAATATTATAACAAAATATAAACAATATATATATATAGCCCATTCAGAAATTCTATTTTGCCGAACATGCGCCACAGATGGGCCGCGTCTCACCTACTCGTTTAATTGGTAACACATACTTAACAAAAGATGCTTTGACTGACTGGTTGGCAATTGAGATAATATTGATTAATTATTATCCACCAGTTTATAAAAAGGTAGGAACAGATAACTTTAATTCATACTTGTCTATTGAACGAATTCCCGCGCCATCCGATGAACCTTGGTTGTTTGATGGACTAATTACTGCTGCCGTATGCTTTTGGGTTTTTTGATCAATAGCAGAGGAATGGGGCCTGCAAAAGACAATAGAATTGAAGGGTTATGAAGTAAAGAAAACAAAAGCAAATATAAAGTGAAATCGCTGCTCGTTGGCAGTAATTTTGCTCTGTGATATTAACAAAGCTATGGAAATTGTTTTGTTTTTTGGCCAATCAAGGTGCGATCTATCAACAGCGAATTTTTGACATGTTTTTTTTCATGACAGTTGAGGCTATCAGGAATATATATTTGCTGCATATAAATGGTAATTTCAACATATACCTTCGTTACAGTGCATAACAAAAGCTTTGCTTGGGGTATCGTGATCAATGACAATAATCTTGAGTTGTTCGTTTCTGAATAATGAATATATTATTATTATTATTATTATTATTGATATAACTTCATTTCCTTGTTACTTCGATCTTGGATCGAGATGGAACCCAGTGGGTCATGATATATATATTTATAAAACTTTAATTCATACTTGTCTTTTGAACGAATTCCTGCGGCATCCGATGAATCCTGGTTGTTTGATGGACATGATATTGCATCCGTATATTTCGTAGGTTTGGTATCACTAGTTGGAGAATGCGATCTGCAAAGGACAGAGAGCAATAGGAAGCAGTGAAATCAAGCTCTTTAATAGTAATTTTACTCGCCGATATTAAAATAAAACTTTGAAAATCATCTTCTTGGAACGCACAGAAAGGGTGCGATCCATCAACACCCAATAATTGACACAGTTCCTCTCAACAAAGCGTTTATTGCAAATAAACTGTACAATTATCGCACTTAAACAATCATTTGACTTTGCCTTCGTCACAGATTATTAATACAGTGTATTATTACTTTATTTTGTTTAGCATGAGTGGCATATGGACCGCGTTCCACAGGCCTATTATTTTTAACTGGGTTCATGATCCATAAACTGAATTACACAGGGCGGTGTTCGGCAGAGTGTATATTATGTTCTTAAATTTTGTGTTTAAAATATTGCTTTTATCTTGTCGAATTGAATTGTTTTCGCTTTTTTTTGTTTTTGTCTTTTAGAAAAAGCCTTTTCTGGTGTTAAACAAAACGACACTGTGGCAAAAATGCAGTAAAATCGTTGGCGTTTAACTGTAAATTTACTTTGTGATATTGAAAAAAGATAATATATCGACTCGTCATCCAACCTCGGTGGCCTGGAAAGTTGAACTGAAACAATAATGTTCATCATACCTCTGCTTAATATGAGAAGTTCCGATTTGATATTCTCCGCCTGTGACATCGATCTGGACTTCATTTCCAAATGACATTGTATTCACTAAATTGAAAATGGATAATTCGTATCGTTACTTACATGGTTAGATTCTCAGTTTTGAATCTCATGCATTTTATTTGCCGGTAGAGTATTTCACAATGTTTTGTTTTTTATGTTTTTGAATTACTCTAGAATATCAGAACAGATTTGGGTAGAATTTAATATTCGAAGTTGATTTCAATGGGAAGGTTATCTACTGATGGGTCGTGCCGCCGAGGCTCAAATTTTGGATTTTTTCTATCTTTATGTATCTGACATGTCTGTCAGCCCGTCAGTAACGTTTTCGTATTTTGAACTGCTCTGTCGCAAAAACATACTTTCACCCCAAATTTGAAGAATATGTTCACGAGCCAAAAAAGTGTGCCATAAAAATGTACGATTTTTAATCGATAAAGGAATTACCTCAGTTGTAACTACAAATAGTTACAAAAGCGCGATATACTTCAGTATTTTGTCGCAAAATTACAGCTGTGACCATTATGAGGAGACAGTAAAAATTATAGATTATCACAACCATTTCTTAAAATGCTCCTAGGTTATCCGAGATCGGTCCGCATAGATTTTTGAAATATCGATTTTGCTCCATATTATATGACCTCCCTTAATTTATTTTCAATTATTTGTGTTGTATTTGCCGTCGTAAAAATACATATAGCGAAATATTTTTAAATTCGGCTAAATGTCAATTCCGTCAGTACAATTTACTTAGTCAATTTACTTTACCTAGTCACATTTGCATCTTAAACCGAAAACATTCTTTATAGAATTATTTTCCGTCTCATGTTTAACCAGTAGGGCTGGGCTGAATCTTTTGGAACTCGAAATAGATTCCAATAAATTTTCCGAATCGGATCGAATCGCTAATTTTGTGCAAATAAAAAATATCCCAGTTACTATTATAACTTGTCTACATTGTGAAAATAAAGAAATTTATAGTTTGTAGTGTATTTTCAATTCACATTAAGAGCAACAAATTTATTATATTAAAGACGAAATATGGCCGATTTTGGTTCAATTTGACCAAAACCGATAGCATTTATTTGTTAAAAATGAAGAAAATCCTAGTTCGCCTAACAAGTTTTGTAAATATGAACGATTTACGATTAATTCCAATTATTGTGCTTCGAATCGATTAGAATCACCGAATCGAATTGACCAGCCTAAATAACAAATGAGGTTTAAATATTGCCCAAAAAATGACAGGTCTGATATTAAATAATATATTTAAAGGTTCTGTTTGATACACGAATTACATAACTATATCACAAACTTTGAAAATCTTACAAGTCTGGATTATATGACGGGTTTCTGTTTGCGGACCTGGAAATAAAAAAAAAATACTTTGTTTAATGTTTGAAGATCTTGATAATGAATAAAAAAATTTAAATATTATAGTTGTCAAAATTCGAATGCCTCTTGAAGTCAAATTCAACTTGATCAACTTTTATCATTGAATTTTAAACCGCATCTAGGAATAGGAATAAATGCATTTTTGATACATAGTATTTGCATAAAAAACAACTAAGGCCATCCCAAATATTCCCAGGCATTTTAATTTCAAAAATATTTGGCGTAAAATAAATGTAAATGTAAAATGAAAAAATAAATGACAGCGCAGTTTCCATACATATATATATTGTACAAAAGTACAAAAATGGCTTGAATACAAATATATATTGAGCCAAATTTTTGTAACCCGCGTCCCTGATTGTACAGATGAAAGTCGAATCGGAGCGTTACCCCTATGAGCTAACATGAGAGCCTGTAAAGATTCAAAAGTAAAACTGCGCAGTTTATTACCTGTTCGAACAGGAATTGGCCACTTTATCGATCGATCTTGTTGAAAATCATTAACACAAAAGTTGTAAATGATCTTTGCTGGTTCGTCAGTTGTATAATTCAAAATGCTATTGATTGAACCTCCTTTTTCATTCGTTTTTCGTTGAATAAAATACTTTGTGCGGAATTAAAATTTCACAAGTGCGATGTTTTTCAAGAAAACATTGTACGTGGAATTTTTCTGAAACTACACAAACGGTTGTGAAGTTATCGTGAGGATCACAGCAGAGAAAATACTGCAAGCTTATGTCAAATATTTTGTCTTTCTCTACTGAAACTTTTTTTCGACTAAAATGCTTGCATTCAAATTCAATCATTCCATTGTTATTAACATGTATGTCCTGACGACTGTAGGTATAAGTCTCAGAAAGCTGAAGCACAGTTGCTGTTAGCACTTGCCCCTCGGGTACTCGGGCCCACGTTGCCAGCAGTAGTCGCGCGGGTTTGTTGACGGAAAATTCCAAACCCTCGGTGGTACACTTTACTGTAGGAGTGATATCGTACAAGTCAGTGTCATTCGTCGCATAACGAGGATGAATTATTTCCATTCTAATCTCGGTGGGCTCGACGAGTGCACCCTCGGGAATAGTGAGAATAGCTGATTGCCCTATTTGCAAAACTCCGCCTTTTGAATCGATTGTTTTTTCTGTGATGTCATAAAGTACACAATTTTACATATTGGCAACGGTTCATTGGGAATTACACTGTAACAAAAGTACAGTAAATTTACTGGTCATCTGCAGTTATTGAATTAATATTAAAAAACGCCATTTTGATGAGATTTATGCCACTTATGGGCTGTTGCTGAACCGCACCTTTAACACCCCATATTTGGCTTAAAAAATTCAATTTCGATTTTTTTCAATACCGCCTAGTAACATAACTGCCAAACACCATTGATTTTGTTGCATTTTTTGTTACAGTGTACTCTATCGCAGACGACCAAAAATTCGGTCTGCGCAGTAAGCTTTGCAATCCACGATAGAAAAAGCTTATTGTGATCAAACTCTCAGCACTGTCCATATTCTAGCCTTGCTTAGAGTAGACTGATATAAAAATATAAATGCTGCACTTAGTACCATAACGGTTCGATTCCGTTTGGCATATTTTCCTTGTTAGAATGCAGATGCTCGTGCTACATTTTATAGTAGCATTTTGGTATTATTTAGCAGTTAGTTGGTTTCTTACAGGCATTGCTTCCGGCCTTGCACAAAGTGAATTTCAATACGAAAAAAGGTTCGATTCAGCAAATTGAAACACCCAGCCTAAACTACAAGGACAATTAAGCCAAATTGTTGCAATTCTGGCGAAATAAATGAACATACCTGCGAAGGCAACACCTTCATACATGTTAGGTGGATGACGCTGGAAAAATAGACTTAATATTTGTACCATCGGAAAAATATTATTTAGCTTGGTCTAGTGTAGACACTCGCGCTGTCGAGGCACTCGCTGTGCTGTGAAGTATCTTGTACCCATAGCGACATTATTTTTTAATTGATAAAAAGGTTACAGAAGTCAGACTAAAAATTTGAATATATTTGTGACACTTATACCTAAAGCTGGGCAAACCGAATCCTTCGAAATTCGAATCTGATTCGAATAGTTTTTTTCGATTCGCATCGAATCACCAATTTTATGTGAATAACACATATCCCATTTTACTATCATAACTTATCTTCATTGTGTAAATGAAGAAACTTGTAGTTAATAGTGTGTTTTCAATACACTAAGAGCAACAATTTTCATATTTTCTCGACCATTTTGGTCAAATTTGACCAAAATGAAAATCCTAGTTTATTTAGTTTTTGTTCCTATGAACGATTCACGGTTGATTCGAATCATCGAATCGAATTGCCCACCCCTACTCTTACCTGGTGTAAAAACAGATACTTGTGGTTTTCTACAACCTGCAAAAATAAGCACACTCTAAATGATAATTATTCGAAATATTTAAAAAACAAAATTTTGGCCTGCCACAAAGTCATCCATAAAATATTGCTGGTACAACTAGAAAAGCTCTTGATACATAAACGGTCCACACTTAGTTTGTCAATAATTACTTGCTTTGTACGTGCATGATTTATTGTATATCATAAAAGCTAAAATCCATTATAGTTTATATCCTTAAGCAGGTTTGCAAATACGATGGATTTAGCCAGATTCCAATCATTTCATTTTCTCACAGAAAGGGTGATAGAATAGTTCAGAAGAAATCAATACTGGATTCTTTTCATAGTTTCATAAAGAGCTTTGCGAGAGTCTCTGTGAGATGCTAGAAACTTGTAATAAAAGGCTGCTTAAGGGTTTGAGAAATATTTTTTCATTTTTAATTTCTAATGAAAGATATTACCTCATAGGCGGTATTTATTGCTTTTTCTATTGATGACAGAAACCTCTTATTCCAAAGTTTTTCATACTTGTTATCCTCTAAATTTAATTCAACAATCTGTGAAAAAGAGATTCAAAATAAAATTGACTTGGTTATTTTCTGCAACTGACACAAAATGGACTGAGGTTTTCTGTGTAGTCTATGAAATTAAAACCACCAAAATTTAAGATTTTTCGATAAAGGCATGAATCAATATATTGATGCTCCTGCTGTCTTGAGTTTTTTTTTAATCTAATACCCGGATCTATTCGATACTAACCGCATTGTTACAGAATAGTTTTTCCAAACCGTGGGGAAGTATGTCTGGAATCGGAAATTCATTTCCAAACTTCCTTATTTTTTATTTATTTTTTTTTTAAAATTTTGCTATGACCTGTCCGTGAATCAACCTTATGAGGTCAAAAACCCAGCAACCATGAGGCCTCGAACCTTTGACTGTTTATCTGTGCTGCGTTAGCTACTCGCGAAGTGTCAGGCTGAATTACCTCTCGGTCGTACAGCATGGAACTTATCAGATTGAGTCACCGAGCAGTTTTTCTTACTTATTTACCAAATGGAGGTGTACTTAATCAATAGGAGAAAACTTAAGCAATGGGCTTGGAGAACGGTTTTCATGTTATGCAGAGAGAGTTTAAGGTATTTTAATGCAAAATTTTGGTGAAATTAGATAAAATTCGTATTCGGTACGGCTGTGTTTTATGCAGGTAATTAAGTCCCATAAATCTCTAGTACTAGCTAGAAATTTTTACAGATTTCTCAACTATATATACTCTAGTTGTTTCATCGATCCACTCTTGGACGCGATCTGTCTTTTGTTGGGTTCTTCTATCTCTATAAATATATTTTTGAAATTGTTATGTAGGCGTGAGGTTTGAAATTTTTATATAGATCCTTCTTTGTGCGTCGTGAAAAACAACTGAATGAACACAGACGGTCTTCACTCATACACTTTTCTCTGTGAAACTTTGTTTCTTTTATAGGACGTAAGAAATGTTTAGAATGAAGTGATTTGAATCTCTTTTATATATCTTACTTATTTTGTGCTACTAAGCTCCATCTTGGTGCCTCTTCCGCCGAAATGAATCACAAAGTGTACTTCAAAAAAATATCATTCTGTGGTATTTTGCCAATTTTGATAATGTCAAAAGTATGACACCAGCGATTAACCCACTTTTATAGACACCTACACTTAATACCTTCAATATATTAGATTGGAATGATAATTTTTCATTGATACTATTCAAATCAACTCACATTGTCGGAAAAGCTTTGATGAGAAGTGGAAGAAGAGCTTTCTGTATGTAAGTTCAGTAAAGATATAGATTTTCGGAGCTGCTTAAAAATAAGAATTTGTAAAGGTCATCAGTCTGGAATAAAATAAAACTGCAAGAAGTGTGTCTGCATAAAGATTTCATAATTTCTAGACTTCCCAAACCCAGAATCAGGATAAAATGGTAAACGCGATGGTTGGCCATCGCGTCCAACATTCGAATGTTAGCTTTTGTAAATGGCGTAGAAAACATAACAAAAAGCAAGTCGAAGGCGCAAATTTAAAAAAAAGGTAATTTCGGGTATTAAAGGCTAAGTAAATGTGACATGTAATGCTCGCGAAAATTTCCCTGCGTTGTAAAATTCTTGAAACGTCATTTTTCAGAATATTTCCAGTTGGCGTGGGGTGGGGTGCACCACGCCTTCGACCCTAAATATAACCGGTCTTGGCCTTCATCAGGGTGATTCACTCAGATGAACAACTTTAAAAAATTACTCACCCTAAAAAACACAGTTGTACAGAACCGTGAGATGATTTTGAAATTGATATAATTCAAAAAAAAAGTTAACACTGAAAATTCTAAACATTGAAAAAGAACTCATTAATGATATATGCAAGGTTGCAACTTCGAGACACAATAATATTCGAATTTACAGTCTAACAGTTGCATTTCTAGCTGTATGTCAATATGGCCAGTGAACTTAACTTGCGATGAATTTATCACTATCAGTGACTTACCTACAATACATTGTAACTAAGGCTGATGCTATGGCCGGAAAAATAAAGATAAGTAAATCATGGGAAACATGATATTTTCCTTATCATTGATGCTGTTCGTATCCATGATATGGTAAGATTATAAAAATTAACTTTTCATATAGTACTCTTCACTCTCCAAAATATCTGGTGTTTATTCTCTACGTAGTGCCAAGATAAACCTGACTTGTCTTCCATCCCTTCTTTGAGATACTTTTGATATTCTTGAGCTCTGGTATCGAATCACTTTCTCGTTTCTCCAATGTAGACGGCAGCACAGTCCTCGTAAGATATAGAGTAAATTACACATTTTTTCTTTGAATCGATACGGTCTTTACCTTTAATCATCGTTCGTCATAATTTGTTCTGCGGTTTGACAGCTACTTCTATATCATACCTCCTCCGGGATGCGCTTGATCTTTTCACTGAAATCTATGACATATGGAATGCTGGCAAATATATCCCCGGTGGTTGTTTTTTCTTCTTCTAGCTCACTTTGTTGTCTTGTCCTCCTATTCTTTAAATAACTCTTTGGATATCCATTGCCCTCAAAGTTTTCTCTATCCTTTTCGTCCGATATTATTGTTTTGGCCCCAACTTTCAATGTCAAATGAACTTCCAATGAGAATATTGATTGAAACCGCCAAAACCGTTTCGCACTTCAATCTACCAAATCTGAGAAACTTGAAAACCGACAAAAATGCTGATGAATCTAATGCGCGGGTAGATACCTCTTTCTGCACTTGATCATAAGGGTTCAGACCTCGTGCTGTAAATTATGGAGTTTTGAATGGAATCGATTCAAATCACTATTAATACGAATCGATTTTAAGCCTTTGAAACAAATACTTTGCGACTTTAATCGACTCCAGTTGCGTCAGTTCTGTTTGTCGTTGTCAGAACTTGAAAGCAAACATTTTAAAATATTTGGCTAATTGGTGAAAGTTTATGATCATTTTCTGCCATTCCATTGTGCGTCGAATCAAACACAGATATCTCGTTCTGTTCAGTGTTGATTCAATTTAATTAAATGAATATCTTTTTTGGTTTTGAAACCTAATATAGCATCCTAAATATTTTTAAATGAGTTTTTTTTAAATAGAATCATGTTCGAAAAGATTCGATTCGAAATATTTTTTTTAGAAGAGATTCGATTTGAAAAAAATATCCAAATCTTGAATCCCTATTCGGAGCTTTCGGGAATCTTTTCAGCTCAAATTGGTGTATCTGGTGTATCTCTCGGTCGTACAGCATGGAACTTATCAGATTGAGTCACCGAGCAGTTTTTCTTACTTATTTACCAAATGGAGGTGTACTTAATCAATAGGAGAAAACTTAAGCAATGGGCTTGGAGAACGGTTTTCATGTTATGCAGAGAGAGTTTAAGGTATTTTAATGCAAAATTTTGGTGAAATTAGATAAAATTCGTATTCGGTACGGCTGTGTTTTATGCAGGTAATTAAGTCCCATAAATCTCTAGTACTAGCTAGAAATTTTTACAGATTTCTCAACTATATATACTCTAGTTGTTTCATCGATCCACTCTTGGACGCGATCTGTCTTTTGTTGGGTTCTTCTATCTCTATAAATATATTTTTGAAATTGTTATGTAGGCGTGAGGTTTGAAATTTTTATATAGATCCTTCTTTGTGCGTCGTGAAAAACAACTGAATGAACACAGACGGTCTTCACTCATACACTTTTCTCTGTGAAACTTTGTTTCTTTTATAGGACGTAAGAAATGTTTAGAATGAAGTGATTTGAATCTCTTTTATATATCTTACTTATTTTGTGCTACTAAGCTCCATCTTGGTGCCTCTTCCGCCGAAATGAATCACAAAGAATCACCGACATCTTATCTTATATGATGTAGCTTGGCTACTAGATACAACGAAGAATGTCTGAACGACTAGTTGCGCCACAACTATTAGATTTGTTACCGAATCGACTTTTCTCCAAACTTTTATACCACGCCGCCAGTGTAAATATTAACGACTAAATAAGTTTTAACAACTTGTAAAGAAAATCATTTTTTTTTGTCGAATCGGTTATTTCTCGTCGCTGAAAACATTTTATTATCCACGTGTTCTCGAGTCAATTTAGCAGTATGTCATAAACAGCATGCGCAATTAATGTAGGAAAAAGCTAGCCTGGATGGAACAACTATATCTTGGAAATTTGACGCCAATTACCAACACAACATCGTACATGATGAGATAAACACGCTATTCTTGTCAACTGATTGGAGCCAGATATACCGAATAGCAAAGATAGGCGTCTCTTTATTTAGTGTCCAGACACTAATGCTACGTGCGTTTCTAGATTGTTATTATTTTGACGGAAAATTTTGGAAATTGGAAATTTGACGCCAATTACCAACACAACATCGTACATGATGAGATAAACACGCTATTCTTGTCAACTGATTGGAGCCAGATATACGGAATAGCAAAGATAGGCGTCTCTTTATTTAGTGTCCAGACACCCATGCTACGTGCGTTTTCAGATTGTTATTATTTTGACGGAAAATTTTTAAATATTGTTTCAGTGAAATATTTTGCGCAAATCCCAGACAAGAATTTTTGTGTAAGGATGTCTTCGTTAAAAATACCTTGTTAATTGAGTATGGGACGCTGATAAATCGCGACTTTGGGGAGCGGTGCATCTGTGGGTTTTACTTGACGAACAGATTTTAAGATTTGATATATTCTGGCAGACAATTTAAAGGTTTCTATTACAAGCGTATAGCGGGCAGCTTGGAACCAATCATTCTATTTTTATCGAATTAACAAAAGGTTTTGAAATAGTCGGATCGGAAATGACTCACAAAAAGTTCGCCTTGGCGACGCGTTCAATCCATGGGCCATGCGCAAACAAAGTGACTTCGGGGTTAGAATATACTACCAGTTTGAGCACAACGCGTCAAGTGGGCGTCTGAACACAACTGCGCGCTTGAATGAGCCAGACCTCAGCTGACGTATTGCTTTGTTTACAAAACCACATTCCGAGCGTCTGATGGTTTATTGACGGACTTAATTTTCCGTGTTCAGCATGTTACGCAGCGTTAGAAATGAATTGAGCGAGTGGGGTTCTATACTACGTAGGGTAGCTATAGTAAACGCCAAAGTAATTATTATGTTGTCTAGTGATACATAGTGATATTGTGGTATTCAATGGTATTTTATTTACTGTTTGTGTAGCTCGGCAGGGTGTTTTCAAAATAGTACCCATAGTCATAGTATATGACCAGTCCAATTATGGCACATGCATGCCTGTTCAAGTAGCATTCCTGACAGACCACAATACGGCAGCGTCCAAAAACTGTCCACTCGTTACCGATGTTTATTTAGATTTTTTTGTCATCTCACACTCAGGTTTAGCACGGTGGTCACATACTTCACCTGCCAAAAGACTGATGTTAAGGCCATCAGCGGTTAATAAATATATATATTGTGAAATTCTAAAATTTATATATCTCAATTCAAATTCACACTCACGTCCTGATTTTATAATTCCGGGACAATATGTTCCGTGTCTCTTGAGTGTAGAGTATGACGTCATTACCAAGCATCTGTATCTGTGGCACACGTTTGATAAGAAATATCTTCTGTTTGAGATTGCCAATTGGATAATTTCCAATGGAATAGTAAACCGGCGGCGCAGATTTAACACTATCCGCCGTCACTTTACATGATCATAACTAGGGCTGGGCTGAACCGAATCATTTTGAATTCGAATCTGATCCGAATATTTTTTCGAATTGGATCGAATCAACGATTTCACAAAAATAACAAATATCCTATTTCTATTATTACTATTTTAGTCTTCATTATGATGAATAGAAAATATACAGTTACAAATCGGCATGAACTGACTTAAGAGCGATGTATTTTCATTTTAACGACATAATACAACTGGTCAAATTTGATCAAAATCGATTGCATTTTGTCGTTAAAAAAGAAAAATCCACTTTATTTAGCATGCTTTTGTTCCTATGACCGATTCACAATTGATTCGAATATCTGTACTTCGAATCGACTCGAATCACCTAATCGAATTGCCCAGCCCTAATCATAACCCGACCGAAAGACATTTTCAAGCATACTCAGCAAACCATGTTTTTGAACTATTTTTTACTTGAAATAGAGATTTAGCAGGATCTCCTCATCACTTTTCAAATATGATGTGTATCTTGCCGCTCTGTTTTGAGCGAATTTTAATGAAAAATAACGATATACCGTTTAAATCACTTTTTTGTTAAGAATGCTATCACAAGTTACTTTTTGATTCCTTGGAGCTATGTTTCTATTGTCGACCAGATAGTAGTGGATACTTCCCAATCAGGACGCATTTTTCGAGCATGAGTCACAAATGGACCGCGTCTCATCGACGCGATCCATCAGTGGTCCATGCTTGAGAAAGGAGGCTTTGGCAAAAAGTTGAGATTGAGTTTCCCTTCTGTTATCATCTAGGTAGAAGAAATGAAATGAAGTAACGAAAAAGTTGAAACATTTTTTATCCAGTATCGCCTGGTCGTGAAATAGTTACTATTGGCAACTTTTGAATGATGCAAAAAGCCACAAATCATTTATAAAACCATGCGATTTCTCCAGTCGCCGAGAGGAGCTACGGCTAATTTAACAGATTTATTGAGTTCAGTGACAATTTCGCACAGTATACTTTTATACTATTTCATATTAGACATAGGTATACCAAAAGATGTCGTAAGTTAAGTTTTATCATTGACGTTTTTAAATTAAATGCCCGAGGCTTAATTTCAGTCTGATATGTCAACCTTTGTGTGATGACTTCCTCGATTGCCATATTGTTTACTGATACCGGGTTACGATGCCAGACGTGATTCGATTAGGCTTGAGCTCGTGCTGAGCTGCTATGCTTCACATCGAAGGTTTGTTATATTCAAGTGGATGACTTTATTATAACCAGTCAGTCGTACATCAGTTAGTACCAAAGTTTTAAGAGGCTTTAAGTACTCTAATCGATGTTAGTTTCAGGACCATTTTTTAGCGAGTTAGGTAAGGAGACTTGAAAACTTCAGAAAAAAGTGAATATTTGAATTCTCTATATAAGTAGCAATAATGCGTTGTCGAACAAACTGTATGTATGCATATTCGTTTCAAGTACAAACAGCATTTTATATATCACAGAGCAGAGCTAAACAGAGATTGAGACAGGCTACACGCACAAGATCCTGCTAGCCATAAAACAAGACCGTGCGTTGAAAAAGTGGAGATAGATATATATATATTTTTTTATAGCCACTTCTTTGAGTGGATCACCCTGTCCAAGGCCCTGTAACAGCGACCACTTATAGACGGACAGGGTTACAATTACTGGAAAGATATGATCTTTTCCTGTTCGGCTTAGCCTACCCAAGTTATTATACCCTATTTACTCTTCCTAAAACATAAGAGATCAACTGGGTAACAAACGCGTTCTGAAGATCGTCGGTGACTCACTGACTAGTAATTTTTTGAAATCTTTATAGGTGAATATTTGACGTTGAACAGAATAAGGCTAGGTGATTGTATTCGGAGAAATGCCAAATTGATGCACCGTAAAATCCTTGTAACGTTTATGTGATTGTTAGCAGCACACGTAACGGAAGGAAAGAAATACCTCATTCGTATGTGTCTTAATAGAGCTGACATACCTATTGCTAGAAGCAAGCAAATTTTACGTTCGTTATTGTTTAACGGTGTAATTTCGCTCATTTTATTAAATTAAACTGCGATCAAAAGCCATGTCAGGGCACTCTTTTAGTAGCGAATTCTTCAAACCAACGAAAGGCTATGAGCTGCACGTAAATTTTTTTTTCTACTTCAATGATGGCGACTCGAGAAAATAACAACTATTTGCGAAATTAACAAATCTGTTGTTTCAGGTCGGTTGCTGGAGGCAAATATATTTGATACCGTACCGTTTTACCGTTCAACTGTATATTTTCGAATATTGTACGGTCATCGTCGGTCAGGGTAGTAAATTTCGATTACAGGACGCTTTTCTAGTAGCTGTCATAGCAATTTATGATTGCCTTGCTTCATTGGATCATGCAATGTGAATATTATACTCAAGTTCTTGTCAGCAATCTCAAGGAAATTAGATAATCCTACGGACAGAAATAACGCGTCAGTGTCTCTGCAATCCCCATTTTTACGAAACAGGGTATTATTGCTATAATGATTAACGTTTATCCTATTAAACATAATCTGCCAAATATGGTTAAAGCGGATGGGAATAGAGAGGAAATAGCGTCGTTATACCCCATTGAAAGCCCTTTTTGTCTCGTAGAGGTTCAGAAAGCATGTGCCATAGATGGATCGTGCTGACGAAGCACGGTCCATCTGTGGCGCATGGTCAATAATACAACTTAAATATAAATCCACTTCACGCTAATATTGAATTACAATGCTCTCATTTTACAGGATTATAAATAAATCGATTTAGAGATGTCTAGTGATAGAGCGTTAGAACTGACATATGCGCCGAAAAATCAGTCTACAGGCGGAATTAGAGGCATCGTTGAAGACAGTAATAATTCTCATGAACTAATGGACGAAACCTGCATGGAGAATAGAAACCAAAACTCAGGGAATAACATAGACATAAATGCGACTTGCGGACATTGTGATGATTGCAATAAGCGATGCTGTGAAAATGGAGTTTGTAAACATTCACAGAAAAGTAATAAAACTAATAGAAACGGGAATAAAAACGATGAAACAAAGCCCTGCTGTGCCAAGAAGAAACGAAAATCTGTATTTTTCAGAAAATCTACGAGTTTGTTATTTTCTGGATTTTGTATGATTGGAGTAACTGTCATCTCTATAGCTGATATTGCAACGGACGTTCTAACAGCACGTAAGTTTTTTATTTAATACAGATTTACCTTCAAAGAAAATTATGATTTCATAAATATGGTTACTCGAGCTGTTCGTTTTATGGTATGGCTGATTGGAAAATTCGCTCGAGACAAAGATGGAAAGCAGCATATGAGGGGAACGAGTAAACGACCCCAAATATAGTTAAATATAATGGACAAATTAAATGTAAACAAGCAACAGCAACCTTAGTGGAAAATATGCTAAACCGAACTCAAATGCTACATTAGAATGCTGTCAGTGGTGTCTACCTTCGGCACTGGAAATACATTGTATAAAAAGAGTACTGATTATTCCAGCGACATGTTCCCAAAGCAACTTTGTTTTTTAAGAAAGGTCGCTTTGACGTTTGACGTTTGACACGTTTGCATATGTTGTGTTTTTTCTAGGTTTGTTTTATTTTACCCCTGTGTTTTGCGCAAGCGTAATGCTCTGCATGCGTTTACTTACGGTTTCCAATGAAACTGAACGATTTGCTATGAAAGCTAACGAAGAATGCTATTTTTGCGTTTGTGCTTTGTGGGCATGTGAACTCGATTAATGGGAAAGCAATGCAGGCGTGTATTGCCGTTTTGCTTCAACTTCACGTGTATTGTGGCCTTAAAGGTTGGATACAGAGCTTAAATTATGTACATATTTTGTGATGACCTCATGCCAGAATCTGAGTAAAACTTTGCATACGATTTGTGACTGGAGAAACGGTATTCTAATACGTTCGCCCATACAACCCAGTGATCTTATGCGAAGCCACAAAGCTTTGATTCTATTACTGCCCATTCCCACCAGGAAATGTATTCTGAATAGGGCTGGGCAAAACCGAATCAATTAGAATTCGAATATGATTCGAATAATTTTTCAGAATCGAATCGCTAATTCCATGTAAATAACTGATATCCCATTTTTACTATTAGAACTTGTCCCCATTGTAAGAATCAAGAAATTTCACGATGTATTTTCAATTCACACTACATGTCTGAGTGCAACAATTTTCATATTTTACCCACAAAATATATTCGAGTTTGGTCAGATTTGACCATTGACCATTCGATTGCATTTTGTCGTTGAAAATATAAATTGCATTATAGTTGCAAAACTATGAACGATTCGCAATTAATTCGAATAAATTGTGAACTTCGAATTGTGTAACTTCGAATCGATGCGAATCACCTAATCGAATTGCCCAGCTCTAATTGTGAAAAATGCCAGATCAAAAACTTTATTTTATCTACCATGAGCCACAGATGGGCTGCATCTCATCCATACGATCCATCAGTGACCCATACTTGGCAAAGAATGCATTTACAATTTTTTTTCTGATTATACAGTTCACTGTAGCTAATTTTTGACAAAATAAAATTTCAGGTTAGGGCCCAGCTCTGTAAATATAAGATAAAAACATTGTTTACATAATGCCCTTGTTGTATTTATTCACTTCATATTAAGCTCAATACGCGGTTTGATCAACATTCACCAAATTTACTTTATACAAGTTAAAACTTTCATAAGCTGTGGTTAAAACTTAATTCTGCGATATAAGAACCAGTGTTTACTGAAGCATCCCAGTTAGCAATGATTGACCGAACTTGCGTGTGGGTAGCATCATATCGGAAAAAATTTGTCAAACCGTCTTTTGCCAAACATTAGTTACTAATGTACCACGTCGATGAGGCGCGGTCCATCCGTGACTCATGCTTGACGAAACAAAATTACTGATTTTGAAGGCCCCTGCCTAGGCTGCTGGATCATACGTGAAATAATAATATTTCTGAATTGGATGCAGCTAAATGAAAAAAAACTGGCCTTTACGAACCTATTTCATAAGTTTGATCCGCTTTGCTTTGCGATACACCAATAGTACCAACCACAAAAAACTAAGGAAATAATGTTGACCACAAAATCACAAATGGTTTGTAACGGAAGGTTTATCTGTTTTATGCTGATATAGTTTATCATTTTACATCTCAAGAACCTGTTTTGTATAGCAATATATCATGCTCGTTCGTTATGAGATCGCCAATCCATTTCGCTGATTTGTCATAATTTACTGAAATTTTGGATTTGATTAACGAGAGAAGAGGAATATTGTACAAATCCATGTACATGAATAATTCATGATGCCACAGAGTAGCCACGACACATTTTAGTGAGGTAATTCCGTACAAAGTCGAACCCTCACAACAGCGGAAAGCCGTTTTCGATTTACTCTTCCAATGCCTAAATATGGATCATATGCAAGTTTGATATTGAGTACTCATTACGCACATGATTTAGTTATCTGTCTGAATATGACGGAGATGGATAATTGGAAGTAGGCATGTAAGTTTTAGAATTTCAAATCGAATCAAGGTTGATTCGAATCGATTCTGAGAATTTCAAGAAAATTCGTCGTGATTATGTGACGTTCTGTCGTTATCATCGAACCTTTTAAGCGAGCATAAATTTAAAATAATTTGGTCAATTTGTTGATTTTTGTGAAAAATTTTTGCCAATTTTTTGTACTCAGTCGTAAATTCAATACACAGCTATTTCGTTCTTATTCACTGTTACTCGAATTTGAACAGCGAATGGGTTTTTGGTTTTGCAAATATAATAACAGCATGTTTAAACGGTTGGGAGATCTTTTAAAATAGAATCATATTCGAAAAGATTTGATACGAAATTATTTTATCAGAGATTCGATTCGGAAAAATATTCGAAACTTGCATCCCGAACTGTAGGATTATTGTCTTCGCCGCTAAATTTCGTTCCTCCTGCAAATAAAGTTTCCCAATCAGACATATCTCGACCAAACATGTTTGTTAAGCGGGAGTCACTGATGGATTGCGCCGAAGAGGCGCAGGCCATCAGTGACTCCTGCTTGACGATATAAATTCAAATCTTTCTGAATTTAAGTCGATCATGGGCGCAAAAAGCTTCCTATAAATTGGAAAATATGCTTTGCTAGCTATAGGCCTATCTCATCACCTTGGCACTGACAACAGTGGTTCATGCCCGGAAATTGGGTGTTGGAAAATCGTATCAAATAAAGTTGTAACTCTCTTTGTGTGAACCGTAGTTAGTTCCCAGGATATTTCCTTTGTCACAAAGTATCGTTTCACTTGCGACACTCCCTATATTTCGTCAAAATACAAAAGCGTTACGCTACATTGAGCACAAATTGTGAGGGTCGATTACTCGGTTATCATTATTGTTGGAATACGCCAATCCTCAGGCCTATATAACCCTTACAGTATATAATAATGCAGTTGTTAAATCAGAATAATTTCGCATTACTGGTTAACTAGAGCGGAAAATATGTTTAGGATGTAGCATAAAAATATATTTAAAATACGCATAAAATGTTTATATATTGTAATTATGTGATATCAATAAATCACGCGTCATGGCGCGGTTTATCAGTAGCGCATACTTGGCCAATAAAGAGTTTTAATACACTTCAAGTGAATCATAGTATCCATGATATATTTTTGTTACCACGCTTCGTTGAACTTGCGGCACATCTATATTTGTAAAAACAAACTACCCATATTGTAAAGGTAGATAGGTTATCATTATTGCTGGGATATGCCAATCCCCATGCCAAGAATAACCTTTACAGTTTACAATGAGAATCAGAATGATTTTGTGTTACTGATTGGCCAGAGCAAACTGTTAATGCCTCGCCCCTGGAACAAAGAACGAAACGCCAAAACCAAATCGACGAAAATTGTCAGTTTGTTTTGTTGAGTTTGAGTCATGAATGGATTGAGTCGTTTAGACGAGGGCCAACTGTGGCTCATGCTTGACAGATAAAGTTTCTGAATGGAAATAAAACTCGGTAAAATACAGAGCCATAAATTCTATCGCAATATTTATGGTTCACCTCTTTTTGCATGTTTCAAACCTATGTTGATTTAAAAATAATACTTTGGCAAACATATGCCACAATGGAAAGAAACACCCACTCACGATTTCGGATGAACTACTCGGACTTTTTAGGCCACAGATAGGCCGTGCCTAGAGGGTAAACTTTGACGAATCCGAAAACCAAACTACCGTGGGTGTCCAAGTGCTCAGCATGTTGACTGTAGAGAGTCATTATAGCATAAACGCACTCGTGCATGAATGTACACAATGCAGGTGGCTCAGTCGGTGGCTCAGTCGGCTAAGCGCGATCGTATTGTCCGGAAGTTCGATGGTTCGGTGCTTGACCGTTTCACCGAGCCTGCCCTTCAGCAAAGGTACTTCGCGGGTAGCTGTTACATAGAACAGATACAGCTACAAAGGTCCTTGCCTAACGGTTTTTGGGTATAAACAAGCCTCCCCGGGGGGTTCTCGGACAGGCCATAACAAATAATTCGAAAAACCTAAAAAGAATGTACGCATATGTTCGGGGGTTGAATGCATGAATATGTTTGGAATCTTATCAACTGAACGGTTTATGACTGGTGTGGGCTGTCAGCAATTCCCCTTACATATTACCTCCAACTGATAGGTAACGGTGAATCGCTCTAAGTGTATTTCAGATGTCCTCACAGATTGATCTAACCCGTCAACCATTCTTTACTTTGCTATCTCATCCGCTATAATTGTGTTGATTTTATGTCGCAAACAAAATTGAATATTTCGCTCTAGTACAGTTCGCTCTCATATTGGTGTCAAATCTCACACCCAAATTAAAGTTTATATTTGGCCAAGTATGAGCCACAGGTCACCATGCTCCCGTGTCATAATGCTCCCGTTTCACAAAGCAGTATCGTCTCATGCCTGAAAAAATGCTCAGTCAATATATTTTTCACTGACAATTCTTAGGGTATAAATCTGTCAAATTGAGTATATTTAGCGGATATCTACATCACGAATAATTGAGTTATGCGACTTTGCGTTATTGCTTGTCATGTACTGTTGTTGTCATAACACTCAACAGAAGTCATGCAGACAGATGATGTACAAAATTATTATTTCGAAGCAGACGACAAGGCCTCGTGTATCATCATTCCCTTTTAACGAAAATTTTCGTAATTTTCTGTGAAACATGTTTCAAAGACGGGGCACTCTCGCCGCGTCGGTGCGGTTCATGAGATAGCACATGCCCGACCAAACAAAATTACCTATTTTGTCACATTGCAATATACATGTGCTGTTTTCAATGTCAAATATATATAGTTATATCGAATAATAGAAGCCACATGATCGTTTGGTATAAAGCAAATTGATCGCCAGTTTGGACTAGTATCCGAGAATACACCTTTCGTAATTTGTGGTTGCATGTCCACTACTCAGACGAGGCAGCAATAATTTGGGAAGCTTGGTTGTACCTGAAAGCGGTAAACTTTAAATCAATTCCTAAATACCTCGTCCGAAACTATACTCTGTCAAAGATGATCCCCATACTTCACTACATAACTTAATAAAGTTTCACTATTTTTATGTTTCGTTGTTTTTTAGGTGAATACTACCTCACAGATAGAATGGTTGCGTTTGCGTTATCTCTTGTATTTCTCATCATTCCACCTATGATACTTACTGCTGGTATTATTAGAAGAAGAGATGACAGCATCAGAAACATAACAACTTCCACAACTTCTTGTTGTATAAAGGTCTGTTAGAATTAAACGTGATTAGTTTTTTGCTTGCTGTTATGGTGACAGAATCTAGTCTTGTTTCTATGATCCTATTTTGTTTCTTATTTTTAAAAATGGGATTTTTATCCCTGAATGTACATACGATTTCTTTAATTCAAGTTTAAACAAAATGGTCTAGATTGTCATTTAAACATATTAACGTATTTTAAGAAATGGGAGATGGTTTTACCATCGCCCAGGACAGATGCCACTCACTGCACTCCTTCATATTGGTTCAGTTCCATTTGGATCGTTTTCAGCTTACAGTGCAGTTACTGGTACTATATCTTGTAGTAGCTCTTTGCTATTGAGTGGCCATTGATTGTTTTTTTTAGGCACTGCTTCCGGCCTTGCTCAAAGTGAATTTCAATAAAAAAAAAAAATAAAAAAAAATAATTTTTTTTATATAAAGCAGTAACGCACTGCCCAAAATACATTGTCAAAACTTAAAATCATTCAATAATCTTATTTCAACAGTTTCTCATCTTCATTGCGAATGTTCCTCTGAAATTGTACATGATTTGGCTTCAAATTGTTTTCTCATTCACTTGTTTTAGAAGATTCATAAGATGGAAGTAAGTTTATTATTTGTAAAAAAACATTATAAATGGGTTGGTTTGTCGTTCAAAGGGCAAAGGCCCGTTAGGTACACGGGCTTTAGAATAGTCCTAAATTTCTGCGTGTCATAAATGGGCGACTAAAAATAAAGAAAAGAAGTGGTTGATGGTTTTACCATTGTCCAGGGCAGATGTCACTCACTGCACTTTACCATGTCGGTTCAGTTCCGTTTGGGATGTTTTCCGTTAGAGTGCAGTTGTTTGTACCACATGTTTTAGCCGTTAGTCGGTTCCTTCTAGGCAGTACTTCCGACCTTGCTCAGAGTGAGTTTTTTTTTTTACAAAAAATGTCCCGAAACAATCACTGTACAAAGGTTCACGAATATCGTATTTATTAAAGTTTGGCTCAAGCAAGGTCTTAATCAGCACTTAAAAGGAACCAACCACTAAATGGCAAAGAGTCAGTATAATATGTAGTATCAGCAACTGCACTCTAAGCTTGAAACCTCCCAAACAGAACTCAACCTCTTTATTGGTGTCAGGTGAGTGGTATCTGTCATGAACGATGGTAAAACCACTCACTACTTCGTTGGTGCGTTTTAGTAAACTCTTTCGACACGCGGGAAATACATCAGGGCAATATTAAAGCCATGACCTACCGGATGAAAGTCAACGATTTTATTCCGAATTAGTTAAGAAATAATTGAAAATATGTGTGAGTATAGAACGTCTTATTGAACATTAGGCATCTGCATCGATTAGATACAAATTTATTTGTTTATTCCAAATGTGGCGGTTTAGGTCACATCTGACGATATGTTCAGCAGTTGTGTTTTACATAGCTGGGTTCCTACTGTTTTGGTGGTTTGTTAACATTTGTTAAAATGACCGCCTTTAACTAAGCCTCAATAGCAACAATTAGTCTGAAAATTTACCGTTTGATAACAAAATATTTGTGGACAACTTCCTAGATCTTTGACCTTAAAACTTCTGTTTTCTCAGAAAATCTGGTTGTCCCGCACAAGAAGAAAAGTTGATGGGAGGATCATTGTCTCATTTCATAACTGAATTAACTTTATACAAGTTATGGAACAGTGTATTCGAGTCTATGCCTCAGGTAAGCCATGCATTTGCCAAGCAAATAAAACTTTAAAATATTCTTATATCCAAGTCAATGATCCTATACAAGTATTTCTTTTTCTCCATTGACTTGATTTGTCTTGAGTTATCTCTGCACAATAACTTGAAATCGTTCTTGAGAAAGACTTTCGATCATCAAGATTATTATCGTCGAATTAGTCAATCGGAATTTGAGTTGAAACAATATCCTGTCACCACAACGATGATCTCGTGATTATCATCTTGATATCGCCGACTGAAGATCTCGGATACGAGTGCCGACAAGTCTAATTCATGTCCACCACTTGAGTTAGCGTGTAATATTCTGAAAAATAGTATTTTACTGATTCCATACAAACCTCCTCATGGCTTCACTTGCTTTGATGTGAATCTCACCCTTGACATGCCACCTGTGCAATCCATCTTGTCTTCGTTGTTCATATCTTCACTAAATAAAATACATCTCTTCGTCCTGCAGCTTCTACTAACAATTAACGTCATCATGACGTCACCAAAAGTCATTTTTAACGAGCAAGGATCATTATCAAATGAAGGATACCTGCTAATTGCATCATCAGCTTTTTCATTTGGTTCTCTATGCGTTGGAATCATATTCTACGTGATCAAATCAAAAGAAGCGGAATGTCAGCCTGTCAGCTCAAAACGTCAAAACCAACCATTGAGATCGAAATCCACAAGACTGGACATTCCACAAGTTATATTGATATCAGTAAGTTTGATTATATGAAAACTTCGATAAGAGACGATCATGAATAGTCAGGATTTGTATGATATGCACAACCGGTGAAATGAAAACATTGTTACCGGCTGTGCATATCATACAAATACAATGCAATAGGATACAATTTCATGCACATTGAGCCCTGTAGGTGCGGGCTTTAGATTAGTCCTAACGTATTTCCTGCGTGTCGTAAGAGGCGATTAAAGGGAAGGCAAGAAGTGGCAGATGGTTCTACTCATTGTACTTTACTATAGTGGTTTAGTTCTGGTTGGGATGTTTCCTACTTAGAGTGCAGTTGCTGGTACTACATTTTTTAGTAGCTCTTTGCTATTAAGTGACAGTTAGTTGGTTCCTTTTAGGCTCTGGTTCCGGCCCTGCTATGAGTGAATGTTGATAAAAAAAAAAAAAAATTGAGTGTTCCTGGTCGCAATCACAAGAGATGAAATATCAAGTTTTGATGATGTTATTTTGGGTATCTCGACCAAAAAAAATTTTCACAAGTCAGATTTTGTTAAGTATGGGTCACCAATGGAACGCGCCGTCCAGGCGCGGTTTATTTGTGGCACATGCTTGACAAAATGAAATTTCTGATCTGTATATACGTTTAAAAAAAAAAATTGATTATGTCGTCTAGTAGTAGTTTTTCTGAATTTATGGTTACTGAAAACCTCTGCTCTTATTATTGAAGGTGTGAAAAAAAGTCGAAATGCTAAAAAGTGGCAGACGGGTTTACCGCTACCCAGAGCAGGTACCACCCACTGCACTTTATTATGGCTTGTTCAATCTTTTTACGAATGTTTTTTACTTTCGATTTTTAGTTGGTTGCACTTCATTTTGAGTTCTAGCTCACTTTCCGTTAATTGGTTCCTATTAGATTGCATTTTACCTTGCTAAGAGCGAATTTCGATATTTAATATTCAATATTCAACGAAATTGAATGTTTTTAATATTATTTCTATTTCAGGTATACACTGTATGCTTTCTCAGTACAAGAGCTTTGTCACTGAGTTATTTCATAATATTTTATGAATGGTTTGCAATTATAGTACCCGGACTACATTGGATTGCTGTGTTTGTATTCTTCACTTATAGACGATACATCAATCAAAATAGTGTAAGTATATAGTCACTTCCCTTGTGCTCAAAAACGGTATTGAAAATAGTTTCAATTTATGAAATCATGCTATGGGCAAAATCAAGTTTATGATTAAGATATGAGCGCTCACATCAAAAGTACCCAATCAGGATAATCCTATTGAAATATATTATTGTCAAACTTTACGAAATCGCGTCTCGTCTTTGCTGTTCGCCCGTGTCTCATTTTGTGATTTACTAACCATCACGGATAAATTTTCGATCTTGCTATTTTCTTTATCTTTGCGTGTTTTCATTTTTAGAATTGTAATTCACGAATTTAACTTTGATTTTTACGAATAACACAAGAATAAAAAAAATTCACTGATTATGAAGCTGATGCGTTTATCGAATATATTTCGTTGCCAAATATGGAATCCATGCAATATCTTAAACTGACACTCATGATGATGACATGTTGTACGAATGAAGTTTTTTCGAGACATAAAGGAGTTTTCATGATATGAATGTCAGTTAGAAATTATTAACAAAGTATGTTTTGTCAAGCACGAGTCACTGGTGGATCGCGCCGCCGAGGCGCGTCTATCTGTGCATCGTGTTTAACAAAATAAAATATTGATATATGAAGATTGATTGGAATATCACATGTATCCATTATGTTAGTTGTTGCGGGCTGCGGAGTAATTGTGGTTCAGTGATAGCGCATTACTTCCAGTAGTTCAACTCCCGTATTGAATCGTTTTTGCCTGGTGTACATGGAACAAATAGTATGTTATGGATATGGTTAACAATTTAATTCGGTGATTGAAATTGATGACAAACCAATCGGATATAATCATCTTTTACGGGATTCGACCCTGCATTCCCGATTCTGCAATCTTACTTTTGTTCTACAGACGATGCATCATTACAGAGTCTCAACATATCACCGACAAAGTTCAAGTTTTGTGTACGTGTTCGTGCACAGCATAATCAGCGTATTCATTCATATAAAGCCCGAGTGCGAAGAGGTCCTTGATCAACCAAAGTTTTATAAAATCATATACTATTTCTTCTACACCATCGAAAATTGCATCATGATAATGATGCCACTAATTTTGAGGACATTGCCAGAATTTACAGTTCAGGTAAATTGTTACCTTCATATTTTCTTCTAGCCTTGACGTGGAACTCGCTTGTCGCATAAGAGCAAGAGCATACAAAAGAGTTCAGATCGATGTCACTCGTTGCAAGTTATTTCAGCGGTATTGTTTTCTGCTTAACTTGTTTTACTCCCGTTAAAATTCATGCACTTTTCCAATGACCTAATTATATAGAGCTATAATGGATGGTTTTTTCTCTTCAGGGTACATCGTCTTGGATTACAAACGTCGAGCTGGGAAAGTATGAATACTTCACTGTGATCTATGTTGTTCTGGGTTCGTTAGCACTTGGATGTTTCTCATGTGCAATATATCATTTCATGGTTCACAAATCATCAGGTTTCACAAGAGAACAGGTGTTTGGACCTTGTTGCAAATGCTGTTTTGGTCCAGGTGGATTTCTTTGCTTCTCCTGCTCGTGTTGTTGCTGTTGTAAGAGCAGAGACGAGAGCAAGGTAAGACTAAGGTTTTTCAAACTTGTGACTTGCGATATGCCAGTCACTTTGCTGTTTAGACGTTGCACAAAATAACTTGACATTTGATTATAGTGACCGCAAAAGCATCCTTTTCCGATAAATCATTTAGCAGTATATCATTATATTTACAAAATGCCTGAAAATTGTAAACTTTCCTATTAAATAGCATGCTTGTTATATTCGGCGTATGACACAAACTTTCAATTTGATTAAAAAATATTCTTGTTAACTATATGCAGTATCATGTCAGGTCAGGTGTACTGTTTCTAAATAAAATAAATAAATAAAACTACTATTTGGTCACCGATAGATGGCGTTGTTAGATGTTGCTTATGTTCTTTTATCGATAGGTTTTTTTATGTTTTGTTATTTTAGAGATGTGAACAATTTTATGACACCAACTTCTGAATAAGCTAAAATAACAGCGCAAGTTTGACAATTTATTTACTATATTAACCAAATCGGACATTTTTGTCCGAACAAGTTCTGTTAAGTTTTTTTAAAGAGTCATAGATGGATCGCGCTGCCAAGGAACAGTCCAAGAGTGGCTCATGCTTGAAATAATATTTCCTTCCTGAAATAGTCATCGTTTACCAATCAGTAAATAAACCTCAAAAGTTTATGAACAGTCAGTTCTTTGTATCTATATACAAATACTTAGATTTTCAACTTGTTTTATATTTCTACAGATATTCATAGCTTGTAAAAATCTTCACACCCACGAAATCATCAAAACGTCGTTAAAAGATATGAAATTGTGGAAGGAGTCAACAGAAAGCAAACTATTGAACAAAAAACCGCTCCGATCGTGGAAAATTTTGCACAACGAACTAAACGCTTCTGCAAGAAGCAAAGAACTCGAAGCAAACAGTGAATGCAGCCAATCAGAAACGAGTGTAGAAATAGAACAGGACCCAACATGCCCGTATACTATGAGACGATCTGGACTTCATATTTTATCAG
The DNA here is from genome assembly GCA_963675895.2 of Styela plicata. Classification (NCBI taxonomy): domain Eukaryota; kingdom Metazoa; phylum Chordata; class Ascidiacea; order Stolidobranchia; family Styelidae; genus Styela; species Styela plicata. The sequence continues at coordinate 18,845,815 of OZ023141.1, forward strand.
ATCCACAAGGGAACTTGTTTTATGCTCCTATAGCCGATATTAAATCGCGAACTGAAATAATTACATGATGGAGCCAACTTTCGTTTTTCCCATAAATCTTTTGCAAATTGCGATGAAAAAATATTTGCACTGTTTAGCGATGTTAAGACTACTTTCTGAAAAAGTGGGAGTACGACTGTACAGAAAATTCAATTCTCGATTCTCAAACTCATGAATTTTTTTATTCAATGTGTAGACCTTTATAATTGTTGTGATTCAAATATACAAAATGATTCCGAAATCTAAGGTTAATGAAAGTTTGTCAATTTACACGTGATATTCCATTGCAGCGCTTCACAAAACTCCACACTGAAAATATTACTATTTCTATTCTATTTTTAATAGTCGTAAGTCGTTTCGTTAAATTGAGTTGCAAGCTAACATCTTATGGGAAAATATCTGTTGAGTATTTTGGACTCGATACGCACGAATCACTCGAGGAACGTATAAAAATACATCTGGCAATGTCATGTATATCTTTGTTATATTATTTATACGTTGCACAAAAAATGCATTAAAACCATTGCTCTTCGATTTTAACTTCACTTTACCGTTGAGGCGCGTTCCATCAGACGTCCGTACTCAGCATAAGTCTGAAACGAAAAGTCGGTATTTTGGAAATATATAATAACTCCAAATCAACAATAAATTTACTGCATTTTTGTTGTAATGTGGATCGCCCCTTCTAAGCAAGCTTCATATGTGGTTTTTGTTGAATGTCAAGCAATACCTTTAATACAAAGTGACCTCAACGTTAGTCCACTTAATAAGTTGATTAGAATTCAAAAACAAGAAACTTCTTTACCTGGAATCATCATTTCGATTATCTCACTTGCTGCACTTTGACCAGAGTGCAGTCAATATACCGTTCATTTGCAGTAGTTTGTATATTTTCCTTGATTCAAACCCGCTTTTTTACGAGTGCACTCGTCATTGACGTAACGAGCATTGTTCGTCGCGTTCCATCGATAGTTCAAACGTCGACTAAAAGTTTTATTGTTCAGTTTTTCTCAATAGCACTACTGTCAAATGACGGAAATTTGCTGCATTTTTCACAGTGTGAGAACATAGCTATTGAATCTCCAAATTACGTCATATTCCACTTTATGATTTACCTCTTCAACTCACAGACAGACATACTCATAGAAATGTTTTTTGTTTGCACAATCCATTGAGGAATTACATACAAATAATACAGTACGCGTTATAAATAGTCACCCTAAGAATTGCACTTTACTTGTAACACTGTATAAATTTCCGAACGTTTTTCTACAATTAATGAATGAGGTGAGTGATGAAACTTTTACAATAGTTTTCTTTTATGTTTTACACCACCTATTGCTAATAAACGAAAAATACGATCATTCCATGCTTATTTATTTTGTACAAGAATTCCTTTGTGTTGCCTACCCCGAGAATGGCTTTTATGTGGTTCATGTCCTGGGAGTTCCCAATTTTTTGAGCAATAAAGGCTACGATTATTAGGCCAAGTTTAGCCTATGGAATCTCTTAGGCTGTTGCATAGTGATATGCAATAAAAACACTACTTTTTAGAAAATATATTTTGCCTTCGGCGCCCAATATCACGCCATTTCTGTTTGCCGCACCCTTTTCCAAAGTTCTCAATACGTCGCTGCTAGCGATCGCTGTTGTGGATGTAAGTTTCCCTGTCCGGTTTGGCCCGAAAAGGTTTTTACGTCATGGATTGAATGATAGGTCTGGGCTGACGAGTCTAACTTTGCGGGATTCTAACCCGAGAACTATCAGTCTGATGTTGTAGACGCAAAATCAGCGCACACAGGCATACAGAGACATCACTTTACTAAATAAAGGAAGGTCGAGTGAGCAATTGCATGCCCGGTAAATTGGGGCAAGAGTAAATACTTTTAAGTTCTCTATTCGCACAAGGTTACCTTCGAAGTAAAACGAATCATTTGAACCCGTGTCTTAAGAGACGGTCGATGGCTTCTATACGGTCGATAGTTCAATACTCCACTGCTCCATTGTCGAGTGCATCCTCCAGCAAGGCATTTACTTACATACGCGAATCACCCGTGTGGCCTAATAATGTGAAGTATCAAACTAAACATAATGAAAGCCTAGCCTTGGTGTTGCCCGGCATGCTGGTTCACGTATGTTCTGCTTTCTCCCCCAACCACGTCCATGCACAGAAAAATGAGTAATGTTAAGCTAAAAACCTTCACCCCCGATTTGGAACCGGTGTCTGCACGAGGGGACGTGGAACGCCATATGATCACGCTGTATTCTCGGCTTTCCTCTCCAGTAGGATAAAAACGGAATCATGCCTATCCTTAATCACTTAGAGTGCATTTGCTGGTACTATACCTTGTAGTAACTCGTTGCTATTAATTGTCCGTCAGTTGGTTCCTTTTAGACACTGCTTCTGGCATTGTTCAGAGCGAATTTTATTAAAACGGTCAATTTGTGGCTTATTCTCATCGAAATTAAATTCCTGATTGGCTATAGATCCATTTAGAAATATACATCTTATGTTTGGAAAATTTGCTGACCAAGCTTTATGTACTGTTGAACCGTGCCTCGACGGCGATAGCTGGAAGTAACACTTAACATGATATGTTTCCAATCAGAATAGTTTCGCCCAAGCATTTTTTATTACGTAGAGTCACTGATGGATTGCGCAACCAAAGTTGTGGCTCATGTTTGACAAAACTAAATTTCTGATCAATTTTAAACAATATTTTTGTAACTTAGATACATTGGTAAAGCTTTCATTTTACAATAAAAGTTTGAGTAATTTTACCGATAAATTATACATACATTGGATTTTTGTATGAATAATATGTTGTCGAGTAAATAGCGAAATATTAAGCAAGTATTACCGTGATATATCACCCAGTAAATCCCCACATTTTGTCCGAGAAATTTTCTACCGAAGCATTTTAGCGTGAACGATTTAAAATAGCGGAACTATGAATCACACAAATAATGTCCGTTTTCTCACATTTACGCACAACGTTATTCTATGTGGAATGAATGCTCTGTACCAGGTGTTAAATTTTTTTTGAACCAGGTACTTAGTTGAAAATTGGATCAATTTAACTATTTTACCCAGTAAATTTTCTAGGCAGATAAGATATCAGTGAAACTGGGTAGAAGTATTTTGAAAAAAATTAAAATAAACTCTGTTAACCCTGCACTTTTAACTAAAATTGCCAAGAATATTTTCCATGAATATGTATCAATCCACTGAATATACAAGCTTGTACCAATATCTAAAAATACATCCAGACGCGAAAGCATCGAAAATACGTACTTTGCGCATTTCGCGACAGCGCATTTTGGGACATCTCGACTAAAATAAAACATTTACGCTTCAATAGTCACAAGCAGTCAAGGCGTGTAAGTCAAGCCTAAATATTTCGAGTATGATTCTACCTGCGATGCTCAGCGTGAAATTACAAAGTTTGGAAATGATTTCGCTGTAATCAATGATCGTCTAAATTGACTACAGTATTTTTTTAAAATAATGAACAATTTATAGGTTGGCTTAGTGGTATTTTTGTTTGATCAGTTTATTTGTGAACAAATTCAGTAGAGTGTATATATCGGTAAGAACTACTCCGATAAAAAGTGCAGAAAGGCAAATTTCTTTAAGTAAGGTGGCAGTCCATGAGCAGATGATTTATCTGAGTGTTGGACAATTGACTCATGCTTGATAACATATTTCTGGTGTACATAACTAACGAGGCGCGTACATGACCAAAAATGTCAATTTAATGTAATCAAACTTGTTTATGTATCGCCTCTCCCTGTTAATATTTCTTGGAATGATAGGTTGATATTATCGCATATTCTTGCAATTACACATTGAATAAATACTATATTTGAAAATAAATTTCGTGACCACGAATTTTTGCCCGTACTGTAGTCTGTATTGCATTCCATATAATATACTTTCAATGATACAACATTCTTGTCCAATAGGCATGTTTTTAGCTCCATTAAAAGTTATATTGAAATTAATTCAGAGATGCCGACGTCCGTGTCTTCTTGTGCAAGCTCAATCGGCTCTGTTACCTCGAGACTAGAACGGGTAAGGTTTAATGTATAGAACCATATATATTTTCAAATGCAGCATAATTGCCTAACAGTAAAGGTCATATCTTTCCAGCCATTCTTACCCTGCTCATCTATAAGTGGCCGCTAGTACAGGGTAGTTTTGGACAGTGTGATCCACTGCAAGAAGTGGTTATAAAAATAAAAATAAAATATAAAAATTGGCCTAAAAACGATGTACCTGGGGAGCATTTGTTAATATTATTTAATTTTACAATATATGAAGGTCTGTAAGTGTTCTATTTGATGGCTGAGGGATTCAATTTCCTGTAATTCTAAAATTGACGAATATATTTACCGAGATATCTTTACTGGGACATCCTTTTTATTTAAATTAACTCTGAGCAGGGCCTGAAGCAGTGCCTAAAAGGAACAAACCAACGGTCAGATAATGGCGGAGAGCTACTAAAAGATGTAGTACCAGCAACTGCACTCTAAACTGAAAACATCCCAAACGAACTCGAACCGGCATTATAGAGTGCAGTGAATGGTATCTGCCCTAGGCGATGGTAAAACCATCTACTACTTCTTTGTTTACTTTTAGTCGCCTCTCACGACACACAGGAACACACCTTAGAACTATTCTAAAGCTCATATTTATAGGGCTCAATACGACGACGAATGGTAAAAGTGGTAATAAATTAACGTAGGCAAGATTTACAGAGCAATATTTCAATACCACGAAGCTTAAACTTAAATTGGGCTGGTCTAAATCAACAACAAATCTGGACAACTTCGGCAATCAGAAGTATTTTTGTGTCTTGTAAAATAATACTCTTTAGTATTCTTTTGAATTTGCCCAGGCCGAACAAATACGAAAACAAACTAGCAATCAAAAACGAATCATCGGCATTATCTCAAAATCTTACAAGATCAAATATAGGAATAACTACATATTTTTTTCAGGATTTTGGACAAACTTTTGCTTCGCCAGCGAAATCCAAATTAAGACGGAGGAACTCTTTACCAGGCATGGAATTCCTACATCAATTTCCACATCAGCAAAGGACAGAACGTGAGATATTTATAATGTTATCTTTACACTGTAACAAAAAGTACAGTAAATTTACTGGTTATTCACAGTAATTGCATATTTTCGAAGTTTTAAAAATGCCATGTTGATAAAATTTATGCCAATTGTGGGCTGTTGATGGACTGCGCCTTCGCGGTGCGTTCCCTCAACACCGCATATTTGGTCAACAAAGTCAATTTTGAATTTTATTCAAAACTGTCAAAGACCATTGATTTTGTTGCATTTTCGTTACAGAGTAGAAGTTACCAAAACTAACGCTGCAGGAAGTGCAGTAAAATAGCGGATTTTTGAAAGTAATAAAATAAATCATATTGGCATAAATATCATCAACATGACGTTTTTTTAATCTTCGAAATATGCAGTTACTGCAAAGGACTAGTAAATTTACTGTACTTTTGTTACAGTGTACCGTAAATGACTTCAAGTTATTAAATGACAAAAATAGTTCTGCGGTTTTTCTTGTTTGGCATGAAGTACTGAAAGTTAAATTACTGGAGATTGGTTATACATTTTTAAACATTTCTGATATGTCTTCAATGCACAGTATTTAAACTAGGGATTCAAAAAAAAAAAAATACAAGCTTGAAGTATAAAGATATGTAAAAGATTTTTTTTCAATATTTTAGTTGATTTTTTTCAAACATATACAGGCTCCCGCTAGTACGATGAATTGGGCAAAAATAATAGATTTTTAAATTAATTCGCGCATTCATATATAAATAGGGCGTCTTATATAAATTATGGAGGTAGCCAATATATTTCTATTTTTAATTTTTTTCAGATAACTTTTCTGAAGAGTTCATCTGGCCTCCGGTATGTATAGGGCTGGGCAAATCCGAATCATTTAAAATTCGAATCTGATTGGAATAATTTTTTGAATCGGATCGTATCACAAATTCTTTGTAAATACCAAATATCCCATTTTTATTATTATAACTGGTCCCTATTGTGAAAATGAAGAAATTTATAGTTTGTAGTGTACTTTCAATTCGCACTGAGAGCAACAACTTTTATATTTGACCAAAATCGATTGCATTTAGTCGTTAAAAATGAAAATCCTAGTTTACTTAACACGTTTTTGTTCCTATGAACGATCCACGATTGATTCGAATTAATCGTGCTTCGAATCGATTCGAATCATCGAATTGAATTGCCCAGCCCTAGGTATGTATGATAACGGGTATAAGTTTATAGGGTAAGATAAGAGACACCTTTTCTAGCCTTGGATACGATACTGTGATTGAAAATTTAATTGTATAAAACTAAGATCCTAAGATACAACAACCTATCTAAATGAAAACACTTGAACAATTGTAAATTGTGAAATAACGTATATAGTAAAGCAGGCCGTACTTGTGTATGAGCACTATTTCTCGGCTAACTCATCCTGTTGTACCCCAGGAGGAGACTCGGAACAGACCAAAATATATGTTATTTTTGGCAAACTTCATTCTAACAGAAATTTCAGCAAGGTATTTTAGCATGTTATACAGACGGGCCACGCGATGCAGGATAGACCGATATATGACAGAATACGTATCAACGAAGATTTTTTGACTTGAAAGGAACAGACAGGATTGAAGCAGTACTTAAATAAAACTATCCATCCACCACATGGCGGATTAGTTTCCACTAATTCTACATAGGGCTATAGCAAATGATAGACCAGCAATAACGATCTGAAAGGAAAACATAAAAAAATAATAATTTAACGACAATAATAAAGTGTAGCAAAAGTACAGTAAATTTACTGGTCATTTGCAGTAATTGCATATTTCCAAAGTTAAAAAAACGACATGTTGATGAGATTTATGCCAATATGAGCTGTTGATGGACCGCACCTTTGTGGTGCGTTCCATCAACACCCCATCTTTGGCCAAAAAAGTCAATTATAAATTCTTCTCAATACCGCCAAGTAAAAGTACTGTCAAAGACTAGTGATTTTGTTCCATTTCATGTTACAGTGTGGGGAGTGGTAATGATAATGACAAATGAATGTGACAGTCTAAGAATTTATTTCAATTTATCTACTCTAATTTGTTATTTACATCAGGATGAAAATGAAAAATTACTTGCTCTCGAGGACGCAGCAAAAAAGATGGATCACATTCGAGAATGGGTTGACGAAGCGACAAGAGTGAGTAGGAAAGATATGTTTGTAAATGTTAATACCCATTTGTCTGTTTTTGTAGCTATTGCATTGTTAAGGCCTCTGACGTATGGCCAACTTTGCCCTTTTCCTGGCACCGTTTTAGGGAATTATTAGTGACCTCCTACTGTCTCAATTTCATGCTCTCTAATTTCATTTTGAAAATTTTAAACGAGTTTTCTATAAAACACTGATTGACTCAACCTAAATTGCGTTATTTTTGTCTCCATAAAAAAGTAGTCTGCAAATGCGACGAAGCAGAATAGATTACAATAACAATTTATTGATTCCTGCAGTGTACATCACACGGAGGCATTTCTAAATTACTACTTACTTTGAAGGTCAGATTTGAAAAACGAAACATTTGAATTGGATGGACTGGCTTGTTTTAACTTCAGTATCACAACTTGCTTTTTAGATCACAAAAAATAACGCTGCTATCCCAGTGGAGGAGCGTTTCAGAACAACGAGGTCCGTACCGTTTCAATTAATTTTGAAAGTTCAAGGAACGTTGAACAGTGTTGCAGGAGTAAGTAATGTTTTGCCTCTGAATCCTACATATTAACACCAAACACAATAGCTAGTGGTCATCTACAATCTACGATTCAAGATTTTCGGGCAGCAAATGTTGAATTCCGGCTTATAAATGCTCAAATAGTATACTCGATCAATCCATAGAATAGAAATATTTTTATACTTCAGAAAAGTGTAAAAAAGTTCGGCAGATGTTGAAGCCGACCCTGAAAAAGTCACCAATATAGACGTTTTCAAATTATGAAATAACGGGAGCACGCCTCAAATATATTTCTGTTGTGACTTTAATATTGTAATAATAATATAAGTATTATGTTTGAGAGTCTTGTAAGGAACAGCGATCCTTCACCCCCTGTTCGTATCGCACATGTAGGTTTATATATATATTCCGCCTTGGGTAATATTTGAATCTCACATGTTAGAGATGCGAGTCATTTGTACACGGAATGTTACTTATTATATTGCTTGGACTGCTTGCAGCAAAACAGTAGAATTGTTATTGGTCTGTCTCAGAAGCAATTCTTAGTTGGGATGATGCTAGCACAGACTGAATGGGTCATTTTGCCAAATTTTCAAAGATAATAGGTTCACGGTAATAAATACTATAATGCCAAACAAACAAAACACAGAAAAATCAAGGCAGGCATCATAGCAGAGAACGATCTCCACATAATCTCAACGAAATAAACTTAGTATCTAAACTTAAGAAGTGTTCGTGACGTCATAGTCTATGCTTTGTATTGTTTCACCCCAATGGACTAGAGAATGTCTCTACATTTTGGAACCATTTACAAATACAATTAATTTAATTCCTTCATTAAAGGAAAATCGAAAAACTTCACGACACTCTTTAAACGATAATCTTAATAGAATTTTCACCTGGATATTTAGACGTGATATTTTTTCTACCTAAAGCGCTCCTAGACCGTTTATTGTCGTTCATTATTGTTGCAAAAGATTTCTTCGATATTTTTACGCCTCGTGGTTTTCAAAAACCATGATATATTTGGCCAGGTTTCGTTTCATCAATATGGAATGTCGTTCACAGTTATTTAATATTAATATTAATATTATTTAATTAATATTATTTAATTTACTTGAAGTGGAGTTTCACGATGGCCTAGGTGTTAAACAAGTTGGCATCGCAGGTTGAAGATCCCGGCTTGTTAATGAATGCCCACCGTAAGCTAAGCCGAACAGGAAAGATAATATCTTTCCAGCAATTCTAACCTTGCCCATCTTGGTGACCATCTGCACTGGGCCTTGGTTAGGGTGATCCACTCTAAGAATTGGATACAAGAAAATTCATATTTTCGTGACGAAACCGCTTTTTGACATGTGAGCATTTTCTTAAAATTTGAGGCAAAGCGGTTTTGTCTGTAGTGTTCTGGACACGACAGGTATATATATATATACATATATCGAGAGAGAATAATTTATGTTTATTAATTTATTACTTTTTTAGTTACTCAACTCCAATCGATTTGAGAAGGTGAGTTCATGTTGTTTCAATCTCTACTTTACTCAGGCAAGCTCTGGTGGAACCATTTATTTGGTCTTTACAACTGGCCGTTCTCATTTTCCGCGTCTCATAAGAAAGCTAATACATGGAAAACAAAAAAAGTTACAGCTGATATTTTTTATCACTCAAGGCAGAAAGTTTCTGCTTTTACATTTGAGATTGTACTTCGCCATTTTGAGAGGCTACACTGTAACAAAAGTACTGCAAATTTACTGGTCATTCGCAGTAATTGCCTATGTCCAAAGTTTAAAAACGCCATGTTGATGAGATTCATGCCAGTTATGGGCTGTTGTTCGATCGCATCTTCGCGGTGCGTCCCATATGGCCAAAAAAGTCAATTTCATTTTTTTTTCAATACAGGCCAGTTAAAATTAATTGTCAAAGACCAGTAATTTTGTTGCATTTTTTGCTACAGCGTATGTTTTGCTTGTAAAGAATTGACTCAAAATCTATTTTTGTCTGAAATTGCAATTGCGTTTTGCAACACCTTTATCATTGATTGTTCGTAACTTTTGGTATTATTATGCATCCCATCTCCCAAATTTTTTTGGGCTGTGTAAGGTTATTGAAAAGCAACATATAAAATGAAAAATGACGTAAAAACACTAGAAAGCCGTTATAACAAAATGTAATTAGTTTTAACATGCCTGATTCATCATCACTCACATAACATTGTGTATTTATTGTTTTAGATAAAAAATAAACCTCTGAGAATCGACGGCAAAACAATCTCAGCCGGTATGTCGAATTATTCACTTGTTATTTCAACATTTTCGCAAATTTAACAATATCTAATGTAATTCGGCGGCATTTTTGACATCAGAAAAATATGCTTTTAATTCGATTTGAAATCACCACAGAAACATACTTGTCAAATCGTGGTATAGAAATACTATTACATTTGCATTGAATTATGAACAATGTGATGCAACTTATTTCGTGATAGAAAAAGAAATCGGGCCTGAGGGAGGACAAATACGAATCAAAGATTCCGCAATTTTGACAATACCACCTGGTGCACTGGATCAACCAACAAATATCAGTATTCGTATCATTGATCCACTCTATACAACATCAGAAGACGGATATTACGACATAACACCAACAGTCGAATGCTCTCCTGACGGGTTAACATTTCCTAAAGATAAACCTGCTAGATTACAACTGGCAACTTGGATACGAAGGCAACCAAATCAAAAATTAAAATCAGCCATTGCCTTTCAAGACTCGTGTCAATTACTAGGCGAACCAATTGATATTACCAACAATGAAATGATTGAACTTGAATGTGAACATTTCAGCCGCAAAAAGGTTGCAATAGCGGTTGTTGAAGACTTTGATATCAGCTTACAGTATTTTCTCTGCTGTGATCCTCACGATAACTTCACAACCGTTTGTGTAGTTTCAGAAGAGTTCCACGTTCAATGCTTTCTTGAAAAACATCGCGCGTGTGAAATTTTAATCCCACCTGGTCCCGTAGCAGTGGTTGGCAAAGATGAATATTTTTCTTCTCATATTAAAGTAATTGAACCCTCGTCTTTCCACTTTCACCCAGATAATGCTCAAAGCATATTAATAGGTAACAAATTTTTAAAGGAAAAAGGAGGCTCAATTAACTGCATTTTGAATTATGAAACAGTTGATCCAGCAAAAATCATTTACAAATTCTCCGTCAATGATTTTCAACAAGATCGGTCGATAAAGTGGCCAATTCCAATCCGTCCAGGTATGCGATTAGAGCTATGCGATCTGAATAACGAATATACGAATATTTTTAGTTTATTCGGATATTCAATGCTATTTAATTTTGCCATACTTTTTTCGTCAATATAAGTTAAGTTATAATAACCACCGAAAATTGAGAAATAGGAATGCGAATTTGTTCCCAGTCCTATATCTATTAGTATTGCGGGCAGAAAATTAAATTCTGTTTTCTGGTTGCGTTACTCAGCTTCTCAAAAGGCATCAATCTAAAAAAGACGCTGCATAAATCGTTTACAAACAACACCCTTGCGATTCTATCACTAATATTCATAATCTTTATACTGTTATGAAAGTGCAGTAAATTTAAAATATGCAGTATGGGTGGGAGGCGCCTGATATTATTGTCGAAAATCCCATCCGCATTTATAGCGATTTCATTAAAAGGATTCATTGTTTATTATCGACAAACTTACTGCATTTTCGTTGCAGTGCATTTCCCCTTCATCAATAAAATAAAACATATTGGAATAATTTTATATTTTCAGGTCCTCAAACTGAGACTCGTCATTTTATCAAGAACTGTAAGAATGAAGAAAGAGCTTTCCCTTCCCAGACAGAACAATTTTGTCAAAACATACTTTGTCAAGCATGAGTCACTGATGAATCACGCCGCCTGAGCGCGGACAATCTGTGGCTCATGAATAAAATCTTAGTTGAAATTTTGGCAATGCAAGTTTTGAATATTTTAAAAATACGTTATTACCACCGATCAAACCAAGGTGTAAGTATTTTGGTATAGGCTCGGCTTAACCCACAGTTGAGATCGAAATTTTTTCTTTATTCTCACAATAAGTTTTGTGCAAAAACTAATGAAAATGTATTAAAAAACAACATTAGGCCGGAGGAACGCTGACAATTTTGCGTATTATGATATTTTAAAATATTGGAGTCCGGTACTCCCCTTCAATTAAATCAGTCAAAAACTTGGACATTTAAATAATTCCTACACTAATCATTGAGTAGGTATTAAAATGTTACCGGATACAGAATGCTATGTTATTCAGAACTGTCATCTTTATTATACAGTGAACACAATGTCGTATGGTGACGAAGTACAGATCAATGCTAGAGGAGGAGAATATCAAATCGGAGCCCCACGTGAAGACGGGTAAGCGAACTTAAATTTATCTAGTCTTGTTTTTGTGGATAGGGCTAGTCAATTCGGGTTTATTCGAATCAATCGTGGACCGTTCATAGCAACAAAAACTTGTCAAATAAACTAAAATTTTCATTGGTGCTCTTATACATGGGACGTGAATTGAAAATACACTATAAACTATAAAATTGTCGATTTTCACAATAAAGACAATTTGTAATAGTAATAATGAGATTATTTACATGAAATTACGGATTTGCTCAGATTCGAAAAAAATATTCGAATCAGATTCGAATTCCGAATGATTCGGTTTTCCCCACCCCTACGTAGACCAAAGGTTTGAAACTCTAGTCCTTTTTACTTTTGCAATGTTGTGATAGCAACATAATTTTCACTTGAACTAGGTAAAGTAAAACGAATTACCTGAAAAACTAGGTAAACTATGTAGAAGTTGCTTTGATACATTTAAGACATTTTTAAGACATTGGTGGATTGAAGTCACCTGATTGTCTATTTCAAAAACATTTTCAAAATGAATATTTGACTTACCGTTTTTTTTTTCATATTAGGTACCTACTTTTTGATTGATTTTTTTTTTGGAATACATAAATACATAGTCAAAAATTAAGTAAATTTGCCTATTTTACCTAGTAAATTAAATAGGTAATATTTCCAACAGAAAACTCGGTATAAGTTGAACAATACAAACCAGATATCTGTGAAACTGGGTAAAAATACTTCGAAAATCTACCCTGTGTCGGTGTACTAGTTGAACTCGGCACTCATACCTAGAATTGGCAGCAATGGCTTAAAAAGCATTTGTGATACACCTATGAATAAAATTGTTCCACTAATAAAAACTAGGAACAGATAGACTGCGCCTCGCCAATATTTTGATAACACTGTAAAAAACGCACAGTAAATTTACTGGCGTAATTTAAAGTAGATGGTAGATGGCTACTCTATTGTCCATCGCAGATACCATTTAATACATTTTACCATAGTTCGTCACTTTCACGTTCACTTTCTACGATTCTGTTTGGGTTATTTTCTGATTAAAGTGCAGTTGCTGTTACTACATCTTAGTAAGAAGACGTGGGGGGGGGGGGGGGGGGGGGGGGGGGGGGAGAGGGGGGGGGGGGGGAGGGGGGGGGGGGGGGGCATCTTGCTCATAAGTTTTGGATAGGTGGCGGGAAAGAAGTTTCCTCAAAATTCAATATAAATATTGGATATTAATATGTGATTTCATCATCATAGGCACTCATTTCTCGTGCTTTTCTTCTATTTGCTTACCGATATGCCTTTTGCTCTAATTTGTGGTATACTTTGCTGTTTCCATCTTTATCTTGCGATTCTTTTTTTTACCCTCTAGCTCTTCAAGTGAAGAATCGAATGAAGCTATCCCAACCTCAAGTACAAAAAATCATAAGAAAAAGCAGAAGCAAAATATTAGGACACCAAGGTGAATACAAATACCTGTTAAAAATAAGTATCCAAATGTGTAGCTCTAAAAGTGCTATAGAATTGCTACGAGGTATTTTCTGCTTGCCGATAAACGTCACTGATTGAAATAATAAAATGATATTGCCATCACCCAGTGCAGATAGCGATTTACTATAGTTTTGTAAAAATGTCTTTTTGCTTCACATAAAGTGCCTGATTTTACGTTCATGTAGCCAATCGGTAATCGGAAATATTTAAATAGAACACAACGACCCTTTTTTCATAAATCGTGAGACGATCGACAGCGCTTCCACAACGCGATCACTTCGCGATACGCGATTCGAAAATATACTCGGTAAACTAGGTGACTGTTCGACCGTTTACCGACCTCATGACCTTAGAACTTTCAATTGCCCAGCCCTACTATGTTGCAGTTGCTTGTGCTACATTATAAGATATCTCTTCAAATCAAGTGGTCATTAATTTAACGAGCTAATATAAGAAGATTTCAATTGGTGTTATAAACATAACAGTACAGGGTAGATGGCTGCTCTATTGTCCAGTGCAGATACCCTTCAATACATTTTACTATAGCGGTTCAGTTCTTTTTGGGATATTTTCTGCTTAAAGTGCAGTTGCTTTTACTACATCTTATTTTGCTTTGAGAAGGGAGAGGGGAATGAAGTTCCCTAGGAATTCATTTTAAATATTGGATAGTATTATGTGATTTCATCGTCATAGGAAACTTATTTCTCGAGCCTTCTTTCCATTTGCTCACCGATATGCCATTTGTTCTAATTTGGGCTATACGTGCTGTTTCCAACTTTTTCTAACGGTTCTATTTTATTACTCTCTAGCTTACCAAGTGAAGAAACGAATGGAGCTATCCCAACCTCAAGTACAAAAAATCATAAGAAAAAGTCGAGGAAAAATAATAGGAGACCAAGGTGAATACAAATACCTACTAAAAATAAAATTTTCTTAATGTCTAGCTTTAAAGCTGCTTTAGAATTTCCATGAGGTATTTTCTGAGTGCCAATAAACTTCACTGAATGAAATAAGAAAGTGATATTGCCATCACCCAGTGAAGATAGCAATTTACTATAGTTATGTAAAAGTGTCTTTTTGCTTCATATAAAGTGGCCAATTTTACGTTTATGTAGCCAATCGTTAAACGAAAATATTTGAAAAAAACTGAACAATATTTTTTACAAGTCGTGAGATGATCGACATCGCTTCCACAACGCGATCACTCTGTGTGTCAAACCTAACAAAACAAGTTTGCCGTCAAGACATCTTATTAAATTTGGTAATTTGAAGTTATATCTTAACCAAACATCATAAAAATTTCGCCAGCTAATGTATTACTATTCTATATTTCTTGCAGGCAATGCGTCATTCAATGAAAAGATTCGAAAAAGGAAAATTTCACAACAATTTCGAATTGTATTTGAGGGTCATGAGCTCTGCGATGGTGCACCTTTAATACTATCCTTACGAAAGCTTTAATTTTGTGTTGCTCTAGACTGAATAGTTACATATTTAGAATTTTGATAGAAGCAATTCTGTTTTTCTATTATTGCGGGCGCGATGCGCCTATATTGACGTTGACATATTGGCATCGCAGCTTGGATTTCTTGGGTGTGGGTCCCAGGTTCCGGTTCGTTAATTCATACACCACTCAACCCAGGGTGTAATAACGTCGGTTAGTTAAGCCGAACACGGAAGATCAACTCTATATATTACATGAAAAGCAACTTTTGTTTTATTTAATCACTATATCCCTTTACACATACATTTTACTTGTTGATTTTGCAACAAAAACATATAATTAATGGTTCTAATACTCTATCGCTTTAGTATTAAAAAATATATCTAAAAATAGAAAATGACTAAGACGGACAAAGTTGTTGTTAAACTAAAGATAACAAATTCACTTGTCCTAATAAGTAGAATCAATTTTTCATAATTTCAAAAAGCCTCTATCTATTATGTCTTATCTTTTAATGAATCTTTTTTTCATATTTTTAGCGCTATTTCTCTTTATTATCAATGAAATAAAGCATTTTCAAATTGGGAATACATAATGTCACATCTTTTAATGCAAAAATTCAGAGTCTTTAAATTTCGAGCGCTATTCTAGCTATTTTACTTTGGAAAGAGATGGGCAAGCAGTCGCATGAAATGCTCGGATCGTCCGTTGTCAGCGCAAGTCTCGACGCGTGCAAAATTCTAGTTTCGTTGAGGTGTATAGTTTGAGCTGAATATAACTCAAGTTAATATCAGTGATAAGAGGATGAATTACTGTGCGTGGATTAATAATATTACGGATATGGAATTGAGTTGAGATACAAAAATGGTCGCCAACGACTCCTTCGACTTTACTTTTAATTTTCATTATTCTGGTTGCATGTAATGTAAAATATCGAAAACAAAATTGATAAATGAAATTTTCCGAGCTCAAATTATTACGTCACAATGGGCGCACGAAAAATTCATCACAAATGCCATTTCATTGTATAATACTATGAAAGATTTTTGAATAGTGGGATTTCAGGGCTTAAATGAGATAAAAAAATGCAAAATCTCATTGAGATTTGTTAGCAATCCCGAGTCTTGACTGACCTCTGTTGTATAATATACTAGACTACTTCGTTAATAGAGTTTCAATTTGCAGCAACTGCCCGCTTAGTCGTACAGTCACGTAGTCATAGTTTTCTTACACCATAGTGGACGCATAGGTACTGATGCAATAATCTCCAAGCAATCCGAATGAAATGACTCAATGAAAAGTGACACAAAACAAGGCATATAATACTTGCGGTCCGGTAGTCCTACCTACGTTCACTTTTGTTGCTGCATAAGCAACAGTTTCGCGACCCCCTTTAAAATGCTCTGCGACCTCCAGGTTGGGAACCACTGATCTAGGGGATACTTGCTGGGCATAAATGTGCATAAACACATTACACAACATCAATATATGAGACTATCAACTTAATTTTATTCCAGTGACAAAATTCTTCATTTCTTTTTCCAAATAAGCTCTTTCAGTTTTATCGTTTTTCATTGTGTGCTTTTATTTATATATATATATATATATATATATATATATTTATATATTATATTGACTATTTGCAATGAGTCACTCTGACCAAGGTTTTTTTTTATTCTTAAGTACTTTCACCTAGTTTTGTTACTGGGTAAAATAGGTAAATTTACTTAACTTTTTAAGTAGATATCTGGTTCAAAAATGTTGTTATCTAGTATGAACAATAAGTTAAAGCATATATTCGTTGGGAAAATGTTTCTGAAGCAGACAATCAAGTAATTTTCTAGTTTACCTGATTTTTAATCTAAGTACTACATGGTTTTAAAAGTGAAACTAGGTTACGTAGTAATACTTTAACATGATTTTCTGGGAGTTGTTTCCCTTTACATAGTGTAAATGAAAACTAGGTTGCCATCACTAGCAGGTGGAAGGATATGATCTCTTCGGTTCCGCTCTGCCACACCTAAGTCATTACACCATGGGTTGAATGGACATGGACTAACAAGACAAACTCATCGGTACTCGAACCTCCTCAATCTGCGATGCCACATGCCAACCGCTACATCATTGTCCAATCTCTTGTTATTTTCCTGCTTACGTCGTAATTCGTGGGTACAAAGTCGGCATATTAGGTGCCTGTTCGCTATATATTAAAGCCGTGCCATATAAAACCAAGTATTTTGTCAAGCATGAGTCCCAGATGGACCGCGCAAACTGATATCATTCTTGGATATTGAAATATTGGACTATTCCGTATCTCCGGGGCTCAATACCACAAAAATTGGTAAAAATAATAATAAATTAACGTAGGCAAGATTAGCAGAGTAATATTTCCATACCACGAATCTTGCTTAAATTTAACTTGGGCTGGTCTGAATCAGCAGCATATCTTGACGACCCCCGCAATCAGAATGGAAGTATTTTTTAGTCCAGTGAAGCCTGCGACGTACACCCTTTTTGCCAAATAGAAACACTGGTTCTGTTTAGGTAGGTCCAATAAAGCCTTTTATGGGTAATATTAGTCTAATATGAGGCATAATTAGTTAATAAGTATTAGCTGCGCTAGTATTGGCCCCTTGCACAGTATCAACTCTGGATTTGCCATCTGTAGAACCGTCATTCCTGCTCATCGTAATCCCATCGGGTGATGTTCTTGTTTTGCTGCCGACGATCGCGCCCTTTTGATTGCTTAAGTGTACCTATAGTCACCCCCGATCGGTCTCATTCCGTCTGCGAGTATCGGCAACGGCAATTTCTCTTTCGCGTTACGTGATACAACCTATCAGTTCCTTCATATTCGTCATAACTCGGGGCATTACCAGATGCCCTACTTTTACTTTCAAAACTAGGTAGAACCTGGATTAAAAACTAGATAAACTATGTAGTCCATGCTTTGATAAATTCAGGACATTTTTAAAATATTGGTACATTGAAGTGATCTAATTGTCTATTTCAAAAACATTTTCACAATGAATATATGACTTACCTGCTATTTTATTTTTTTTTATTTTCATACTAAGTACCTACTGTTTAATTGATTTTTTTGAATACCTAGTTAAAAATTAAGTAAATTTGTGAATTAACTAGGTAAAATATCCAAGAGAAAACTCGGTAAAAGTCGTTGCGTTTCTCGATCTTTGTGTTTCTATACATAAACTTCAATTACAACCGAACTCTACTTATTGAGAACAGTGACACAACTTAACAAAGACGTGGTAAACATATAAGATAAATAGACATCCACATGCTAACACTGCAATATAGTAATGGCGATAGAGACGATTTGGTGTATCGTAATGCGTCGCGACAATTAAGGATTATCGCGTTACTCACCAAGGAGTAAACAACACTTCACGTCACATCCTCCCGTCTAAAGAAAAGCTCATTATAATACATGAAATATCACAACAACACGAGTAAATATCAATATCCATATCTATCAGGCTTTCTAACTGTGCGAGTAGATCTACGAAGGCGAGGGAGTAGAGAGTTTTCTATTTTATTATCGGGGTCATACGAGGCATTGGAATCACCGGAATTTACACTAGGATCTGAGCTAGTAGGTAAAATGGAAAAAAAATTCATTAAAAGATAAGACATAATAGGTAGAGGCTTTTTGAAAATATGAAAAATGGATTCTACTTATTAGGATAAGTCAATTTGTTATCTTTAGTGTAACAACAACTTTGTCCGTCTTAGTCATTTTCTATTTTTAGATATATTTTTGAATATTAAAGCGATAGAGTATTTGAAGCATTAGTTATACATTTTTAGCACAAAATCAACAAGTAAAATGTATGTGTAAAGTGATATAGTGATTAAATGAAACAAAAGTTGCTTTTCATGTAATATATAAAGTTGATCTCCCGTGTTCGGCTTAACTAACCCATGTTATTACACCCTGGGTTGAGTGGTTTATGGACTAACGAACCGGAACCTGAGACTCACACCCAAGAAATCCAAGCAACGACGCCAATATGTCAGCCTCTATATGGATCATCGTGCCCGCAATAATAGAAAAACAGAATTACTGCTATCAAAAGTCTGGAATATGTAACTATTCAGTCTATAGTAACACAAAATTAAAGTTTCGTAAGGATAGTATTGAAGGTGCACCATCTCAGAGCTCATAACCCTCAAATACAATTCAAAACTGTTGTGGAATTTTCCTTTTCCGAATCTTTTCATTGAATGACGCATTGCCTGCAAGAAATATAGAATAGTAATACATTAGCTGGCAAAATGTTCATGATGTTTGGTTAAGATATAACTTCAAATTACCAAATTCAATATGATGTCTCGACGGCAAACTTGTTTTGTTAGGATGACACACTGAGTGATCGCGTTGTGGAAGCGATGTCAACCATCTCACGATTTGTAAAAAAAGATTGTTCAGTTCTTTTCAAATATTTTCGATTAACGATTGGCTACATAAAAATAAAATCGGCCACTTTATGTGAAGCAAAAAGACACTTTTACATAACTATAGTAAATTTCTATCTTTACGGGGTGATGACAATATCATTTTATTATTTCATTCAGTGAAGTTTATCGGCAAGCTGAAAATACCTCATGGCAATTCTGAAGCATTTTTAAGGCTACACATTTGGAAACTTTTTTTTTTTTAAACAGATAATTGTATTCACCTTGGTCTTCTATTATTTTTCCTCGACTTTTTCTTATGATTTTTTGTACTTGAAGTTGGGATGCTCCATTCGTTTCTTCACGCGGTAAGCTAGAGAGAAAATAATAGAATCGTTAGAAAAAGTTGGAAACAGCACATATAACCCAAGTTAGAACAAAGGGCATATCGGTAAACAAATGGAAAGAAGGCACGAGAAATGAGTTGCCTATGACGATGAAACCACATAATAATATCCAATATTTATATTGAATTTTGAGGGAACTTCATTCCCCACTACCTTCTCAAAATTTATGAGCAAAATGCCACCTCGTCTCCTTACTAAGATGTAGTGAAAGCAACTGCTCAGTAAAGTATATTGGAGGGTATCTGCGCTGGACAATAGAGAAGCCATCTAACCTGTACTGTTATGTTTATAACACCAATTGAAATCTTCTAATATTTGCTCGTTAAATTAACGACCACTTGATTGAAAGAGATATCTTCTAATATAGCATAAGCAACTGCAACATGAATAGGGCTGGACAATTGGAATTTTCTAAGTTTATAAGCACTTAAGAGGTCATGTTATTTCAGAAAAAAAGAGATCGAAGCCAGAACGAAATGCAGCAAGTGGTATCGTTCGTGGGCAACCGAAAAATTATCTACCACCTTAGGTCATTTCACTGTAACAAAAAATACAGCGAAATCACTGACTTTCGACAGTCATTTGCCTTGGCGGTATTGAAAAAACTCAAAATTGAGTTTATTGACCAAATGTGGTGTTGCACCTTGCACCACAAAGGTGCGGTCCATCAACAACCTATAATTGGCATACATGTCATCAAAATGGCGTTTTTCTAATATTGGAAATATGCAATTATTGCAAATGACCATCGAATTTACTGTACATATGCTGCAGAGTTAATAAAATATTGCCGGGCGCAGTCTATCTATTCCCCGTTGTTATTAGATGAACAATTTTATCCATAAGTTTACCACAAATGCTTTTCTAGCCAGTGCAATATTGCAGCTGCATTATCGCGAAGTGATCGCGTTGTGGAAGCGATGTCGATCATCTCACGATTTGTAAATAAAAGAATGTTGTGTTCTGTTCAAATATTTCAGATTAACGATTGGCTACATCAACGTATATTCAGCCACTTTATGTGAACCAAAAAACATTTTTAAACATACCTGTTTAAATCCTAAAATCAACAAAGCATTTTTGGCTTAATGAATAGATTCATCGCTAGTAATCAAGATGTCTTGAGTTCGAGGCTCGGTTCCGTCGAGTTTTCATTAGTCTCCTATTACTTGCAGTTTATCTTGGAAAGGTATATACTTGTTTAAATAACATGAACAACTGAGGAACTTGTGGCTCAATGGAAGGATTCATGACTGGTATTCAAGATGTCTTGAGATCGAGACTCGACTCTGTCGAGTTTTCATTGTTCTATTATTACTCACAATTTATGTTGGAATGGTATATGTCTGTTTAAAACACAAAATCCTCAGAGGAATTTGTGGCTCAATGGATAGATTCAAGATGTCTTGAGTTCGAGACACGTTTCCGTCGAGTTTTCTTTATTCTATTATTACTCTCAATTTATGCTGAAAAGATATATACCTGTTTAAATCCCATAACGATGTGAGGAATTTGTGGCTCAATGGATAGATTCATTGCTGGTGTTCAAGATGTCTTGAGTTCGAGAAACGTTTCTGTCAAGTTTTCATTGTTCTATTATTACTCTCAGTTTATGTTGAAAAGATATATACCTGTTTAAATCCCATAATCAGCTGGGGAATTTGTGATTCAATGGATAGATTCATCGCTGGAATTGAAGATGTCCTGAGTTCAAGACTTGGTTCCGTCGAGTTTTCATTATTCTATTATTACTCTCAGTTTATGTTGAAAAGGTATATACCTGTTTGAATCCCGTAATCATCAGGGGAATTTATGGCTCAATGGATAGATTCATCGCCGGTATTGAAGATGTCCTGAGTTCGAGACTCGGTTCCGTCGAGTTTTCATTATTTTATTACTACTTGCAGTTTACGTAGGAAAGGTATATTATACCTGTTTAAATCCCAAAATCAACACGGGACTTTGTCGCTCAATGGAAAGATTCATCGCTGGTTTTCAAGATGTCTTGGGTTCGAGACTCGGTTCCGTCGAGTTTTCATTAGAAGAATTTTTGGCTCAATGGATATGTTCGTCGTTGGTATTTAAGATGTCTTGAGTTCGAAACTCGGTTCTGCCAAGTTTTCATAATTCTAATATTACTCGCAATTTATGTTGAATAGGTATATTACCTGTTTGAATCCCGTAATCATCAGAGGAATTTGTGGCTCAATTGAAAGATTCTTGGCTGGTGTTCAAGATCTTTTGAGTTCGAGACTCGTTTCCGTCGAATTTTTATTATTCTCTTATTACTCGCAGTTTATGTTGGAAAGGTATATATCTGTTTGAATCCAAAAACCGACATAGGAATTTGTGGCTCATGGATAGATTCATCGCTGATATTGAAGATGTCATGAGTTCGAGACTCGGTTCCGTCGAATACTCATTATTCTATTACTACTTGCAGTTCATGTTGAAAAGGTATATACATGTTTAAATCCGAAAAACAATAGAGGAATTTGTGGCTCAGTGGATAGATTCGTCGCTGGTATTCAAGATGTCTTGATTTCTAGACTCGGTTTCGTCAAGTTTTCATTTTTCTCCTATTATTTGCTGTTTATGCTGGAAAGGTATATACCTGTTTAAATACCATAAACAACTGAGGAATTTGATGCTCAATGGAAAGATTCAAAGGTTGTATTCCAGATGTCTTGAGTTCGAGATTTGGTTCCGTCGAGTTTTCATTATTCTATTATTACTTGAAGATAATTTTGGAAAGGTACCTGTTTGAATCCCGAAATCAACATAGGAATTTGGGCTCAATGGACAGATTCATGGCTGGTGTTCAAGATGTTTTGTGTTCGAAACTCTGTTCCGTCGAGGTTTCATTATTCTATTATTACACTCAGTTCATGATGGAAAGGTATATACCTGTTTGAATCACAAAATCAACAAAGGAATTTTAGGCTCAATGAATAGATTCATCGCTAGTATTCAAGATGTCTTGAGTTCGAGACACGTTTCTTTCAAGTTTTCATTATTCTATTATTACTCTCAGTTTATGTTGAAAAAGTATAATATACCTGTTTAAATCTCAAAATCAACAGGGGACTTTGTCGATCAATGGATAGATTCATCGCTGCTTTTCAAGATGTCATGGGCTGGAGACTCGGTTCCGTCGAGTTCTCATTATTCTATTACTACTTGCAGTATATGATGGAAAGGTATATATATATACCTGTTTGAATCCCAAAATCAAAAGAAGAATTTGTGGCTCAATGGATAGATTCGTCGCTGGTATTCAAGATGTCTTGATTTCGAAACTCGGTTTCGGCGAGTTTTCATTTTTCTCTCATTATTTAGAGTTTATGTTGGAAAGGTATATACCTGTTTAAATACAATAAACAACTGAGGAACATGCGGCGCAATAGAAAGATTCATCGCTGGTGCTCAAGATGTCTTGACATCGAGACTCGACTCCGTCGAGTTTTCATTGTTCTATTATTACTCGCAATTTATGTTGAAAAGGTATATTACCTGTTTGAATCCCGTAAACATCAGGGGAATTTGTGGCTCAATGGATAGATTCATCGCCGGTACTGAAGAGGTCCTGAATTCGAGACTCGGTTCCGTCGAATTTCTATAATTCTCTTATTACTCGCAGTTTTTGTTGGGAAGGTATATATCAGTTTAAATCCCAAAATCAGCATAGGAATTTGTGGCTCAATGGATAGATTCATCGCTGATATTGAAGATGTCATGAGTTCGAGACTAGGTTCCATCGAATAATCAATCTTCTATTACTACTTGCAGTTCATGTTGGAAATGCATATACATGTTTAAATCCGAAAATCAATAGAGGAATTTGTGGCTCAATGGATAGATTCGTCGCTGGTATTCAGGATGTCTTGATTTCTAGACTCGGTTTCGTCGAGTTTTCATTTTTCTCTTATTATTTACAGTTTATGTTGGAAAGGTATATGCCAGTTTAAATACAATAAACAACTGAGGAACATGTGGCGCAATAGAAAGATTCATCGCTGGTGTTCAAGATGTCTTGACATCGAGACTCGACTCCGTCGAGTTTTCATTACTCTATTATTACTCGAAAGTTATGTTGGAAAGGTATATCTCTGTTTAAAACACAAAATACTCAGAGGAATACGTGGCTCAATGGATAGATTCGTCGCTGGTATTTACGATGTCTTCAGTTCGAGATTAGTTTCTGCCAAGTTTCCATAATTCTATTATTACTCGCAATTCATGTTGGAAAGGTATATACCTGTATAAAACACAGAATCATCACAGGAAATTGTGGCTCAATGCACAGATTCATCGCTGGTATTGAAGATGTCTTGAGTTCGAGACTCGGTTCCGTCGAGTTTACATTATTCTATTATTACTTGCAGTTTATGTTGGAAACGTATATACCTGTTTAAATCCAAAAAATCAACATAGGAATTTTTGGTTCAATGAATAGAGTCATCGCTAATATTCAAGATGTCTCGAGTTCGAGGGTCGCTTCCGTCGAGTTTTCATTAGTCTCTTATAACTTGCAGTTTATGTTAGAAAGGTATATACTTGTTTAAATACCATGAACAACTGAGGAACTTGTGGCTCAATGGAAGGATTCATTGCGGGTATTCAAGATTTCTTGAGATCGAGACTCGGCTCTTTTGAGTTTTCATTGTTCTATTATTACTCACAATTTATGCTGGAAAGGTATATGTCTGTTTAAAACACAAAATCCTCAGAGGAATTTGTGGCTCAATGGATAGATTCGGCGCTGGTATTTAAGAGTTTTTTGAGTTTGAGACTCGGTTCCGTCGAATTGTAATTATTCTGTTATTACTCACAGTTTATTTTGGAAAGGTATATACCTGTTTAAATCCCATAATCAACGTAAGAACTTGTGGCTCAATGGATAGATTGATGGCAGGTTTTCAGGATGTTTTGAGTTCGAAACTCGGTTTCGTCAAGTTTTCATTATTCTCTTATTACTCTCAGTTTATGTTGGAAAGGTATATAACTGTTTTAATCCTATATTCATCATAGGAATTTGTGGCTCGATGGATGGATTCATCGCTGATATTTAAGTTGTTTTGAATTCGAGATTCGGTTCCGTCGAGTTTTCATTATTCTCTTATTACTGTCAGTTTATGTTGGAAAGGTATATAACTGTTTGAAACACAGAATCATCTGAGGAACTTGTGGTTCAGTGGATAGGTTTATTGCTGGTATTCAAGAAGTCTTGAGTTCGAGACTCGGTTCCGTCGAGTTTTCATTATTCTGTTATAACTCGCAGTTTATTTTGGAAAGGTATATATATACCTGTTTAAATCCCATAATAAACGTAAGAACTTGTGGCTCAATGGATAGATTCATGGCTGGTGTTCAAGATTTTTTGAGTTCAAGACTCGGTTACGTCGAGTTTTCAATATTCACTTTTTACTCGCAGTTTATGTTGGAAAGGTACATATATACATGTTTAAATCCCATAATCATCTGAGGAATTTGTGGCTCAATGGATAGACTCATCGCTGGTGTTCAAGATGTCTTGAGTTTGAGACACGTTTCTTTCGAGTTTTCATTATTCTATTATTACTCTCAGTTTATGTTGAAAAGGTATAATATACCTGTTTGAATCTCAAAATCATCAGGGGACTTTGTCGCTCAATGGATAGATTCATCGCTGGTTTTCAAGATGTCATGGGTTGGAGACTCGGTTCCGTCGAGTTCTCATTATTCTATTACTACTTGCAGTATATGATGGAAAGGTATATATATATACCTGTTTAAATCCCAAAATCAAAAGAGGAATTTTTGGCTCAATGGAAAGATTCATCGCTAGTATTCAAGATGTCTTGTTCGAAATTCGATTCCGTTGTGCTTTCATTATTCTATTATTACTCCCAGTTTATGTTGGAAATGTATATACCTGTTTAGATCCAATAATCATAAGAGGAATTTGTGGCATAATGGATAGATTCATCGCTGGTGTTCAAGATATCTTGAGGTCGAGACTCTGTTCCGTCGAGTTTTCATTAGAGGAATTTTTGGCTCAATGGATAGGTTCGACGTTGGTATTAAAGATGTCTTGAGTTCGAGACTTTGTTCTGCCAAGTTTTCATAATTCGATTATTACTCGCAATTTATGTTGATAGGGTATATTACCTGTTTGAATCCCGTAATCATCAGAGGAATTTGTGGCTCAATGGATAGATTCATCGCTGGTATTTTAGATATTCTGAGGTCGAGACTCGGTTCCGTTGAGTTTTCATCATTCTATTACTACTTGCAGTTTACGTGGGAAACGTATATTATACCTGTTTAAATTCCAAAATCGACAGAGAAATTTGTGGCTCAATGGAAAGATTCTTGGCTGGTGTTCAAGAAGTTTTGAGTTCGAGACTCGGTTCCGTCGAATTTTTATTAATCTATAATTACTCGCAGAATATGTTGGAAAGGTATATACATGTTTATATCCGAAAATAAACAGAGGAATTTGTGGCTCAATGGATAGATTCGTCGCTGGTATTCAAGATTTCTTGAGTTCGAGATTCGGTTCCTTTGAATTTTCATTATTCTCTTATTACTTGCAGTTTATGTTGGAAAGTTATATACCTGTTTAAATACCATAAACAACTGAGGAATTTGATGCTCAATGGAAAGATTCATCGCTAGTATTCCAGATGGCTTGAGTTCAAGATTTGGTTCCGTCGAGTTTTCATTATTCTATTATTACTTGCAGATTATTTTGCAAAGGTACCTGTTTGAATCCCAAAATCAACATGGGAATTTGGGTCTCAAAGGACAGATTCATGGCTGGTGTTCAAGATGTTTTGAGTTTGAGACTCTGTTCCGTCGAATTTTCATTATTCTATTATTACTCTCAGTTTATGATGGAAAGGTATATATTTAAATCCCAAAATCAACGGAGGAATTTTTGGCTCAATGAATAGATTCATCGCTGGTATTCAAGATGTTTTGAGTTGGTATTGAAGATGACCTGAGTTCGAGACTCGGTTCCGTCGAGTTTTTATTATTCTATTATTACTCTCAGTTTACGTGGGAAAGTTATATTATACCTGTTTAAATCCCAAAATCTACAGGGGACTTTGTCGCTCAATAGATAGATTCATCGCTGGTTTTCAAAATGTCTTGGGTTCGATACTCGGTTCCGTCGAGTTCTCTTTATTCTATTACTGCTTGCATTTTATGATGGAAAGGTATATATACCTGTTTAAATCCCAAAATTAACAAAGGAATTTTTGGCTCAATGGAAAGATTCATCGCTTGTATTCAAGATGTCTTGAGTTCGAGATTCGGTTCCGCTCTGTTTTCATTTTTTTATTATTACTCCCAGTTTATGTTGGAAATGTATATAACTGTTTAAATCCAATAATCATTAGAGGAATTTGTGGCTTAATGGATAGATTCATCGCTGATATTGAAGATGCCATGAGTTCGAGACTCGGTTCCGTCGAATACTCATTATTCTATTACTACTTGCAGTTCATGTTGGAAAGGTATATACATGTTTAAATCCGAAAATCGACAGAGGAATTTGTGTCTCAATGAATAGATTTATCGCTGTTATTCAAGATGTCTTGAGTTCGAGACTTGGTTTCGTCGGGTTTTCATTTTTCTATTATTATTTACAGTTTATGTTGGAAAGGTATATATCTGTTTAAATACAATAAACAACTGAGGAACATGTGGCGCAATAGAAAGATTCATCGCTGGTGTTCAAGATGTCTTGAGATCGGGACTCGACTCCGTCGAGTTTTCATTGTTCTATTATTACTCGCAATTTATGTTGGAAAGGTATATCTCTTTTTAAAACACAAAATACTCAGAGGAATTCGTGGCTCAATGGAAAGATTCGTCGCTGGTATTTAAGATGTCTTGAGTTCTAGACTAGTGTCTGCCAAGTTTTCATAATTCTATTATTACTCGCATTTCATGTTGGAAAGGTATATGCCTGTTTAAAACACAAAATCATCAGAGAAAATTGTCGCTCAAGGAATAGATTCATCGTCTGTATTGAAGATGTCTTAAGTTCGAGAATCGGTTCCGTCGAGTTTTCATTATTCTCTCATTACTTGCACTTTATGTTGGAAAGGTATATACCTGTTTAAATACCATAAACATCTGAGGAACTTGTTGCTCAATGGAAACGTTCATCACTGTTATTCAAGATGTCTTGAGTTCGAGATTCGATTTCATCGAGTTTTCATGATTCTATTATTACTCGCAGTTTATATTGGAAAGGTATATACTTGTTTAAATTTTATTACCATCAGAGGAATGTGACGCTCAATGGATAGATTCTTTGCTGGTGTTCAAGATGTCTTGAGTTCGAGACTCGGTCTCGTCGAGTTTTCAATATTCTCTTATTACTCGCAGTTTATGTTTGAAAGGTACCTGTTTGAATCCCAAAATCAACATAGGAATTTGTGTCTCAGTGGATAAATTCATGGCTGGTGTTCAAGATGTTTTAAGTTCTAGACTCGGTTCCGTCGAGTTTTAATTATTCTATTATTACTCTCAGATAATTTTGGAAAGGTATATACCTGTTTAAATACCATAATCAAAGTAAGAACTTGTGGCTCAATGGATAGATTCAAGGTTGGTGTTCAAGATGCTTTTTATTCTAGACTCGGTGCCGTCGAGTTTTCATTATTCTCTTGCAATTTATGTTGGAAAGGTATATAACTGTTTAAATCCCATATTCATCTGAGGAATTTGGGGCTCAATGGATAGATTCATCGCGGTTATTGAAGATGACCTGAGTTCGAGACTCGGTTCCGTCGAGTTTTCATTATTCTATTATTACTCTCAGTTTATGTTGAAACGGTATATACCTGTTTGAATCCCGTAATCATTAGGGGAATTTGTGGCACAATGGATAGATTCATCGCTGGTATTCAAGATGTCTTGAGGTCGAGACTCGACTCCGTCGAGTTTTCATTGTTCTATTATTACTCGCAATTTATGTTGGAAAGATATATGTCTGTTTAAAACACAGAATCATCAGAGGAACTTATGGTTCAATTGATAGGTTTATTGCTGGTATTCAAGAAATCTTGAGTTCGAGACTCGGTTCCGTCGAGTTTTTATTATTCTGTTATAACTCGCAGTTTATTTTGGAAAGGTATATACCTGTTTAAATCCCATAATCAACGTAAGAACTTGTGGCTCAATGAATAGATTCATGGCTGGTGTTTAAGATGTTTTTGAGTTCAAGACTCGGTTACGTCGAGTTTTCAATATTGACTTATTACTTGCAATTTATGTTGGAAAGGTATATGCCTGTTTAAATCCCAAAATCAACAGAGGAATTTATGGCTCAATGGATAGATTCATCGCTGGTATTCCAGCTGTGTTGATTTCGGGACTCGGTTCCGTCGAGTTTTCATTATTCTCTTATTACTTGCAGTTTATGTTGGAAAGGTATATACCTGTTTAAATACCATGAACAACCGAGGAACTTGCGGCTTAATGTAAAGATTCATCCTGGTATTCAACGTGTCTTGAGTTCGAGACACGTTTCCGTCGAGTTTTCATTATTCTATTATTACTCTCAGTTTATGCTGAAAAGATATATACCTGTTTAAATCCCATAATGATGTGAGGAATTTGTGGCTCAATGGATAGATTCATCGCTGCTGTTCAAGATGTCTTGAGTTCGAGACACTTTTCTGTCGAGTTTTCATTGTTCTATTATTACTCTCAGTTTACGTTGAAAAGATATATACCTTTTTAAATCTCATGATCATCTGAGGAATTTGTGGCTCAATGGATAGTTTCATCGTTGGTATTGAAGATGTCCTGAGTTCGAGACTTGGTTCCGTCGAGCTTTTATTATTCTATTATCAGTCTCAGTTCATGTTGAAAAGGTATATACCTGTTTGAATCCCGTAATCATCAGGGGAATTTGTGGCTCAATGGATAGATTCATCGCCGGTATTGAAGATGTCCTGAGTTCGAGACTCGGTTCCGTCGAGTTTTCATTATGCTATACCTTCTTGCAGTTTTCTTTGGAAAGGTATATCATACTTGTTTAAATCCCAAAATCAACAGGGGACTTTGTCGCTGAATGGATAGATTCATCGCTGGTTTTCAAGATGTCTTGGGTTTGAGACTCGGTTCCGTCGAGTTCTCATTATTCTATTACTACTTGCAGTTTATGATGGAAAGGTATATATACCTTTTTAAATCCCAAAATCAACAAAGGAATTTTTGTCTCAATGGAAAAATTCATCGCTGGTATTCAAGATGTCTTGAGTTCGAGATTCAGTTCCGTTGTGCTTTCATTATTCTATTATTACTTCCAGTTTATGTTGGAAATTTATATACCTGTTTAAATCCAGTAATCATAAAAGGAATTTGTGGCATAATGGATAGATTCAGCGCTGGTGTTCAAGATGTGTTGAGTTCGAGACTCGGTTCCGTCGAGTTTTCATTAGTGGAATTTTGGGCTCAATGGATAGGTTCGTCGTTGGTATTTAAGATGTCTTGAGTTCGAGACTCGGTTCTGTCAAGTTTTCATAATTCTATTATTACTCGCAATTTATGTTGAAATGTTATATACCTGTTTGAATTCCGTAATCATCAGAAGAATTTGTGGTTCAATGGATATATTCATCGTTTGTTTTTTAGAAGTTCTGAATTCGAGACTCGGTTTCGTCGAGTTTTAATTATTCTATTACAACTTGCAGTTTACGTGGGAAACGTATATTATACCTGTTTAAATCCCAAAATCAACAAAGGAATTTGTGCCTCAATGGCAAAATTCATGGCTGGTGTTCAAGATGTTTTGAGTTCGTTACTCGGTTCCGTAGAATTTTTATTATTCTCTTATCACTCGCAGTTTATGTTGGAAAGGTACCTGTTTGAATTCCAATCCGTCGAGTTTTCATTATTCTATTACTACTTTCAGTTTACGTGGGAAAGGTATATTATACCTGTTTAAATCCCAAATTCAACTAAGGAATTTGTGGCTCAATGGATAGATTCATCGCTGGTATTCAAGATGTCTTGAGTTCGAGACTCGGTTCCGTCGAGTTTTCATTATTCTCTTATTACACGCAATTTATTTTGGCGAGGTACCTGTTTTAATCCCAAAATCAACGTAGGAATTTGTGGCTCAATGGATTATTTCATGGCTATTGTTCAAGATGTTTTGAGTTCGAGACACGGTTCCGTTGAGTTTTCATTATTCTATCATTACTCTCAGTTTATGTTGAAAAGGTATATAACTGTTTATATACAATAAACAACCGAAGAACATGTGGCGCAATAGAAAGATTCATCCCTGGTATTCAAGACGACTTGAGATCGAGACTCGACTTCGTCGAGTTTTCATTGTTCTATTATTTCTCGAAATTTATGTTGGAAAGGTATATCTCTGTTTACAAGACAAAAGCATCAGAGGAAATTGTGGCTCAATACATAGTATCATCGCTGGTATTGAAGATGTCTTGAGTTCAAGACTCGGTTCTGTCGAGTTTACATTATTCTATTATTACTTGTAGTTTATGTTGGAAAATAATATACCCCTTTTAATCCAAAATATCAACAGAGGAATTTGTGGTTCAATGGATAGATTCATGGCTGGTATTCAAGATGTATTGAGTTCGAGATTCGGTTCCGCCAAGTTTTAATAATTCTATTATTACTCACAATTTATGTTGGAAAGGTATATACCTGTTTAAAACGCAAAACCACCAGAGGAAATTGTGGGTCAATGGGTAGGTTTATCGCTGGTATTCAAGATGTCTTGAGTTCGAGGCTCGGTACCGTCGAGTTTTCATTATTCTGTTGTTACTCGCAGGTTTTATTGCATAGGTATAGACCTGTTTAAATTCCATAATCAACATGAGAACTTGTGGCTCAATGGATAGATTCATGGCTGGTGTTCAAGATGTTTTGAGTTTGAAACTCGGTTCCGTCGTGTTTTCTTTATTCCATTTTATTTAATTTTATGCTGGAAAGGTATATATACCTGTTTAAATCCCATAATCGTCAGAGGTATTTGTGGCTCAATGGATAGATTCATCGCTGGTATTCAAGATGTCTTGAGTTCGAGAATCGGTTCCATCGAGTTTTCATGATTCTATTATTACTCGCAGTTTATGTTGGAAAGGTTTATACCTGTTTAAATTCTATTACCATCGGAGGAATGAGTGACTCAATGGATAGATCCATCGTTGGTG
The DNA here is from genome assembly GCA_963675895.2 of Styela plicata. Classification (NCBI taxonomy): domain Eukaryota; kingdom Metazoa; phylum Chordata; class Ascidiacea; order Stolidobranchia; family Styelidae; genus Styela; species Styela plicata. The sequence goes on from OZ023141.1 coordinate 18,878,008, forward strand.
TTCAAGGTGTCTTGAGTTCGAGACTCGCCTCTTCGTGTTTTCATTGTTCTCTTTTTACTCGCAGCTTTTGTTTGAAAGGTGCCTGTTTGAATCCCAAAATCAACATAGGAATTTTTGGCTTAGTGGATAAATTCATGGCTGGTGTTCAAGATTTTTTGAGTTCCAGACTCGGTTCCCTTAAGTTTTCATTATTCTATTTTTACTCTCAGTTAATTTTGGAAAGGTATATACCTGCTTAAATACCATAATCAACGTAAGAACTTGTGGCTCAATGTATAGGATCATCGCTGGTATTCAAGAAGTCTTGAGTTCGGGACTCGGTTCCGTCGAGTTTTCATTATTCTCTTATTACATGCTGTTTATGTTGGAAAGGCATATACCTTTTTAAATATAATAAAACAACTGACGAACTTTCTGCTCAATGGAAGGGTTCATGGCTGGTATTCAAGATGTCTTGAGTTCGAGATTCGATTCCGTCGAGTTTTCATTATTCTATTATTACTCGCAGTTTATGTTGGAACGGTATATACCTGTTAAAATTTCTATTACCATCCGAGGAATCTGTGGTTCAATGGATAGATTCATCGCTGGTATTCAAGTGGTCGTGAGTTCGGGACTCTGTTCCGTCGAGTTTGCATTATTCTCTTTTTACTTGCAGTTTATGTTGGAAAGGTATATACCTGTTTAAATATCATAAGCAACTGAGGAACTTGACGCTCAATGGAAAGATTCATCGCTGCTTTTCAACATGTCTTGAGTTCGAGATTCAGTTCTGTCCAGCTTTCATTATTCTATTATTACTCGAAGTTTATGTTGGAAAGGTATATACCTGTTTGAATCCCATAATCATCTGAGGAATTTGTGGCTCAATGGATAGATTCATCGCTGGTGTTCAAGATGTCTTGAGTTCAAGACTCGGTTCCGTCGAATTTTCATTATTCTATCATTACTCTCAGTTTATGTTGGAAAGGTATATAACTGTTTAAATACAATAAACAACCGAAGAACATGTGGCGCAATAGAAAGATTCATCCCTGGTTTTCAAGACGACTTGAGATCGAGACTCGACTTCGTCGAGTTTTCATTGTTCTATTATTTCTCGAAATTTATGTTGGAAAGGTATATCTCTGTTTACAAGACAAAAGCATCAGAGGAAATTGTGGCTCAATACATAGTATCATCGCTGGTATTGAAGATGTCTTGAGTTCAAGACTCGGTTCTGTCGAGTTTACATTATTCTATTATTACTTGTAGTTTATGTTGGAATGTAATATACCCCTTTTAATCCAGAATATCAAAAGAGGAATTTGTGGTTCAATGGATAGATTCATGGCTGGTATTCAAGATGTATTGAGTTCGAGATTCGGTTCCGCCAAGTTTTAATAATTCTATTATTACTCACAATTTATGTTGGAAAGATATATACCTGTTTAAAACGCAAAACCACCAGAGGAAATTGTGGGTCAATGGGTAGGTTTATCGCTGGTATTCAAGATGTCTTGAGTTCGAGGCTCGGTACCGTCGAGTTTTCATTATTCTGTTGTTACTCGCAGGTTTTATTGCATAGGTATAGACCTGTTTAAATTCCATAATCAACATGAGAACTTGCGGCTCAATGGATAGATTCATGGCTGGTGTTCAAGATGTTTTGAGTTTGAAACTCGGTTCCGTCGTGTTTTCTTTATTCCATTTTATTTAATTTTATGCTGGAAAGGTATATATACCTGTTTAAATCCCATAATCGTCAGAGGTATTTGTGGCTCAATGGATAGATTCATCGCTGGTATTCAAGATGTCTTGAGTTCGAGAATCGGTTCCATCGAGTTTTCATGATTCTATTATTACTCGCAGTTTATGTTGGAAAGGTTTATACCTGTTTAAATTCTATTACCATCGGAGGAATGAGTGACTCAATGGATAGATCCATCGTTGGTGTTCAAGGTGTCTTGAGTTCGAAACTCGCCTCTTCGTGTTTTCATTGTTCTCTTTTTACTCGCAGCTTATGTTTGAAAGGTGCCTGTTTGAATCCCAAAATCAACATAGGAATTTTTGGCTTAGTGGATAAATTCATGGCTGGTGTTCAAGATTTTTTGAGTTCCAGACTCGGTTCCCTTAAGTTTTCATTATTCTATTTTTACTCTCAGTTAATTTTGGAAAGGTATATACCTGCTTAAATACCATAATCAACGTAAGAACTTGTGGCTCAATGTATAGGATCATCGCTGGTATTCAAGAAGTCTTGAGTTCGGGACTCGGTTCCGTCGAGTTTTCATTATTCTCTTATTACATGCTGTTTATGTTGGAAAGGCATATACCTTTTTAAATATAATAAAACAACTGACGAACTTTCTGCTCAATGGAAGGGTTCATGGCTGGTATTCAAGATGTCTTGAGTTCGAGATTCGATTCCGTCGAGTTTTCATTATTCTATTAGTACTCGCAGTTTATGTTGGAACGGTATATACCTGTTAAAATTTCTATTACCATCCGAGGAATCTGTGGTTCAATGGATAGATTCATCGCTGGTATTCAAGTGGTCTTGAGTTCGGGACTCTGTTCCGTCGAGTTTGCATTATTCTCTTTTTACTTGCAGTTTATGTTGGAAAGGTATATACCTGTTTAAATATCATAAGCAACTGAGGAACTTGACGCTCAATGGAAAGATTCATCGCTGCTTTTCAACATGTCTTGAGTTCGAGATTCAGTTCTGTCCAGTTTTCATTATTCTATTATTACTCGCAGTTTATGTTGGAAAGGTATATACCTGTTTGAATCCCATAATCATCTGAGGAATTTGTGGCTCAATGGATAGATTCATCGCTGGTGTTCAAGATGTCTTGAGTTCGATACTCGGTTCCGTCGAGTTTTCATTATTCGCTTATTACATGCAGTTTATGTTGGAATGGTACCTGTTTGAATCTCAAAATCAACGTAGGAATTTGTGGCTCAATGGTTAAATTTATGGCTGGAGTTCAAGCTGTTTTGATTTCAAGACACGGTTCCGTCGAGTTTTCATTATTCTGTTATCACTCTCAGTTTATGTTGTAAAGGTATATACCTGTTTGAATCCCGTAACGATCAGAGGAATTTGTGGCTCAATGGATAGATACATCGCTGGTATTGAAGAAGTCCTGAGTTCGAGACTCGGTTCCGTCGAGTTTTCATTATTCTCTTATTACACGCAATTTATGTTGGAGAGGTACCTGTTTTAATCCCAAAATCAACGTAGGAATTTGTGGCTCAATGGATAATTTCATGGCTGGTGTTCAAGATGTTTTGAGTTCGAGACACGGTTCCGTCGAGTTTTCATTATTCTATCATTACTCTCAGTATATGTTGGAAAGGTATATAACTTTTTAAATACAATAAACAACCGAAGAACATGTGGCGCAATAGAAAGATTCAACCCTGGTATTCAAGACGTCTTGATATCGAGACTCGACTTCGTCGAGTTTTCATTGTTCTATTATTACTCGCAATTTATGTTGGAAAGGTTTATCTCTTTTTAAAACACAAAAACATCAGAGGAAATTGTGGCTCAATACATAGATTCATCGCAGGTATTGAAGATGTCTTGAGTTCAAGACTCGGTTCGGTCGAGTTTACATTATTCTATTATTACTTGCAGTTTATTTTGGAAAGTAATATACCTGTTTTAATGCAAAAAAATCAACAGAGGAATTTGTGGTTCAATGGATAGATTCATCGCTGGTATTCAAGATGTCTTGAGTTCGAGATTCGGTTCTGAAAAGTTTTAATAATTCTATTATTACTCACACGTTATGTTGGAAAGGTATATACCTGTTTAAAACACAAAATCACCAGAGGAAATTGTGGTTCAATGTGTAGGTTTATCGCTGGTATTCAAGATGTCTTGAGTTCGAGGCTCGGTTCGGTCGAGTTTTCATTATTCTGTTGTTACTCGCAGGTTTTTTTGGATAGGCATAGACCTGTTTAAATCCCATAATCAACATAAGAACTTTTGGCTCAATGGATAGATTCATGGCTGGTGTTCAAGATGTTTTGAGTTTGAATCTCGGTTCCGTCGTGTTTTCATTATTCTATTTTGTACTCAGTTTATGCTGGAAAGGTATATACCTGTTTAAATCCCATAATCGTCAGAGGAATTTGAGGCTCAATGGATAGATTCATCGGTGGTAATCAAGGTGTCTTGAGTTCGAGATTCGGTTGCGTCTAGTTTTCATTATTCTCTATTTTTTTCAATTTATGTTGGAAAGGTATATATATATACCTGTTTAAATACAATAAACAACTTAGGAACATGTAGCGCAATAGAAAGATTCATCGCTGGTATTCAAGATGTCTTGAGATCGAGACTTGACTCCGTCGAGTTTTCATTGTTCTTTTATTACTCGCCATTTATGTTGGAAAGGTATATCTCTGTTTAAAACACAAAATATTTAGAAGAATTCGTGGCTCAACGGACAGATTCGTCGCTGGTATTTAAGATGTCTTGAGTTCGAGACTATGTTCTGCCAAGTTTTCATAATTTTATTATTACTCGCAATTTATGTTGGAAAGGTATATACCTGTTTAAAACACAAAATCGTGAGATGAAATTGTGGCACAATTCATAGATTCATCGCTGGTATTTAAGAAGTCTTGAGTTCGAATCTCGGTTCCGTCGAGTTTACATTATTCTATTAATACTTGCAGTTTATGTTGGAAAAGTATATACCTCTTTAAATCCAAAAAAACAACAGAGGAATTTGTGGTACAATGGATAGATTCATCGGTTGTATTTAAGATTTCTTGAGTTCGAGAATCGGTTCCATCGAGTTTTCATGATTCTATTATTACTCGCAGTTTATGTTGGAAAGGTTTATACCTGTTTAAATTCTATTACCATCGGAGGAATGGGTGACTCAATGGATAGATTCATCGCTGGTGTTCAAGGCGTCTTGAGTTCGAGACTCGGTCACTTTCAGTTTTCATTATTCTCTTATTACTTGCAGCTTATGTTAGAAAGGTATATACCTGTTTAAATATCATAAACAACTGAGGAACTTGCGGGTCAATGGAAAGATTCATCGCTGGTATTCAACATATCTTGAGTTTGAGATTCGGTTCCGTCCAGTTTTCATTATTCTATTATCACTCGCAGTTTATGTTGGAAAGGTATATACCTGTTTAAATCCCATAATCATCTGAGGAATTTGTGGCTCAATGAATAGATTCATCGCTTGTGTTCAAGTTGTTTTGAGTTCGAGATTCGGTTCCGTCGAGTTTTCATTATTCTATTATTACTCGCAGTTTATGTTGCAAAGGTATAATCATTTTTAAGTATCATAAGCAACTGAGGAACTTGCCGCTCAATGGAAAGATTCATCGCTGCTATTCAACATGTCTTGATTTCGAGATTCGGTTCCGTCCAGTTTTCATTATTCTATTATTACTAGCAGTTTATGTTGGAAAGGTAAATAACTGTTTGAATCCCAAAATCATCTGAGGAATTTGTGGCTCAATGAATAGATTCATTGCTGGTGTTCAAGATGTCTTGAGTTCGAGACTCGGTTCCGTCGAGTTTTTATTATTCTCTTATTACTTGCAGTTTATGTTGTAAAGGTACCTGTTTGAATCTCAAAACCAATGTAGGAATTTGTGGCTCAATGGATAAATTTATGGCTGGTGTTCAAGCTGTTTTGAGTTCAAGACACGGTTCCGTCGAGTTTTCATTATGCTATTATTACTCTCAGTGTATGTTGTAAAGGTATATATATACCTGTTTGAATCCCGTAAAGATCAGATGAATTTGTGGCTCAATGGATAGATTCATCACTGGTATTGAAGATGTCCTGAGTTCGAGACTTGGTTCCGTCGAGTTTTCATTATTCTATTACTACTTGCAGTTTACGTGGGAAAGATATATTATACCTTTTTAAATCCAAAAAATCAACCAAGGAATTTGTGGTTCAATGAATAGATTCATCGCTGGTATTCAAGATGTCTTGAGTTCGAGATTCGGTTCTGCCAAGTTTTCATAATTCTATTATTACTTGCAATTTATGTTGGAAAGGTTTATACCTGTTTATAACACAAAATCATCAGAGGAAATTGTGGTTCAATGAGTAGGTTTATCGCTGGTATTCAAGATGTCTTGAGTTCGAGGCTCGGTTCCGTCGAGTTTTCATTATTCTTTTATTACTCGCAGTTTATTTTTGATAGGTATATACCTGTTTAAATCCCATAATCAACGTTATAACTTGTGGCTCAATGGACAGATTCATGGATGGTGTTTAAGATGTTTTGAGTTCGAGACTCGGTTCCGTCGTGTTTTCATTATTCTATTCTACACTCAGTTTATACTGGAAAGGTATACCTGTTTAAATTCCGCAATCATCAGAGGAATCTGTGGCTCAATGGATAGATTAATCGCTAAAATTGAGGAAGTCATGAGTTCGAGACTCGGTTCTTTCGAGTTTTCATTATTCTATTACTACTTGCAGTTTTTGTTGGAAGGGTATATACCTGTTTAAATCCAAAAATCAACAGAGGAATTTGTGGCTCAATGGATAGATTCATCCCTGGTATTCAAGATGTCTTGAGTTCGAGACTCGGTTCCTTTGAGTTTTCATCATTCTCCTATTACCTGCAGTTTATGTTGGAAAGGTAAATACCTGTTTAAACAAATAAACAACTGATGAATTTGATGCTTAATGAAAAGATTCATTGCTGGTGTTCAAGATGTCTTCAATTCGAGATTTGGTTGAGTCGAGTTTTCACTATTCTATTAATACACGCAGTTTATGTTGAAAAGGTATATACCTGTTTAAATCCCAAAATCAACAGAGGAATTTGTGGCTCAATGGAAAGATTCATCGATGGCATTCAAGATGTCTTGAGTTCGAGATTCGGTTCCGTTGTGTTTTCATTATTCTAATATTTCTCCCAGTTTATGTTGGAAATGTATATACTTGTTTAAATCCCATAATCATATGAGGAATTTGTGGCTCAATGGATAGATTCATCGCTGGTGTTCAGGATGTCTTGAGATCGTGACTTAGTTCCGACGAGTTTGCATCAGAGGAATTTATGGCTCAATGGACAGATTCGTCGTTGGTATTTAAGATGTCTTGAGTTCGAGCATCGGTAGTGCCAAATTATTATAATTCTATTATTACTCGATATTTATTTTGAAAAGATATATACCTGTCTGAATCCCGTAATCATCAGAGGAATTTGTGGCCCTAATGGATGGAAGCTGTCCTGAGTTCGAGTCTCGGTTCCGTTGAGTTTTCATTATTCTGTTACTACTTGCAGTTTTCGTGGGAAAGGTATAATATACCTGTTTAAATCCCAAAATCAACAGAAGAATTTGTGGCTTAATGGAAAGATTCATGGCTGGTGGTCAACATGTTTTGAGTTCGAGATTCGGTTCCGTCGAATTTTTATTATTTTATTATTTCTCTCAGTTTAAATCGGAAAGGTATATATCTGTTTAAATCGCATAATCTTTAAAGGAACTTGTGGCTCAATGGTTATATTCATCGTTGGTATTCAAGATGTCTTTAGTTCGAGTCCCGGTTCCGTCGAGTTTTCATTATTCTCTTATTACTCGCAGTTTGTGTTCGAAAGGTATATACCTGTTTGAATCTCAAAATCAACATAGGAATTTGTGACTCAATGGATAGATTCATCGCTGATATTGAAGATGTCTTGAGTTCGAAGCTCGGTTTCGTCGAGTATTCATTATTCTATTACTACTTGCAGTTCATGTTGGAAAGGTATATACATGTTTAAATCCCAAAACCAACAGAGGAATTTGTGGCTCAATGGATAGATTCATCGCTGGTATTCAAGATGTCTTGAGTTCGAGACTCGGTTCCGTCGAGTTTTCATTATTCTATTATTACTCGCAGTTTGTGTTGCAAAGGTACCTGTTTGAATCCCAAAATCAACATATGAATTTGTGGCTCAGTGGATAAATTCATGGCTGGTGTTCAAGTTGTTTTGAGTTCGAGACCCGGTTCCGTCGAGTTTTCATTATTCTATTATTACTCTCGGTTTATGTTGGAAAGGTATATACCTGTTTAAATCCCAAAATCAAAAGAGAAATTTGAAGCTCAATGGATAGATTCATCACTTTTATTTTAAGATGTCTTGAGCTCGAGACTCGGTTCCGTCGAATTATCATTATTCTAATATCACTCGCCATTCATGTTGTAAAGGTATATATATATACCTGTTTAAATCCGAAAATCAACAGAGGAATTTGTGGCACAATGGTTTGATTCATCGCTGGTATTCATAATGTATTGAGTTCGAGACTCGGTTCCGTCGAGTTTTCATTATTCTGTTACTACTCGCAGTTTTTGTTGGAAAGGTATATATACCTGTTTAAATCCCAAAACCAACAGAGGAATTTGTGGCACAATGGATAGATTCATCGCTTGTATTCAAGACGTCTTGAATTCGAGACTCGGTTCCGTCGAGTTTTCATTATTCTCTTATTACTTGCAGTTTATTTTGGAAAATTATATATACCTGTTTAAATACCATAATCAACAGAGGAACTTGTGGTTCAATGGATAGATTCATCGCTTTTATTTTAAGATGTCTTAAGCTCGAGACTCGATTCCGTCGAGTTTTCGTGAACTATTGTTACTCGCAATTTATGTTGGAAAGGTATATTCATGTTTAACTCTCAAAATCATCATACGAATTTGTGGCTCAATGGATAGTTTCATTGCTGGTATTCAAGATGTCTTGAGTTCGAAACTCGGTTCCGTTGTATTTTCATCATTCTAATATTACTCGCAGTTTATGTTGGAAAGGTATAAACCCTTTGGAATCCCAAATTCAACACAGGAATTTGTGGCTCAATGGATAGATTCATGGCTGGTTTTCAAGATGTTTTGAGTTCGAGACTCGGTTCCGTCGAGTTTTCATTATTCTATTATTACTCGCTTTTTATGTTGGGAAGGTATATACCTTTTTAAATCCCATAACCACCAGAGGAATTTGTAGCTCAATGGATAGATTCATTGCTGGTAATCTAGATTTCTCGAGTTCGAGACTCGGTTCCGTCGAGTTTTTATTATTTTTTTTATACTCGAAGTTTATGTTGGAAAGGTATGTATATACCTGTTTAAATCCCCTAATCATCAGAGGAATTAGTGACTCAATGTATAGATTCATCGCTGGTGTTCAAGAAGTCGTGAGTTCGAGACTCTGTTCCGTCGAGTTTTCATTATTCTCCTATTACTCGCTGTTTATGTTGGAAAGGTATAAACCTGTTGGAATCCCAAAATCGACACAGGAATTTGTGGCTCGATGGATAGATTCATGGCTGGTTTTAAAGATGTTTTAAGTTCAAGACTCGGTTCAGTCGAGTTTTCCTTATTCTATTATTACTCGCTGTTTATGTTGGAAAGGTATATGTACCTGTTTAAATCCCAGAATCAGCAGAGGAATTTGCGGCACAATGGATAGATTCTTCGCTGGTATTCAGGAAGTGTTGAGTTCGAGACTGGGTTCCGTCGAGTTTCCATTATTCTATTACTACTTGCAGTTTATGTTGGAAAGGTATATATACCTGTTTAAATCCCAAAATCAGCAGAGGAATGTATTGCACAATAGATAGATTCATCGCTGGTATTCAAAATATATTGAGTTCGAGACTCGGTTCCGTCGAATTTTCTTTATTCTTTCACTACTTGCAGTTTATGTTGGAAAGGTATATATACCTGTTTAAATTCCAACGTCAGCAGAGGAATTTGTTGCACAATGAATAGATTCATCGCTGGTATTCAGGATGTCTTGAGTTCTATATTCGGTTCCGTCAAGTTTTTATTATTCTCTTATTATTTGCAGTTTATGTTGGAAAGGCATATACCTATTTAAATACCATAATCAACATAAGAACTTGTGGTTCAATGGATAGATTCATCGATTTTATTTTAAGATGTCTTGAGCTCGATACTCGGTTCCGTCGAATTTTCATTATTCTAATATTACTCGCAATTCATGTTGTAAAGGTGTATACCTGTTAATCCAAAAATCAACAAAGGAGTTTGTGGCTCTTCCGTGTTTTTATTATTCTGTTATTACTCCCAGTTTATGTTGGAAATGTATATACCTGTTTAAATCCCATAATCAACAAAAGAACCCGTGTCACAATTGATGGATTCATCGCTGGTATTCATGACGTCTTGAATTATTCGAGACTTGGTTCCGTCGAGTTTTCATTATTTTCTTATTGCTCGCAGTATATGTTGGAAAGGTATATACCCGTTTTAATCCCATAATCAACAGAGTTGGCTCAATGGATCGATTCATCGCTTTTATTCAATTTGTTCAATGTTGAGATCGAGAGTCGGTTCCGTCGAGTTTTCATTATTCTCTTATTACTTGCAGTTTATGTTGGAAAGATATATACCTGTTTAAATACCATAATCAAAAGAGGTACTTGTGGCTCAATGGAAAGATTCAACGCTGGTATTCGGGATGTCTTGCGATCGAGACTGGGCTCCGTCGAGTTTTCATTGTTCTATTAGTACTCGCAATTTATGTTGGAAAGGTGTACGTCATTTTAAAACACAAAAACCTCAGAGGAACTTGTGGCTCAATGGATAGATTCATCGCTGGTATTTAAGATTTCTTAAGTTCGAGACTCGGTTCCGTCGAGTTTTCATAATTCTATCGTTACTCGCAATTTATGTTGGAAAGGTATATATACCTGTTTAAATCTCAAAATCCACAGAGGAATTTGTGGCTCAATGGATAGATTCATCGCTGGTATGTTGAAGCTATCCCAACTTCAAGTACAAAAAATCATAAGAAAAAAAACAGAGGAAAAATAATAGGAGATCAAGGTGAATAGAAATACCTGTTAAAAATTAAATTTCCAAATGTGTAGCCCTAAGAGTGCTTTAGAATTGCTTAGAGGTATTTTCTGCTTGCCGATAAACGCCATTGAATGAAATAATAAAGTTATATTGCCATCACCCAGTACATATAGCAATTTACTATAGTTTCGTAAAAATGTCTTTTTGTCTCGCATGAAGTGGCCGATTATTCGTTTATGTAGCCAATCGTTGATCGAAAATGTTTGAACAGAACACAACTACCTATTTTTACAAATTATGAGGTGATTGGCAGCGCTTGCACAATTCGATCACTTCGCGATACCCGATAGCATTTTGTGTTCAATTTTGTGTTGCTCTGGACCTAATTGTTACATATTTAGGAATTTTCATTTAAGTACTTTCGTTCCTCTATTATTGCGGGTGATGGGCCTATATTGTGGTTAACATGTTGGCATCGTAGCTTGGATTTCTCGAATGCTCGTCAATCCATACCCACCACTCAACCCAGGGTGTAATAACGTGGGTAGGTTAATCCGAACGTGAAAGATCAACTGTATATATTACGTGACAGGCAACTTTTTTATTTAATCACTATTTCACTGCACACATACATTATATTTGTTGATTTTGCCCTAAAAACGTATAATCAATGCTTCTAATAATCTATATTCTTAATATTCAAAAAAATATCAAAACATAGAAAATGACTAAAACGTGTAAAGTTGTTGTTAAAGTAAATATAACAAATTGACTTATCCTAATAAGTAGAATCGATTTTTCTTATTCGCAAAAAGGCTATACCTATAAGGTCTTATCTTTTAATGCAAAATTTCAGATTCTTTGAATTTTTAGGCGTATTTGAGCTATTTTACTTTAGAAATAGAGGTGGGCAAGGGGCCGCATCAAATGCTCGAATCGTCCGTCTTCCGCGCAAGTCTCAGGGCGGGCAGAATTCTAGTTCCGTTGAGGTGTGTAGTTTGGGCTGAATGTAACCTAAATTAATATCAGTTCGAAGCGGATCAATTACTGTACGTGAAATAACAATATTAGGGATATGTAAGTGAGATAAATGCTATGCTGCGATTGAATCGTACTTCAGAACTTTTAATCGTAACAACGTGAATCGGTTTTCTTTGACAAAGATTCGTGTGTGTTAGGGCACAGCCGGATACTTTGTTGTTTCTCGAAAAATAACGTTTGCAGGTCAGAATTAATGACCTGAGGTTGCGTTGCGTGCTTGTGTATATCGTTCGATGTACTTTGCTTTTGTGTGACATTGCTTTGCAAAAAATTGAAAGAGAAAATGAACTAAATGTCATGGTGATTGCGCAACATTCTCCAGCTTGTATTGTGACCTTTCCGGAGCAAAATGCTTATGGGGTCAACCACAAGGGATTGCGCCGCCCATACTCAACAATACAATTTCTGTGAAATATTTTTGGAAGCACGACGCTTACGTTAGGAGTCTATTGTTCAATATGTTGGTCGATCACGACTCTCTCAACTATACTGTTAACTTTCCTTATTCCTATTCTGGCTGCACGATGCTTTCGTTAGAGGTCTATTGTTTAATACCTCTAGGCAATCATTCTTTTTCACCTCTCATTCTGGTCGATAAACCTGCACCAACTTGTTTCAGCCAAGTGACCAGCATTGATTGATTGCCACCAGGAATATTTATAATGATTCTAATTTGCTCGACCGGTGATTGGTTGAGATAGAATCGCTAAGTGACCAGCCTGTTGGTCGCTCACGACAACCTCGGTTATACTATTAACTTTAAAAAATGTCGAAAACAAATGAATAAATGAAACTTTCCGAGCTCAAATTATCACGTCACAATGGGTGCCACAGAATAAATAATTCCTGGAAAATGTCATTTCATTGTATAATACTATAAAAGATACCATATATCGCTCCAGAGGCGCGAAAATTTTTTGAATTAAGTATTTCAGGGCCTAATTAAGATAAAACGTGCAATATCTCATTGGGATTTCGAACTTCTTCAAGCACTTAAATAAACAGCTAAATACTCTATTGTATAAATAAACGCTTCAATTGTTTATTAGATAAACTTCATCAAGACTTTGAATATTGGTATAAAAATTTTCTATATAAAATCCATTTAAAATAAGGGCGCATATACCAATGTGATGAAATATATATGAAAGCGCAACAATGGAAAAACGATAAAACTAAAAGGATGGGTTAAGAAAAAGAAATAATAGGACTTTTGTCACTGAAATAAAAGTAAGTTGATAGTTTCATATATTGATATTGTGTAATGTGTTTATGCACATGCATGCCCAGCAAGTGATATTTGTTAATAATAAAGCTCTGGTTTCATCATCAATACGTCAGATACCACTCGCTGTAATCTAACATAGTGATTAAGTTATGTTTGACGTGTTCTCCGCATTGAACGTAGTGTGAGACCCTATAATTGAAGTAAACTTCTATCACTCAAATAACTGCTAGGTTGTTTTTGTATATACATATATATTTATTTTTATATTAACTCTTTGTAATGGGTCACTCTTGCCGAGTTTTTATTTTTTATTTTTAAGTTTTTTCACCCTGTTTCACTTACACTGGTCATATTTACGTAATTCAATTTTTACCGAGTTTTCCCTTTTCTGGTTTCTCCTAGTTATATTATTTTGTTATTTGTTGTGTCAACACGGTAGCAATTTCAGAGAAATTACGGGACAAAAAAATTGGCGCTATTAAATGTATTTCGCATTGTATTTCAATATATTTGAACTTCGCTACTAAAATTAGAACTTTTCAACTTCCTTTTCCGCATCCTTTCGTGGAATTTTGGAAAGTATCTTAAGTGGATTCGTTGTACAAATGCAGTTACCGGTTATTACAGGAAATTATCTGTCTTAATAAATTTTGTCAAGTACGGATTAATGGATTGCGGCGTCGAGGCGCGGTCCATTTTTGGCACATGCTTGACAAAATAAAATTTCCTATTGGTTGTGAGCTCGTTATTTTCTGTAGAAGGTGTAAATGAATTATTCCCAACGTTTCCGTAAATAGCATTAATTTCTTATGACAACGAGATCGCTTGCTATTCGTTCTTGTTCAAGATGTCAGTTCGCAGTTTTAGTCAAAAATGAGTCAGGTATCCCCGTTAAACCGATGGTGTTCGTTTTTTGATTATTCTTGAATGGATTCATTTATTCCTATATGCCAATGTCACGTAAATGATGCCTTTGCGATTGGTGCACGGGACGTGGAGGTAACTACTTATTCACTCTCTACGTATCTTTTGAAACGTTTGTCTTGAGAAATTTGACTTTGGTCAGACGTAACGTTTCAGAAATATTTTTTTTGAATGTGAAGCAAGACTTTGAATTTCTCCCTCATGTTTTTGCTGCCATTTTGAAGAAAATGTGGTCAAACATTAGCAATTTTATTTATCAGGAATGATGAATTGTTATTCTTATATTTTTATGACAGATTTCCGCAAGTGCTTTATATAAAAATAGTCAAGATGAAAACATTGATTATTTTTTTATTTTTCTCTCAGCTTCAATGCTCCACACAATGTCAGTATATGCTGTAAATAAAGTAGAAGAGGAAAGAGGTACGTTATTTTCTGCAGCCTACAATGTTACAAAAATTCAGTTTCATCAATTTTCTTTCACCGTGTTTTCATTCTTCGATATTAAAACAAAATTAAAGAAAAAAATTAAAAAATAATATCAATTTTCGGTTGTTGGTGGAACGCGGTTCATCAACAGCCCATATTTGACATTGATTTTAACAATGATACAATTTCAATTTTTGAAAATAAATATTTGCACGGTAAATTTACTTCGTTTTTGTCACAGTATGATACTTTCTTACACCACCTTAGTTATATCATTTTCAATATTAACCAATTGTTTGTTTTCGATATGACATATGATTATCATGAGTTTTTCCTTACTACTGCTGCATGGAATATTGAATACTGTAATATCGAAATTTGTGGAATGTTAACTCCTATTATATTCCAACACCAGAAGAAAATGGTTCCTTCAAAAGAAAAGTTACCATATAGACATTGTGTATGGTAAATCTTTTGCCGACGGAACAAATCTCCTTTTCGAGTTTCTGGTCGTAATCGAACCGTAGAAAAATATTTTAATTCCAACTGGAAAAAAGTGATGTACCTTTTTGACACCCGAAAAAAAACAGGATTCGCTACAATCTTAACTATGGGCTGTGTTTAAATCTTGTTTGTCCAGATGTTTGGGCATTGGGTGCTTGGGATACATTTGAGTCTGTGATATTCAATTTAGTTATTCGAATCGATTTGAAGAACAAATTATTCGCATCAGTCACGGATCTGCCATTTCGATAAAAAATCGAATTTTCTTAACCACAAGCCATAGACGGTACGCCTTTGACGGCGCGATCCATCATTGTTCCGGGCTTAACAAAAGATTATTTCAATGAAGTGGAACTTTCAAATTTTATAGGTATACAATGCAAACTATAGAATTCAATATTTTGATGATTGTGCTAATTTTACAGGTATTGAAGGACCAAATGTTATTTATATGGATTTAGTGATTTCATTCAAAAAACATCCGAATCAGATTCGAATTAGGAACAATTCAGTTTTGCCCAGCCCTAGTTGCATTGAGGGAAATGGGATAAACGGAGGATAAAATGTTTTTCACCAACGTTTTTAGAACAGTGCGACGTTGAGTATGATTCAAAATGCTCTCGAGTAATTTTTAATACTACGCCCAATGTCACATTCAATGATGCAGCATTTTTATATGAAGTTAACAAGGGAGTACCGGGAGACATATATGACGTCCAGCATTATGAATTGTTGCTAACCTATTTGCGTGAAAAAATCTATGACTGGCCGCCGAGGGCAATTTGGATATGGACAGGAATGGCGTACGAGGTATCATGTTTATATTTTGAATTTAGCCTTTACCATGCTGGATGTAGCAGCTGAAAGACGTAATGTAAAAGATCGTATATGATGAAGAGTTTTACAAAACGCATTGGTCGCGTTTGTACAAAGTGTTTCGGTCAAAAACTCCCTTTAAATTCGAGATTCAAATATATTTGGAAATATAACTGAATGGAATTCTGTTAGGCTCTGTGCTGTGGGGTTTGGATATCAATTTCTCTGGATATAATTACAAATTTTACATATGCCTAGACAGTTTCCACAAATATATTGAGAAAGTTGGGTATTTATTAAAATTGTTATGTAAAGCTTCTGAATAGAATAAAACTCCGTCACATTAGATATGAAAGGATACAAGATTTAAATCGAAAAAAAATAAAATATATTCGAATGTGTCTTACAATGCATTGGCGTTATTTGACCAAGTTTATAATATAGATTTTTTGGCGACAACAACCGTACTTGGCATAAACTTCATTTTTAGGAGGTTTAGAATTTTGTAAATACACAATAATTACAACTGAATGGTAGTTTCACTTCTCATTTTCCATAGTAATCTGGATGTTACAGGGGTTATTAACAATGAAATTAACACTTTGTTGTTATTTTTTCATCGAAATTTACTCAAAGCAAGTCCGAAGGTAGCGTATAAAAGACAGCAATTAACGGTCAATTATACGTTACTACAAAAGGCTACTGGGGTAGGAATCCATTTTTGTCTCGCGTGAGAGAAAAGCCGTGAATATAGCCTAACCCTATGGCAAACCAGACCTCTCGTATTTCAAACGCTCACCGATTGAGCTAACCCTACTACAGAAGTTAGTGCCATAGTTTTCTCATAGTAATTTTACTTGAACATATTGAAATTAAACTACAAGATCGACTACTCGGCCAAGTATTTACTTTCGATAAACGCCCGGCGAGGCACAATTCATGAACAAGCCGACATAAACTTTGAATTTTAGAAATATACTCGGAAATGATTGAAAATTTTCCGCACATTTGGCACTATGCTTTCCGAGGTACATTAGCTCATATCTGTCCTGGGTGATACTAAAACTATCTACCACTTTTCTTATGTTTACACGGCAGGACGGACAACTGAAACAGAGATCAGGACAAAAAGCAAACCTGCCAGAACGTGTGTGGTTTCCAGAGAATCCATACTCGTCGTCATCGTGGAACAATATTGCAGCATTTGTTAGTAAAAATCCGAAGGACAAATATCAGGGGATCTGCACCATAAATATTTTGGCGTCATTTGTGAAATATAAGTCACATCTTTAGCCAAACCAAATGTTTGCCTGAACTGAAGAGAAGTACTTTGACTATATGAATACAATATTCTTAGAAATAAAGTTTTTTTTTTATTAATGTGAGTGTTTTTCAGTGTTCTGTCGCGCTATTTTTAGGAATATCCCAAAATGTCAGGAGTTACTTGTTTCTCCTTAAACAAATGTTTTATTTCCTTTTGTTGACTTTATTCGGTGAATTTTATATCGTGGAACAATATTGCAGCATTTGTTAGTAAAAATCCGAAGGACAAATATCAGGGGATCTGCACCATAAATATTTTGGCGTCATTTGTGAAATATAAGTCACATCTTTAGCCAAACCAAATGTTTGCCTGAACTGAAGAGAAGTACTTTGACTATATGAATACAATATTCTTAGAAATAAAGTTTTTTTTTTATTAATGTGAGTGTTTTTCAGTGTTCTGTCGCGCTATTTTTAGGAATATCCCAAAATGTCAGGAGTTACTTATTTCTCCTTAAACAAATGTTTTATTTCCTTTTGTTGACTTTATTCGGTGAATTTTATATTCGCGAATAGAGAATATTGCAGGTAAAAATTTGAGTTACCGATGAGAAGACCCGTTTTTAATTCTATAATTTGTTTCATTTCGTTTGTCTTCTAACATAAAATATATAAACAATCACAATTTTTGGCCAAGAGTCTTTTGCTATGTGACAATGATGGACTGCATAGATGGGACGCGGTACATCATTGGCGCATGACTGGTGAAATAACATACTTTATCGGAAAAACTGAAATTAATTTAATCTGAAATAATCATAATAAGTTTCAATGTTTCAAACTTCAAAGGATAAGTATCATACTAGTTTACTTTCAACGCACTGTTGTGTAGCAGAACGAAAAAGAAACTTTGGTGAACGGCATATCAATTTTTAAACAATGGAAATCGCTAACCAGGCTATTTGCAGAGTAACTTATAAAACCCATAAAAATTTTGAAGATTTTCCACAATTACACAATCAGCAGCAATTAAATTTTAGCTTCAACAGTTTTTAAATGCCTCTTTTTATATTGAAAAGTATAGATATATTTAACTAGTGTTTATTCAATGTACTAATGCGTAGCAGAAATTTGCGTTAGCAATTATTAGATTAGATTATTTTAAAGGCATCTCCTAAAGCCTACCAAAATTTGTAGGATTTCAAACAATCATACTACAATCAGCAGGCAATAAAAATTTCTAAATTAAGCTTCAAAATATATCTGTTTTTCCTAAAACATAAATATAAAAAATAAAGACCGTTCTGTTTGTCGCAAGGCATTTGAGATGCGTATTTTGAAATGCGATTTGAAAGTGACAAACATTTCTTTCATGGTATCTGTGGTGCTCATAATCTTGATGGATATTACAGATTGTTTTACTGTATTAATCAATTTCGAGAAATATTGCACATCTTCATGGAATTCCTGAACGTGTTACCCGCCAGTTGGCACTATTGAGATGCTGGGGAGGAAAGCTAAGGGTACGGCTTAGCCATACGGCAAACCCCGGCCCCTCAGGGAGCAAACAATGAATATGATTTAGTCTAATCATTACCGCATTTTCCCGTACAAGAATTTCGCTGAAATCCGTATCAAGGGGTGGATTAAACCACGTTCATTGCCGAGCTGTCTGCAACCATCCGGATACAACCATGCATTACTTCTAGCAATTCCAACTCATGTCCTTAGACAGTGTGAGTCCAACGACACGATTATTTGAGGATTCCTCAAGAACAATGCCGGCTAATGAAATTTGAGTTGCATTCGTATCAGTGTAACGATAATGCGAAAAAGCTCCGAACTTTTTCGAGTTACGAGTTAAAGATAAGATTCGGAGATTCAATTCTTTATAACAACCTTTCGCTGCTATCTCGTGTTTTAATTTTTGTAGGTATTCGACTTTCCCTACATTGTAACAAAAAACAGTAAATTTACTGGCCATTAGCAGTAATTGCATATATCCAAAGTTAAAAAAACCCATGTTGATGAGATTTATGCCAATTATGGGTTGTTGGTGGAGCGCACCTTCGCGGTACTTTCCATCAACAACTATAACTCTGAACTGGCGGAAAATTCAGGTAATTTTTTTCAATATCGCCAAGTGAAATTACTGCCAAAGACCAGTGATTTTGTTGTATTCTTAGTTACAGTGTACCTTTCCGACATTCACTTTGAAATTTCTCTTTGTCGTTTAATATTAGTATTTTGATGCATGTGTGTGAAAAAATTAAATTTCTACAAGTTTTTGAAGTTGAATTATGGTTTCATTTTATATTTTTTACCTTTGTCCCGATTCCACCACCAATTCTAAAGTCAAGAAATAAATCTATTCTTCTCAATAAACTTATATTGCTGCGTTATTGAGTAATTATATTTCGCTCTATCAAATAAAGTATTTAAGTAAAATCAACACTTCGTTAGGGGTTCATTATATTATTACCATTTTTACACGGTCAAGTTTGATTATCTCTCTTGCACATTATTCGTTTCAAAGGCTCCAACACGTCTCAAATCAAGGAAGTTACTCCGGCCACATATGGAAGAGATAAGCAGGCGTGATAGTACCACCAGTCCCTCTCGAAATACAGCCATATATCAACGAATTCAGCTCAAAACCTCCAGGTCACAAATTACCCCGAAAGGCATGGGTCCAACTCAACAGATTACGGAGCGGCTATGGACGCTTCAGGTCAGTGATGTACAAAATGGGCCTGTCATAAACTCCGTTTTGTGATTGTGGCAAATTGCAAGCAAGAAACCACATATTGAACTCCTGTCCATTTTTTAAACCGCCATGCCATATTGCCGATATCAACAACCATGAACTATTAGCTTACCTACTAAATAAAGATTTTAGAAACAAGTTATGTATACGAAATATCTCTCTTGCACGAAAGCCATTTTCAAATTGTCCTACTCAATCTTCCAAAGTACTATGGTACAACACAAAAACACGCTTCTTGGCAATTCCTACACCTTTGGGTCAGAGAGGTATTTCACTGGTAGATCAAACCCACAACAAAGTCGTTTCAAACCTCTGTGTTTTGCGATTGTTGGTTATATCGCAATCTGAAAAATTTGTTAAATAATGTCTTGTTAGGGATTAGTCACTGATGGATTGCGCCGACAAGGCCCGGTCCAACTCGGTCTCATACTTGACGAAATAGAATTTCTGAGCTCTGGGTAAGCCCGAATGATCGCGTACAGCTCGGATATTAGAATACCCTCTCAAATAAGACAAACACTCACATGCAAAATTAAACTGCAAAAACTATCATGCGATAGAAAATAATGCTTTCAGAATCAATATGTCATATCAATAGCACTGGACTATAATTGGCAGCATGTTTGACAGGTTAGTTTACTTATGTATGTTGTGTCAATAGCTGCATTGTCCTATCACGATACTACGTCCATAGTTTTGTTAATTAAATGATTTTTAAATGAAATTTCTTAATTTTATTACTAGAAGTTTGCTCTAAGCCAAGTCGGAATATGACTTCGAAGTGGTTTTATCGTCGTCCAGGGCAGATACCATTTACTGTACTTTACCATAGCGGTTCAGTTCAATGTGAGATGTTTTCTGCTTCTAATGCAGATGCTTGTACTGCATTTTGTAGCAGCTCGTTGATTTAAATGGCCGTTAGTTAGCTCCTTTCAGGCACTGATCTTGGCTTTGCCAAGAATGAATTTGAATAGAAAAATTGTAACGATCACTTTTGTAATAAAAAGATGCGCGAGTTATAAAACCAGCAACTGCACCATAAACAGAAAATGCTTGTAAAAATATTTTGCATTCAATTTCAAGGGTGAAAGAGTATATATATATGAGGTAAATAATAAAGTGCAATGAGTGGTAGTTACCCTGAGCGATAGTAAAACTATATACTACCTCATGGTTTTCTCTCAAGCTTATGACAAGCAAAAATTGATACGTTAATACGATTTTAAAGGCCTCAGCCAAACTAAAGGGCTGTACAATTTTTCTGTGCCAATTTCTTTATCCATCTTCACACGAAAGTTGTGCTAACAAATCATTCCATGGTATTCAGTAAACAAATATCAATTTGCCCCAAAATATTGAATCAGTTACATCGCACACGTACCCGTTTGACAGCTAAATTTCCCTTTAGTTTATTTTGTATATAGTACTTTCAAGTTTGTTTTGTGTTTTATAATGATTTGTTGTGATACTGCTATCTTTGAATTCAAACATAAACCCTTCTTGTTAAAAAAGTGAAAACCTTGTCTAAAAAAGTTATTTTTCTTGGTATAACCTTGTAGCCAGGTTGCCATCTTTCCTGGAATTGTAAGGGGAACGCAGTAACCTCATCCAGTACAAATCGGTATTTTGTGCCTTTTTGATTTTTTAGGATAGGTTTTTAACTTTATCCCTTGAAAAAAGAAACCGCAATCCCTTTAATCATCAAAAAAATATCAAAAGATTTTTACCGCGCATAAAAATTGTCGAAAGTACCTTTGAAAAAATTTCGAAGATTGTCAAGTCAAATTAGAAAATGCTTTTTACAACATCGATTATTGTTGAATTGTATTGCACTGTATCAAAAAATGCAACAAAATCACTGGTCTTTGACAGTAATTTTACTTGTCCATCAACAAACCATAATTGGCATAAATCTCATCAACATGACTTTTTTAACTTTGAAAAATGCAATTACTGCAAATGACCAGTAAATTTACTGTACTTTTAGTACAGTGTGCAAATACTCATATCGGATGAACGTATCAACTAATAATTTAATACTTAAATCGATTCTCCTAAGGTTTGCGATCTAAACTAATATGATGATGTATCATAAAAGCCTGACCATCGACGATTTCTATCGGAGTGTTTTAAATGATGATTCCCTGAACAGTTTTGAAGGGCAGATCATTTCAGTCCTTAAAATTCGCATCGGGAAAATCATGTGTATATATTAAAACAAATCTGGAATCGGGTTATATCGTATCCGAATCGTTTTCCTCTAAAACGATTGACATATATCACCCGGTATTTGATATGTTATAAAACGTAGAGCACTAACTGTCACCCAACAAAGGTCTCGCGATATAGTGTAAATATTTAGAATCCCGTCTCTGCCGTTGTATCCAATATAAAGTTAAAATAAACTAGAACATCGTTAGAACAAAATAATACAACAGTAAAAGATTAATATCAGGGCGTTGCGTTTATAGAGTTTTATAAAACATATCTGACATGTCCATTGAAGACTAAAATCGTTGATGAATATTTATCAAATATTTCGCATATTTCACTTTAATTAAATTCAACAACAGAATAGTTCAATAATTGTCACGTAATGGAATGCCTGAAAATAAGAACATTGAATATGCATAAAGGCAATTTGAATTTATGGGACGGAACTGGATCGTTTAGATCATCGTAAGTTTGAGGGGACCTAAATGGATAGTGATCGGAGTTTCGACAAAGAGGAAGACGCAGGCGACATTTGTTTGAAATCTTTTCGAAACTTTGAGTTTACTGTTTTTATCAAACATCAATTATCTTAATTGCCTCGTCAAATACTTTTCTATTCTAAAACACACATTTTCCGAAGATTTTGAAAAATGGTACCTGATAAATGACAAATATTTGAACTAACTGGAATATTTTTAACCTTAAAGCATTACAAAAAGTTTATAAATTGATTCAATCTTTGATTCCTAATATAGAGAAAAAAGAACGAGCCGAAAATAAAGAAGAAGCCATCATTTGTTTGAAATATTCAAACAATGATTCAACAATGATGACCAATTAATTTCTACCTAAAATAGGTATAATAAGAATTTATCACTGTACTATGTTTGACTAAATAATCTAGTTTCACTTTCGAAAAAGTAGAAGCAAAATTTAAAACTTTGTTAACTAGGTAATTTATTCGTTTCGTCGTCGGCTGTATTTGAGGAAATTTAATAAATCTGATATATTCAAATAGTCTATTTTTAATGTATTTTCAATGTATTTTTTTATAATATGAAAGTGATTCATTCAGTTTGTTCGAACAGAAACGTAGTATGAAAATTAGGGGAATTTCCTATTTGACCGAGGTAATTTACTGTTAAATGTCAAATAGAAAACTCGTTAGAAGATAAAGTAGGTAAATCAGATATCAGTTCAACTAGGTAAACATATATTTGAAATATACTCTGTAAACTGGGTGAACTTACCTAAAATGCAAACTGGGTTGGCTCGCGGACTTACCTTTCATCCCGCTTTACCACTTCAAATTAATCGTTTGTTGTTATCACAAAGAATCTGTCAAGATTCATTATCAAGCAAAATGCCAGTTGTGGATAATTTGTGATAATCTTCTGTAACCATACTTGTTTGACATTTGTTAATAATATTTCTAGTTTGAAGAACATTCCGCAAATTCCTTCAACCACGGAACGCCTACTTTCTAAGGCGAATGTAGATAAACTGTATACCGTTATCTGCTAAAAGATGCCATGAGGGTGCTGGCTTTATGATAGTCCTGTCTTGTATTCTTCGAGAAAATAGAAGACGACTGAAAGAAAACAAAGAAGCAGTAGAGAATGATTTTATTTTTGCCCAGCTCAGATACCACTTACTGGACTTCAAAGTAGAGGTTCAATTTTCCAGGTATGCAAAAAAGCCTCCGCTTATAGTGCAGTTGCTGGTACTACATCGTGTAGTATATCTTTGCCATTAAGTAGCCGTTAGTTGGTTTCCTTTTAGTGCCGCTTCCGATCTTACTTAGAATGAATTTCCTTCAAAAGCGAAAAAGTACCAAGCAGGATCAATATATTTGGAAATTTTGGAAATTACAACGGCGGAAGTCATTTAAAAAAACGGCCCAGAGGACGGTAAATTTAGTGGAGTGTAACTACTTGGCCCAAACGTACAAACAAATTATTACGCAAATTTTTAGACGCGGCAACGCCTCAACAGATTTTCCAATGACTCGAACTAAAAATTTTAAACATACTAGAGAGCTACTAGGCGTTTGAGACTTTTTATCTTAAAATATCCCATGCCGGATAAATAAATCCACTGAATGCAATTATTTTGATTGTATGCTTTATGAATGCTGGTTGAAACAACAAAAAGCGCAGAAGCGCTTGAAACTAATCAATGCTTAATAAAAATATTTTGTACTTTTTCCTGATTGGGCTGCAGAAATATTTCAATTAGTATTATACCCATTTTATATCTCCCCTGTTATTTGAGATCATATCACAATCAGGATTTTCATTTTGACAACTATGTGCCACTGATAGACGCAATCAATTAGTGGCGCATACTTAACAAATGTTAACCTAACAAAAACAACGACTTAAAAAAACTGAGGCAATTTTTTTCATATTGGGATTCCTTTATCGCCACATATTATTAAAGCTCTTCAAATATTATTTATTGAGTGGGTTTCTTATTTTCTTGCAATAAAGGAAAAAAACGACTTATTTAGTCTAAAAGGAAACTGTGTCTAGGTCAGAAAGAGAAAATAAAATTTTTCCTATCTTCATTATTTTTTATTGTTTGGCAAAAAAAATCTGTACCTGACCAAAATTATTATTAACACATTATTATTATGCTATTTTTACGACGCTTTAAATAGAAATTACTGTCGATCGTGAGAATGATTTTTTTAAAAGGGCGTTAACTTTAAATTGTAGCGATAACGAGAATAATACTTCTACAAAAGTCATGCAAAGCCGGGGGAAGCTTTATTTTGGACTGTCGTAGAGCGAAAGTAAAGAAAAATATATTCAAATTTAAATTGTATCAAAAATTTTGTTTTAACTGAATAAATGATTTAATTTTGTTGAAGCATTAAGTCAAAATTTTTGTGTCAACATGCTGAAAATGTTTTAAATTACACTGTGAATATGCAATTATAGGGATTGTACATTCAATTCTTACTTGATCTCCAAGTGCATAAACAAATTCGACCAAAATTGGAAAACTTGAGTGTATTTGGTCTCGGGAATATAAATGTATCCATATTAGTTTTGCAAATGTTGATTCCTTTGTCTGATTTATAATTTATTGGAGTAATTTGTTCTCCGATTCGATGCAAATAACTACATCGAATTGTTTAGCCCGAATGAGAAAATCTATTTTTTTAAACAATGACCTATAGCCGAATCCGTACTTGGTCAAAAAGCATATTTCGGTTTATATTGAGTAAACGAGTCGCAAGTCTCGTGTCATCTAATTACAGCGCTGTCCTGAACAATTTTACCTTGGGATGAAAGTGAGAGAAACTGGCGCTTCGCTGACAAATCATGTGTTGTCTTTTCTTAGAATTGCAGAAGAGCAACTAATTTCAGTTAACAAAAAAGTGTAATATTTAAGGCAACCGACCCAAAAGTTTACCAAGGTGAAATAATTCTAATATATATAACCTTCATAATGTATCCGACCACATTCACTTTATTTGTTTCTGACTGATAGCGCGGCAAAGGTTTCGAAGGAGTTGTAGTTTATATTATATAATAAAACTTTATAATATCATTTTTGCTTTGACGTGTAGATACCATATATATTTTTAAGTCAATAGTAACATGTTAATGAAAATGGAAATATTCTTGCTTCTGATGTCTCTTATAATTCTTGTTTCATGTACTACATTTCAAATGACATCTACAAATATTCAACCTAACCATTGTGATTCTATAATTCCGCAGTCTGATATAGATTGGTCGAAGGTATGGTAGTTTATATTATTTATGTTTATATTTCAGTAGTAGTTAAATTTTTTTTTAACCAAAAAAGGTTATAAAATGTCGTTTGATTGGATCAATTATTGAGCACTTTTTCATTAGTAAATTTTTTTTCTAAATTTAAGCCTGGCCCCATATGCAAGCAAATCTGTCTAAATATATCGGTTGGTTATACAGTAACTTTGGCAAAACCACACCACATTGTAAATTTTCTGTTCATTTGCAGTAATTTCATATTTCCAAAGTTAGAAAAACGTCATGTTGATGAGACTTTTTTTAATTATGGCCTGTTGATGGGCCCCACTGCGTTCCATCAACACCCCATATTTGGACAAAAAAGTCAATTTTGAATTTTTTCAATATCGCCAAGTAAAATTAACGTCAAAGGCCAGTGATTTTGGTGCAATTTTTTGTGACAGTGCATCAGAGACAGAATGGCTGAATATAGTTAGCATCACTTGAATGTTCTATTTTTGTGAAAGTTAATTACAATTACCGTTTATTTTTTTAATCATGACCTTATTTTGAACTTTGTGTATTGATTAACAAAGTTATTGCTTGATAACAGGTCTACGTACGAATATAGGAAAATTTTATCGACTAAATGTCTGTTCATTTTCTGTAGTTACAAGGCGATTGGTTTCATCTCATGTTCATCCCCGGATTTGGCAACAGATTCATCAGCTGCAGAAAGATGGAAATTACCAACGTTAATATCACAAAGAAAGAATTAGACATCAACTTTAATAATGAGGCGTGAGTTTAATATTAATATTTATTAATATTTAATAATTAATATATTAATATTAATATTTATTTTCGTTTATTTGCTTCAGCTTGTTTTGATTTTGTATAACTAATACTAGTATGAAAAAGACATTCAGCATGTATTTAACCAATTTACCAAAACATTCTTGACCAGATTTCAAAACTTACGGGTATCAAGATCATCCCCATGAAAATATTGAAAGATTAGAAGTACTTTCTTGGGTTTTATTTTGTTTATTAGGCGAAATAATTAGATGGATTCTTAAAATCTTTGTGGGATGCCAATATGATTTCACTTGGAGGAAGGATTTGTGAACAAAAAGACTCGATAATAACTCTAATGCAATGCAATATCCCAGCAACTTCCTTATATCCTCGCCAACAAATTAATTTTTATGACGCAGCAGTAGCCTAAAACCTCTTTAGAACAAATCTAAATTAAAACTATTGAACAGTGTTCTAATGATGTGTTTCACTTTGTATTTTTCCATTTAGTCACATATCCAATCTCCATCTCCCACAGTTTTACTTAAATTTTCCTGTTAACGATCTTAAGATGAAAATTTTTATATACCCTGATATTGCACGAACATTCCAATAAGTTAAAAGAAATCTTATGTACATAATCAACACACTGGAAGCATTAGAGATGGCAGCCTAGTTTTCAAATATACTAGGTGAAACAAAACCGATTTACTATTATTAAAAATTTAAAACTGACTTTTTTGGCCAATTATGGGCTGTTGATGGACTGCACCTTCCCGGTGCGCTATATCAGCACCCCATACTTGGCCAAAAAAGAAAGTTTTAAATTTTTTTCAATACCGCCAAATAAAATTACTATCAAAGATAAGTGATTTTGTTGCATTTTTGTGACAGTGTACCTAATTAAAATTGAGTAAGCTTATTTATTTTATCCTGTAAATTAATTAAAACTTCAAAAAGAATATTTGGCAAACGAGTTCAAATAGGTAAACACGGTACTTTTACCTAGATTCGTCAACACTGGTATATACAATGCATTTTCGACAAATTGTAACTTTTGAATTAATATTTGTTCAGATACAAAAGTTCTAGCCAGCGAAGTCGTGAAGGTATTATATTTTACAAATGGTATGAGCAAGCTGGCATCATCCACTCTTCTGTTAAATATGGTATGGATGTTATAAAATTTTATTGCAATTACGTATATATTTTGGAAGTAAACAATGAAAGTATCGTTGTTATTTCTGAGTAATAAAGCTTTAAGTCACGTAAATTTTCTCTCACACTGTAACAAAAATGTAGCAAAGTAGCTACTCCCTGACAATAATATTCTATTTGGTGATATTAAAATAACACTGGATAGATTTTAGCGAAATATCACCGTCGGGGTGCTGTCCATCAACAGCTCATACTTGGTAAAAATCAATAATCACTAATGCAGTTTCAAATCTTGAAAGTATACAATTACTGCAAGGGAAAGTTAATTTACTATATTTTTTGACTCAGTATACTCAAAAAAGGTATTTGATTGAATTTAATTAAACACGCAAATTCGAGAAACACGTCTAATAGAGTTTGTGGTAACATACGTGATACCGCATACAAATTTCAAGACTCAAGATATAGAAATTCGTGATGGAACTTTTTGTAATTGTGTGAATGGTATTGATACACCCTCTAGCTACAAAACTTCGTGTCGTCTATTGCAAAGTCAAAGAAAATAAAAGTTAAAAGTTCAAATGCGAAAATTAGATAAAAATAAACTTTTGAATGTTTCAACCTGAGACATATTCAGAACCTTGGAAAGGGGAAGAAAGCGAAATTTCAAACATTTTCAAAGTCAGATTATGACATCATTTGTAAAAATGCTATTTTTTTGTATATAACTATAAAACATACGAAATATTATGCAAGAGTCGAAAAGCCAATTTCAGGGCAGAAATAGATGAAACAAGTGCATAATCCTTGCTGCGCAAACAATTTTGAGATTTTCTACGTGCACTTAAACGGTCTTTGTGCGTTTTTTTTTCAGTCGGAGAGAGAGTCTGGAATCATGCCCCGTAAATACAGTAGTAGTTTTAACATATTTAATTTTAAGAAGATGCTTGAAATATATTATAAAACTAACATTTCAAGTTTACACCCTACAGAAATTTATTCAGTAAAGCATGATCCACAGATAAACTTTATCTCATCTAATCATAAACTATATCATTTATTTTGGCAAATTTTTTCGATTGGGAATAGTTAACTGTGTTACACAACTCCCCATATCACCATATTCCGCTAGTTTCGATGATTCCAAGCTTGGTCGTTCTTAACCATTATTTCTCCCCTTCCTCTCTTTGATAGCAAAGTTTTAAAAACATGTCAATGCTCTTGTGGAACGGAACTTACCAAATAAAATTTTTGCAGTTTTACAGTTATTTTTTTAAAAAAGGTTTTTAACGAGCATTTGCGTAGAATGCGTCATTAATTCGTCAAATGTGTCTCGCTTAACATACTATTGAATCTTTTGACAAAATTCGTTAATTAAACATGTTCTGCTATTAAATTAAATTGAATAATATTTTTATATTTATATCTGTGTCTGTGTATATTTTACTTTGAAAGAAATAAAAATAACTTTTGACGCAACGTTAATTTGCATCACATTTTTTTTCCTTTTTTGTGAAACAATCCATTCCATTTTACGTGTAGGTCAGACAACAATTACATTCACTGGATCCTAATAATTTTAATTAGCATTTTTTGTTTTTTGAATTTGGTCATTATGCCTCATATCTATAGTTATCTGGATATTTTTAGACTATCGCGTAATCTCGTAAAATAATAATATTGCTTTTAAGAGAAATCAGTAATTCAAAAAACTCAGAAATTTAGAAATTCAAAGTTGATTTTAATGAAATCAATGATCTCGTATACCGTCGTTCCTTTTTTCCAGTTTTCTTACAAATTCAGATCCTCATGTAGATAACTCTACAAAGATACTTGATTGACACCTTTCTTAGCGTTTTTACCTTTTGGTTTTTATAAAATTAATACTATAGTGAGTCGAAAATTTTATGCCTATTCGTGTTTTGTCAAGCACGGGACAATAATTGATCGCGCCGATGAGACGTGGTCCATCATTGGCTCATCCTTGACAAAATGATATTTGTGATTTGATAAGTGCGTTTTGTACTTATTAAGGTACTTGTTTGTTTAAAAATGCTCGATAATTGGGTCAAAGCAGTTGGAAAAGCGCAGCCAAAATAAATAGAACTTGTGGATGGTAAAATGTAAAGATTGAACTTGGATTTACCTACATTAGAGGAAAATCGTGAATGTTAAAAACTTCTGTGGTCAGGTCAATGCAGTGCAAAAAGTAATTAACAGATCTGGCTTATCATTAAATCCCAAGTTTAATCTCAAAATTCAACACTGGATTAATTTTTCCGTTTAAAACAACATACGATTATCCGCGTAAACTCATACGCGGTTGCTGAGAATATATCTTATTACTGCTATTATAATTTGAGATCTCTCGGTAGCAAAGTGCTAAATTTTATCGTAAAAAATGTACGGCAAATATCGCGGGAATTTGTTCGACCATTTTGCAATTTGATGTATTTTAATTTTCTAAGCTCCATAAAATTTTGAACATCCTAATACATACTTATTTGATCATCATTGTTACTGATCACCTCTGATCGTCCTGACATATGTTAGAATCCCATGAGGAATGATTATATACGAGACATTGCTACGTCGGTTCGCCAAATGGTTGAGCAGTATTCTCGACTTTCCTCTCCCACGGGATGAAAATGAAATCTTATTACATAATTGATATTGTATGCATAGTGTGCGTGGTGTATTTTATTGACGTTGTAGTCTGGAATTAGTTTACCCATTCGTCCATATGAACATTATGATTTTATAACAGCTAAAACCACTTGCTAGTACGGCTGGGCAAAACCGAATCAATCGGAATTCGAATCTGATTTGAATAATTATTTCCAATCTGACGGAAATATCAATTCCATACCAATACCAAATATACCATATTTACTATTACATTTACTATCATTTATTTTACATTTATTGAAAATCAA
Organism: Styela plicata; assembly: GCA_963675895.2. Taxonomy (NCBI): domain Eukaryota; kingdom Metazoa; phylum Chordata; class Ascidiacea; order Stolidobranchia; family Styelidae; genus Styela; species Styela plicata. The sequence continues at coordinate 18,908,619 of OZ023141.1, forward strand.
GAAATTTATAGATACGAATTAATATCAACATAAACAGACTTAAAGGCAATGTATTTTCAATTCAAATTCTATGTCTGAGAACGAAAAGTTTCTTATTTTACAGACATAATACAACCGATTTCCGTAAAATTTTACCAAAATCGATAGTATTTTGTCGTTAAAATGTAAATTCTACTTCATTTTGCAAATTTTTGTTCCTATGTCCTATTCACGGCTAACTGCGGAATCGAATTACCCAGCCCTACTTGCAAGTGCACACAATTATCTATTCAAATGTTTATTTTCGATTAATTGTACTTGTTTTGTTTTGTTTTTTTCAAGAAAATTTACGAACCAAATCACCTAGTAAAATGCAGTTGAGAAAGAAGACTGCAATGGCAAATTATTGTAAGTTTTTCCATGTTCATGGCTCGTAAGCTCGCAATTATTTATTTTATTGTAACGCGTTTGAAGATCAAGTTATCGCTCTGACTAAAATCTTGTTCTAGCCACTATATAAAATTGTGGCGTGTCAGCCTATATTGACTTTCCATAAATAACCTTTACCAGAAATACTTTTTAAAATAAGAAATTGATTTCCTCTCGATATTTTTGTGCAAACTGCAAGAATATATTTCGTTCGGTCGCTTAACCTGTACCAAGTTCCAAGTCATAGATACATGTTTCGAAATTCAAAATCAGATTCCCAATTTAAAAGTTCAAAGTTAATTAGTGGGTAATTTATTATTCTTATGTCATACGCTTTTAACACCATATTTTGTACAAACTTCAGTAAAGCAATGCATCTAGAATTTCTTGAAATATTAATTTATCTAGTGTACTTCCATACCTTTACATAACTAAATTTCACATTATCTGGACTTCTTTATATTTTTACGGAGGAAAACAGAGAAAAATTGTATACGAGTCGCTTATATCCTATATTCATTTTTTAGTGAAGGCATCCAGTGAATCCAAGTTCACCGTTGTTGGGACGGATCATTTCCAATATATCATAATATCACAATGCAGAAGATACGGTGAGAAATATCCTTTTACTTGACGTCTAAAATAATAGTGTACAATTTGACTAGATCGAGCTTTGCAGCAGATAAAGAGAGACATAACGGCTGATTTTCACGCCACGTCCTGTCCTTTCGGTAAGCATGTCCTATCGTTAAAACTACTAAACACCAAGTGGATAGAGGCTCGTTGACTTCAGTAACTTATTCAAAATTTGATAGCACAACTTGAATTTAGCACGTAATTTTCAATTAAATATTATTAATGTTTCATACATCATATATCATAGGACCACCTCTTTTCTGGATATCGTTGAAAGAAATGAATGCTACTGAAAGTTCTGTAGAAGATGAGATTCGAGCAAAACTTCTCTCCGTCCATGTTGATGCCTCTAAATTAGTTATCAATGGCAAAGATATCTGTTCGTTATAACCCAGCAGCTTAGTTTTATTTTTGCTTTTAATTATTGTTGACTACAATTTGTATATTGCTTCTACCTCTTTGGTTGATACCATGAATAAAAAACGTCTTGCCATATATTATATATGTGTTCGGGGTGTCACTTAGAAATAAAGAATTGTGATGAATGGAATTAGTAATGAACGTTTATTTCAATTTATGCAGAATTATTTTTAATGTCCACATTTGCTTAAACACGTTCAACTATTCTGTGGATTCCGGAATAAAATGATTAAAATTTACGATGGAATACTTTTTTCAAGTTATCGTTCATCATCTGTGTCTTATCAAGGCAGATCTAATAATCATTACCGAACGCAGCAGTCGAATGATTTTCAATGTTACGCTTCAATATAAGCTCAAAGAAAGAAACATAATATCGTACATTAAAATCTATCGAAACCCGTTAAGCATCATTGGAGATTCATACGTTCAGTCAGCTTCTCTGGTGCCATGGCCCTTTGAGAATTTGACAAATATAAGACTATACTAGATTAGATTCGATTGTGATTCTGAATGCTGAAAAATTAAAAATATTCAAAGTCATCAAGAAAATAAAGTCAAACTGATCAGTATAGAAATATCAGAAAACTTCAAAACGGCATAAAGTTATCAACTAAGTAAAAATTCTATACTAAGCCTTATGAACAAAAACAAGTAGTCGATAAGACTACAATTACATTAGATAAGAGATTTACTGAATTTACTTGTACGTAGGTAAATTTTATTGCGCCTTGATTTTAAATATAAAAAGTTGGTATCTGGTATCTGCAAGAATAGAATTAGGACGAACTAGGATATTTTTATTGCGTTTTTATGACTGTGACGTTGTTTGTAAGTTTAAACATATTTCTTTTACTTTATGTAGTAAGTCTATTAAAAAGGCGACTAAAGTTGTATACAAATTTTTGTTGTATAACAAGTTGTGATTCCAAAAAATAGAGGTGTAAATGTAGCAGTAACAATATAAATGACCGGTAAAAAACAATTACTTTCAAACCAAACTTCCTCTTTTACAGAAGAAAAAACATTGACCGAAATCGAAAATGATATGGTTGCATTTCTAGCGGTAAAATAAAAAAATTACATTACATTTTGGAAGATTTTGCTTCTATTCTTCTATAATTTTCGCAGTTGATTTATTACACAGTGAAAAAAAAAAACATTAAATATTCCTCACTCTTTTTTCAGAGTATGTAATATATGTCATACGATATAAACGACGAATATTTCTTTATGTTTTAGTTAAGAAACGAGCAATAAAATCTTTAATCTTTAATAATATATGCTAAAAATTATACATACACTGTAACCAAAGTATAGTAAATTTACTGGTCATTTGCAGTAATGGCATATTTTTAAAGTTAAAAAAGCGCCATGTTGATGAGATTTAGGCCTATTATGGGCTGTTGATAGATCGCACCTTCGCCAAAAAAGGCAATTTGGCATTTTATTCAATACTGCCAAGTAAATTTATTGTCAAAGACCAATGATTTTGGTGAATTTTTTGTTACAATGTAGTATATGAAAGGTTCATTTATTATCAGTGCTTGATTGGACACATCATTATAAGCTTATGTTTGACAAAATATATTTCATCATAACTCCATATTACTACAAGATTAATAAAAATTGGATCAACGTGCTAATGAAACACCCACAAAACAAGATTACTTTAATTAAATCCAATTACTTGGAATATTTAGATAGAATAAAGTAGTGATGTCACTCGATATGACACTATATTTTAGAAAAGCCTTTTATCAATGAGAATGAGATTGTAACCGAATTCCGTATGCACTTTAATAGAGTTGTTTCTCGGAAATTTATTTTTAGAATTTAGTAATAACCTGTAAGCGGTTGGACTTACAAGTTTTATGAATTGCTGGCTAGCGAAACTTGGCTGAAAAATGATGATTATTTAATATAAAATTGTCTCCTGTTCTACATTGATCAGGTCAAACGCATTATCGATGCAAGAATGCGAAAAATGCAATCAAATTAATCAATTATTATTTCTTAAAACAGCGAGCCATATTCCAAAATTGAAAGTTTCGTGAGATTCGTTTCTTAATATTCAGTTAATATTCCAAAATTGAAAGTTTCGTGAGATTCGTTTCTTAATATTCAGTTCATCTAGGATATACTAAAACTGATATTTCTGTCTAAATATACACCGCAATTCACGGTTACAAATTGGAATGCAAATGGCAATGGAAGAATGTACTTCATTATTAGTAGAACCATTGCTAGATCAAGTACTTTTGAAATACAAAGATGATGTGTACCAGTGTGGTAAAAATAAATCAATCTTTTGAAAGTAATTCATTATAATTTATCCTAACAATTCTGCGATATTTCTTAAGTTCTAATTTCTGATGTTTCCAAAATTCCAAAAATATTTTTTGCCATAGCAAGCAGTTGTATTTTAAACAAATCTTGATGTAAGTTTTTTTGACTTATCCAGGTTTTATATTATGCGACTAAAATGCGATTAAACACTGTATAATAATTTACCATTTCATTTCCTTATTATCGTTCATAATGAAATTAAGAACTGGACCAGAAGGGTCTTGTAGGTGCGGAGTTTTGAATAGTTCCAAAGTATTTTCCACTCGTCGTAAGAGACGACTAAAAGGACACACTAGACGTAGACAGTCATACCATTGCCCAGGGCAGATAACGCTCACAGCAATTCATTCCAGTAACACCGTAGTCTTATGGAAGGTTTTCTACTTATAGTGCAGTTGATCTTACTATATTTCTCTATCTTCTTTGCCACTTAAAGTGACTGCTAGTTAGACGCTGCTGCCGTTCTTACCTACAGTCAAGTGCAATAAAAAAGGGATACAAAGTGGACAAACTGGTGCTTTTTGTATGCAAATGATGTTGCATGAGAATGCATGTGAACTGGGTATCGCTATTTGTTGTTTAAAAACTAACGGCACTCTTATATAGACAAATGAGTTATTATACGTTATACAGTGTTTGTATGTACACATGATCTGTCAAATATAAAAATGTCAACGTAGACGCCAAACATGCTATTTGATTAGATATATTTTAAATTTAATGTAGCAGCTGAGAGTGTGGCTGGGCAAAACCGAATAATTTGGAGTTTGATTCGAATGATTTTTTCGAATAGGATCGAGTCACGAATTCGATGTAAATAATAAATATCCCATTTGTGTTATTACAACTTGTCTTGAGTAAATCAAAATCAACCATCTATCAACAGCCCATAATTGGCATAAATATCATCCACATGACTTTTAAACCTTGGAAATATACGAATACGGAAAATGACCAGTAAATTTTCTGTACTTTTGTTACAGTGTAAAGGCAGAAGATCGAAACGATGACTATAAAGTTTGATACGCTGGCTTTACGTAATCTCCTCATTGCGTGACACATATTTATAAACAGGTTAATTGTTATGCTGCAATTTTAGAGAAATATTTGACAAATTTTAACGCTGTTTAGAACTAATTCCACCAAAACAGATCACGTCCTAATTCTTTTTTTTTTTTTATGTGAAACTCAAAATGGAACGCCCTGATAATGATCTTTTATTGTTTTAGTGTTTTATCTGACGTGTTTTAAGTTTATCAAAGTTTACACAACCTTTGTAATGGAAACAAAAACAGTAATTTCAGCCATAAATATTTGATTTTTCAGAGCTTTCAAGATACCATAATGCATAACTCAAAAACCAGTGCAAGTTATGCAATATTGCGTTAAGATTTGTTGAATTTATTTTATTAGTTAAGCGTCTTTGACAGTAATTTGACTAAGTTATTTAAAATGAAGCTTGAAAATTGACTTTGTATGCCAGGCATATGCTGTTGTTGTAACGCGTATCCAAAACGGAGCCTATTAGCAGTCTCTACTTGTCTCATACACAAGGCCGTACCAAACCGAATATCTCAACAATTACTGCAAATTAGCAAATAATTTACTGTACTTTTGTTACTGTGTTAATCATAGAATAATGAGGTTTATTAGTTATTATTAATTAAATTTTTTTTATCAAAAATATTTTAAAATCTGTAAAATTATTACAGACAGATCTATTCTATTAAGATATGCATTGGATTAATGTGTGAGATAATTATGCTATTAAAATACTTTCATGATAGTTTCAGTAACTTATTCAAACGGTATTTACTAAACCAATTTTATTATCCGACCACGGTTGTGTTATAATGTTTGTATTGCTCATTGAAAACGAATAAACATTGCTGGATATGAGATCTATTGCAATTTAACACTGTCTGAAAAATACTGAATATGATCTTCGATAACTTAAAAATAAAAATATGTTTTGCGGGATGAAAACACTATAATTTAGTATGTGTGATTGGTGCTACGGTGTTCATATATTATCATGGCCTCACACACACATTGATTCACTATTCACTATGCTCAGCTATTATCGATTTATGAACATGAGAACCGAATATCCATAGCAATATGATAAATTAATAATACTTAAAAGTTGCAACACGAGTCATAACAAATATGATAACAATCTGCTTTTGGATTAAATTTCTTTATATTTAGGGGAAAAAAGAATAATGAATATTATTCGAAATGCTTTAAAAAGTTTTATGTCTGCCTATTTTCATTTTCCGTGGAACTCGTCCCATCTATTATACTACATGACGTCGAAACTTAATAGTTTTCACGTTTCTGTATCACATAATGTAAAAATGCGATTCCAATGACGTCATTATGTACGACCCACAGACAGTTTACTTCTGTTTGACCTCATTATTAACAAAATAAATATTTTATTTAGAGGCTCATAAAATTTTTTTCTGTCATTTTTTCGTAGCGCTTCATTGGTTTATGTTATATAGTGAAGGTTTAATTTGGCTGAAAAGTAATGTATGTCTATAGGAAAATATTTTTGCTGAGAGAAATTTCAAGAAATAGCAAACGTTTGAAAATACCCTACAACAAATCATTTATTTACGTATAATTTTTTACTTTACTTCAGGTCTCCCAAAGTTTGGTCCACTTGTTTGTGGGAACTTTAAAAGGCTGGAGGCCTTTAATAGGTCTCCTATATGATTGATGACAACAAATTACTGATTATTAAATCTATTATACCAGTAACTAAATTAATCATTATTTTATATGGAATAAATTGAAAATATTCATAAATTAACCAACTTGAAAAAATGTTTGATATTTCTAACACCTCCCTAGTACTTTTTTTTTAATTGTGCTTATCGTGCCGTGTTTAGTGTGAATGAAACAATTTAATATTGTTCAACATATATCGGGAGTAATTTGTAGTAATTGGATATTTCCAAATATAAAAAACGCCATGATTGATAAGATTTATGAAAATTATGGGCTGTTGATGGACCGCATTTTTACCAGTGATTACGTTGGATTTTTTGTAACAGTGTAGAAATATCGTGCCATAGGTAATCAGATTTTTTGAAAATTTGTCGTTCAACAAGTTATTGGGTAACGGACGTGAAGCTCTTGTTAAAGCACACAGGCACAATGTATAAATCTAGCAAGTCGGAATAATTGTTGGCCTTAATGAATATTAAATCAATCAATGCCGCACAAAATTTATGTTTGATTCTTTTTAATACATAAATTAATAACAACAAATACCACAACCTTTGTTGGATTAATATTTACAAGAATTAAACAAAGAAGTGATACATGGCAGTTTACTTCCTTTTGGAATGTTTCCAGTGAGAATTCACCTTGTAGTAACTGTTGATATTAGGTTTCCGCTATTTGGTTTTTTTTTGAGCACTGCTTTCGGGTCTGCACAGAGTGATTTCAATATGAAAAATGCTCAGCTGCTGAAGTTTTCACGTTTCACCGTCGCCAGCTTATCGGAAATAACAGGGAATTATCTGACTTCTGTCACTAGCTATTGTTGACATATGTTGTGCTAAGCATCGATTACAAATTTACCTTGTCGCCAAGCATCGCTTAATCTTTGTCATGTGCTTTAAGAAGTATTTTTAGGCGAATAGTTTTCAGTTTTGCATTTTTTTGTTAACTTGAAATATTTTATACTTCAACAGATGCAAGCTGCAATGACAAAATCTACGACACGGCATTAAAACAATAAATACTCGAATCTTGCAACATATAATTGTCTAGTCCGTGAAATTGCCATTTTTTAAATTTATTTTGTGCTTTTACATACAGTTTGGAGAAAATTCCTTCAACTTCAAACAATTTTACAGCATTTTTTGCAATTGCTGGGTCTTAGTATTGGCATACTTTTCTCAAAATCGCGCTTTTTTGAAAAACAAATGTTGTATGAGGGATATTTTATATATTAGTTGCAAATCAAATTAATACAATATAAATTACACATTCATACGGATCATATTTTCTCATACTTGACTGAGACATTTTATTGCGTTAAAATTCAGACATTAATAAATCGCGTCGATGAGACGAGTCTGTAGCTCATGTTTGACAAAATATAACTTCGGATGGGGTGGTATATTGTTTTGGAATCACGTAAATTAAAAAGTCATGTTTTTAACCGAAAGTTGCTCTTGACATATCGTGACAAGCTTTTGTTGATAAACTTATGATAATGAAGAAGGAACAACAAGTGTGAAATTGGTGACAAATATTTTTCACAGAAGCATGCAATAGGTTATGATAATATTTATATTATGAATAAAAGGGCGTTTCCTAATACCAGGAACACTTATCATAAGACAAAGTCATTTCTGGAAAGTTATGTGATGTTCGTGGAAATATTTCATTTTTTGAGGAATTTGACATTTGAGCGAAAATAGTTTTGCTAAAAATTTTTTCACATGACATGATTTTTTTTTACTATTTTGAGCTTATTTTGCATCAGTTACCAAATTTCACAAAATCACACAAAATGCTAATCTGAAAAAAATGCTTTTTGTTCATGAGACAACCGCTACTTGACCAGCCTAAATCTTCAATAAGTCGTCTAAAATTTGCGTAAAACAAAGATTGTTAGCTTAATACCCATATATTATCTATTAATAATGCCCATATTAGTTATTAGTTAACAGTGATATCAATTTTTGCTGCAACGATATTTTGAAAAATAAATGTATGATGAAGCAAAGATATTCTCGTCTTTTGTCGTCTCTTTGACATTGTGAATTCTATAAATGTTTTCATCAAAATGTCCAGTTTGTTGCTGTTTTATTTTCTTTTTTCATTTTTTTTTGCATTGAATGAATTAACTCATGGAGCACGCATTTTATTACTAGCATTAATTACCAGCCCCAATCTTAGCCAACTGTTTTGAAACAAATATTCTAGTCATCCTGATGGAGAACGTATCAACTCGATAAAAATCCAAGGCATGTAGATAATCAACCTTCAAGCAATAGCTTTGCCCGATTCATATTCGGAATAATATTTAAAATGGATGCCGATGAGCAAGATGCATCAGTGAAAATAGAAACAAGATTTTACTACAATATTCATATCTAGCTTGTAGATCTATATTATACACCACATGCAGACTTAACGCAATTCTGAAAGATTTCAGAAAATGATTGAGATATTTTACATTTGTATAAAAATTCTTTCCATAAAAGCTTCAGCACGGAACGATGACGTCTTGATTATCATGTTGGCATCACAGATGAAAAATCTCCAGTCCCAATGGGATCATATCCTATCATTTGAACAACTTTAGAGTCTTGTTTTTCTTCATAAGCAAAATTTGATGTCTTTAAAACTCCCGCATCCAACAGCTCATACCTGGCATAAATCCCATCAATAATAAAGTTTCAATTCTTGGAAAGATACAATTACTCTACATTAGCGATAAATTTACTATATTTTTGTCGCAGTGCTGGCAATGTATATAATCGATCAGCAAGCGACTATTGATATACAAAAGCTACATATACAATATTATTTTTATCTCAAAAAGGCTACAAACCGATCACAAGATCATGTTTGATCGATCCAGCATTTTCGATTATGATTATCAGTAGAACAACTGGGCAAGATAGCTTATTCATATGTTTCAGGACGTTTAGATATGAATTCTGTTAAGATATCTAAAAGTGTATTGAAATACTACTTTTATTTGTTTTTGTCGCATATTTCCAATAATAAACGTTCTTGATATTTTGTGAAGTACTTCAAATTATTGAAGTGTACTCCTTTTTTTACTGGGAATTAAAAGAATGAAGCAATGCACAAAGTTTTATGTACAGAAGGTGTTTCGGTATTAGATAGTTAACAAAGAGACCTTGTTTACTCTTTTGTTTTCCGTGGATGTGACAGCATGTGCTTTCAATCAAATTGAAACTCTCCTTTTATTGTCGAATTTTTATCCGTTTTTTTTTTTCTTCAATATGACATGCGTTTTCTCTTTGATAAAGTTTTGGGACATAAAATTTCTTACCGTCATGGAGAGCACTTTGCCCATGGATTGAAATGCGACTTTCTTAATCTCCAGTTGTGCAATCTGCAATCATACGCTCGTTAATCATTATCACCTCGACCGCTTGTTCCGTGCGTCTACAGTCACCAATCAGCAAATATATTTCTCCAAGCTCGAGTCACTGATGGACAGCGCGTGAATTGGCAGCGAGAGGCATTAGTGGCCTATACCTTACCGGCGGGTCGTAACCAGGAACTGGATTGGTAGAACGATTTTGCATGATGTCAATAACAACTAAAGAACGTGATTTGACAAAGCAGTTTATTGCAACCAATTTCATTTCCAGACATTCGGTCCAATAATCAGGCAACAATTCTATCAATCACAGATATTTTTATGAAATCACTTTCGACATATTCCGACCATAAATCTAGAATTTGTTTATTTATAATGTTGGCAAATGCCAATTGACTATTTCCGCCTTTCGGTTATAAAAACTAAAAATAGATTTTGTGAGCACGCGTTCTGTGGTCTATGAGTGACATGAAAGTTATAATTACAAACGTCTGTGTCTGTAAGGTGACTAAATTGCTCAATTAAATGAAAATTTAAGCGCACGTTTTGCCACTTTATATATTGCTCAATATTTACTCCTCGGTGTCGTCATGAAAGTTTAATCACTACATCGTCTGAAACGCCTGGATTATATATAATTTTATTTATCAATTCTCGATCTATTCCTTCGAAAATGTTCTCATGTAATGCAATTAATATAAATCGGCCATCAGATTGAATTAATGCCGACCAGATTTTTTGTTTGATAAGTTTAGCAAGTTTTAAAGCAAGCAGCGCCTAAAAGAAATCAACTATAGGTAACTTGTAGACGTACCGCTCTATGGCAAAGAATTTCTGTCACTTTTAATTTTAATTAGGAAGTCCTATAATTTCTTCAAACTAATCAAAAGTCTAGGGTATTCAATTTAATGCTATCAACTTCTCTGCAAACTTTTGCATCGGCAATATCAGACGAAAATTAATATTTTTCTTACCAGCAAATTTCACCGACTTTAGTAATCGATGTTTTCAAACGCTTTAAAACACGAAAATAAATTTCCGGATTTTGGCAGTACCAGGAAAACAGATTTCGCAAGCATGCGTTTGGTGGCATGCGTAGTTGTGTCTGTAAGTCGTCAATTGTTTTTGTAATCAATCAATTATGAAATTTATGTGTGTTATAGCGCTTTTTGATTATCTTTTAATTGGTTGTTAACCTTATATAGGTAGTTTCAATAAAAAAAAAAGGCACAGTAGCAATATTTTCTACAGATGTAAATGAAATTTGAATTCATTTAACTGTATTTAGTTGTTAAATTATGATAATTTCAAGTCATTTTCAAGTTATTGTTTTTATGGCCCCAACCAGAAAATTAGTCGTCGGATCGAATCACGGAATTCGAATTCAACTTTACTCGCACTGAAGCAAAAGTACAGTAAATTTACTGAATATTTGCAGCAATTGCATATCTCCAAAGTAAAAAAAAAACGGAATGTTGATGAGATTTATTGAAATTATGGGCGGTTGATGAACCACACCTTCGCGGAGCGCTCCATCAACACCCCATATTTTGCCTAAAAAGTCCTTTTTGAATTTATTTCATTTCCGCCAAGTAAAATTATTGTCAAAGACCATTTTTCGTTACTTGTTACAGCGTAGGAAATTATCATGTTACAACACGGTGCACGGTTTTACCATCGCCCAGGACAGATACCAGTCACTGAATTTTGTCATAGCGTCTCTTTCTTAATGTATATGGAATGTTTTTCTAACTGAGAATGCGGGGTAGTTGACATTTTACAGTGTTCTTCGGTTCTTTTTAAGAGCCGCTTTTGAACAAAAATTCCTATCAATTGAAATTCTTAAAAAATGCAAAAAGCAACTTCAGCTGCGGATCCCACATATATAGAAGAAAACCTGCAGACAGATTGGCATTTACACACCACCACTTTTTAATCATTTTGTTGCAATTCTAAAACTAGTTTTGCATCTTAATCACGTGTATACAACATTTTTTATATTTCTACGCGTTATATGAAGTAAAAAATTGCCCGAAGACGCTTAGATACTTAACATGGTGGCAAGATATCTAAACCAAAATAAACAAGGCATGACAGTATTTGCATAGCTCAAATTTAAAGTGAGGTATAAGGTATATGAAGAATTTCTAATAGTAAGAATTTTAAAGGAATTAAATTGCGTATATACATTGAATATGTCTGTTATAGCTTTCATGAAGATACAATTTTGTGCAATACATTGTCTACTTTACATCCAACCAACCTTTGGGAATATGTGAGAAGTTACCACATATTTTTAATGAAACTATTGATTTGAAGGCCTTCAATAAACAAAAAAACTAAATTACGCCAAAAAACATTATATATTTTTTGAAACAAATTAAAAAATTCAAATCCCGCCTAAAAACAATATATTTTGTTTAAAATTGGAAGCCTTCAGGACGAGAAGTAATGATACTGAAAAGCAAGTTTTTTCTTTATCTCGGGCTTTTGCTTGCGCAATTCAATATATAGCTTAAAACAATGTATTAAATAAAATCATTGCAATTTTTATGCTATAAGAAGATTAGATTTGTAAACAATGGTGTATATATAATCTAGGAAGTAATTATCGAAATTTAAAAAGCTCTACCTTATCCTAGTATTGATTTCATTGCGAGGTGTGCGGAATACACAGCAACATGTAGAATGCTCATTTTGAAATGTGATAACAGAGAGTCTAGCTAAAATCACACAGTCCAAAATCGGATATTCGAAAATTTATATACATGGACCCTTGATACACAGTTAATTTTAATTTAATTACTCTCCAAGTAAGTTCATGAGCGACGCTTAAAGGGAAAAACCTCAGAGGGTAATCGTGAATAAAAAAAATCAACTGCATGTTCAGCGGAGAATATTTCGTGGTCTCTATTCGTTACCTAGACTTTTATATTATGTTGGTGACGTGCCTACTGGGTCGGAAATTTTATTTTGTCAGGCATGAGCCACTGATGGATCGCGTCTCGGCAGCAAAATATGTTAGATTACGTTTTCACAGATAAATATGCTATTATACGGAATTCAGTTTAAGGTCCAGTAAGCGCATGTAATTAATTGGTGATGCGTGATTGTAACCATATTCATACGCATGTGAGCTAGTAAGGCTCAATATTAGAATAGATAATTCGCACTGTTCATCTTTTATATTTTATAATAAATTTTGAATTTTTACATTCTGCTGTGGTGCTCAATAATTAGACAAATAAATTTATACGAAAAACTTGTCAACGCATCAATTTAGTGATACGACAAAAAAGAAGAGAATAATGTCATTCGATGAGAAAAACTTCAAAACATCGCTTATCAGTATAAAACTGCAAGGCAGTGAATGGAAATCATTTATGTCTATCGCATAATCGCTTAAATATTAAAGAAAAGTTTCAAGTTCCATTTTCTCGTGCCTTGGCAATTGGATGCGCAGTAGAAAATGCCGCGTGTTCAAATGTTAAATTTTGAATAAAAATAGCCTATGTTTTCCGAATATTAAGTAATTTTTTATTTAATTCGTTTTAAGTGTCGTGTGTGAATGTAGCGCCATAGAATTGTTTTATCATATACTAGCGCTGACTGTAAAAACTTTCTCTAGGCACTCTGATTCAGATTAGTAATAAAAATTAATTAATATTAAATGAGATCCAATATAATACTTTGTGTTTCTTAGCGGAATTATCAAGCATAAAAATTGTGATTTTTATTTTTTTGCTCAGATATATATTTTGAACTAAAATCACAACATTAAAATGAAGGGCTTAATATTAGTTTTGTTGTCTCAAATAATATTGGTTTCCTGTAAATCATTTCAAGCATTTTCAACAAACACTAAGATCGCAAGCCAATGTGACTCTATAGTTCCGCAAGCAGATGTGGACTGGTCAAAGGTATGATAATAAATCAATCATATATGTTTTTTTTTATATATATTTATCTTCAAACATGCAACCATATCAGTAATTTTATTTTTTCAAAGATGATTTACAGTGGCGCCAACACGTTTTCAAACATGAAAAATCATGTTTAGACATGAGCACAAGTAACCAGATTCAAAGTTACTTGTTTCCTTTTTGACTGATTTTTCAGAATGTATGTATAGCGTTCAAATTTATCAGTGGTTGCTTAAGCTCTGAAATAGAAATGATGTATTGTTTTGTGTAACATTAGTACATTGCTCCGTCAAGGCTTATACTGCACGGAATAAAGTTTTCGATAGACCTCGCTCATATATCACCAATAAGCAAATCTGAAACTAAGGTAAATTCTTGTAGACCTAGGAAATAAACAATTTGAATCAAAAACTGTTTTTTTTCAGCTTCGAGGTGATTGGTTTCATCTCATGTTCATCCCCGGATTCGGAAACAGATTCATTAGCTGCAGAAAGATGGAAATAACAAACGTTAACATGACAAAGAAAGAATTGGATCTTAACTTCAATACTGGAACGTAAGTACTGGATTCCGCTAATTATTTTTTATTTTCAATATAAAAATTAAGAGAACAAGCTGAGCAGTATTGTTTCAAAATCTCATTATAATTTTAATTGGAATGTACTACAAACGATATTGAAAGTAACATTTAAAAAAATCGCTAACGCTCTCATGCGACAATGAATTAATTACATAATAAAATTAACTGATGGCAATAACTGAAAGTGAAAGCGAAAATTTTCAGTTGAAAACGAAATTAGTTTTGAATTCACATAATGAGGGATAACGCGTCGTTGACATGAAATTGTTTATAATTACGTCAAATAATTGCTTGTGAGTAGATTTAAAACCCTTTTTGCAAGAAAATAAAATCTATTCTTCTTAGGTTATTCCTCGTAAAATATCCACTTTTTCAAATATTCATACAATGCTTTATTTTTGCAGATACAAAGCTTTTGGAAAACGTGCACGAGAAGATTTAATATTTTACAAATGGTGCGAAAAACCAGGAATCATTCAATCTGCTATAAAATATGGTAAAATGATTTTATTAATTATATAATTTATAGCCCTATATATACCAGTCATATAATTGATTTTGTCAAGTATTTATAATTCACTGATGGACCGCGCCTTGATGGCGCGATCCATCAGTGACTAATACGTAACAAAAGATTCTGAAAAAATATTTCTTACTGGGATATGAACGCGTCAAGAGAAGTTATTTTTTCATATTTTTTTAATTAATTTCAAACCGGATTGTCTCAGACCACAATTTATCAATCAAGTTATCAATAATCGTGTTCCGTCATACTTCGTGCCATAACTCGAGTTAAAAATAGAATATGGAATGTCTGAATCAAAATATAGTTTACTGTTGAAATAAAACCAGTGAATGCCTTGGATTAAAAACAATCAGTGTAAAGCAACCATTCTATAAAGAGCTACAAAATAAAGTAAAACCATTGGCATTTGACAGCAAGTTATTTGGTTAGGTGATTACTTGGTGATAGCAAAATAAATTTATAAAATATACATTTTGGCCAAATATGGGTTGTTATAGAATACATCGTCTAGACGGTTCATTTGCGTCGGGTAAACGACTAAATAATTTTTATATTGGGATATTTTTACCTCTGCGTGAAAAATAATTTTTTTTTTAAGGATAATGTATGCGATTCAGACTTATTTTAAACCGATTCATGATTTGAAACGTCTGGATTTTCATTTTAAATTAACCGAAAATTTTTATTCCCAGATTTCCGATCAAAAGCACCAAGTAAAATGCAATTGAGAAAGAAAGCATCGATGGCAAATCATTGTAAGTTTATATTTTTACATACTGTTACAAATTATAAAAAAAAACGAATATAAGAATTCACATTGTTATTTATTTAAATACAATGAAAGTAAAGTTTACTATTTGACACTCGCTTAAACACAAGATTACATACTTTCCGAAGAAATCGAATAAACACGAATACTATTTTGTTTTTATTTTACCAACTCTTAAAAAGCTTTTTAAAACGACATAAAGAAGTTATACAAACTTCTCGTGTTTTTCGCAACGAATGCGATGATAGTGAATCACTGTGGAACATCGATTTTTTCATTCTTTTTATTTCTTTCAGTGAAAACATCCAGCGCATCAAAGTTTACAGTTGTTGGGACAGATCATGCAAACTATATTATACTCTCACAATGCAGAAGATACGGTAAGAATCAATTTTGGAATATTTAACATCAATTTTCTTTAATTTCGTCATTAATCCGGGATTACATTTTTTACAAGAAAATCAGTTTTTAAATACTGAAAGATGTGTGAAATGATTCATGAATTATAATTTTGTACACTTTTCCTCGAATCTTTACGGCCGTCTAAAAACGACAGAAAGGTGCTCTTTGTCCAGGTAATATATATATATATATATATATATATATAGCTGCTAAAAACTTTCAAATGCTTACTACACTCTACAAAAGTACACTAAATTTATCGCTCATTTTAAAGTAATTACGCATTTCCATTATCCGAAACCGCTGTGAGTTGTTTCAAGCGTGGGCTGTTGATAGACCACATCGACAGTACATTTCATCAGAAACTTTAAATTGTCAATAAAGATCGATTTTATAGTTTTTTTTTTTAATATCGTAAGAAAAATGACTCTCAAAGGTAATTGCTTTTTACAGTGTAATATCTTATTAAATCTGACTTCTTGTTTTATTACATTCAGGATCACCTCTTTTCTGGATATCAATGAAAAACGTCAGCATTGAAGGTTCTGTAGCAGACGAGATAAGATCTAAACTTCTCGCAGTGGGTGTTGATTCCTCTGAGCTGGTTCTCAGTGGCGAATCTGCTTGTTTGTTGTAAACTTGACAGCCTGTTTTACTCATTGTTTTTATTTGTGTTTTACTTCAATTTCATTATTTATTCTACCTCTATGATTGATTGATTTTAAAATAAACGGAATATATACACCTGCATTTTCATTACTGTATTTATTGACTGCTTAATGTCTGTTTTAAAGATAAAGATTTGATATAGTTATAAATTTATGCTAATCGGTGATATTTTGCCAAAGTAGTCTTTGTCCAGTATAGATCACTGATGAATGGCGTCGATAACATGCGGCCCATCTGTCGCTCATGCTTGACAAAATAAAATTTTTGATTAGGCTATTCGGCAAAAAGTTCATTTTGTCTCGTTCGAACAACTTTTTAACCGAACTTCAGGGACACGATTAATCATTGACTTATACTCAACAAAATATTGCAGAACAAAAAATGTTTGACTTAGCATAAAACATCAGTGGCATGATCCTGCTTGTCGTAAGATAACGTACGAAGGAAATTTTTGAGATTTTAAATAATTGAGTCACTGACCCGTATTCAATGCAAAGTTCAGATTACCTTGATACACCTCAGATAAAACAATATAACAAAAAGATCATTATCAGGGCGTTCCATTTACAGTTTCGCACAAAGTGAACTTCGCTTACTGTTACCTGTTGAAACCGTTTAAAAATATTATGCGACCTTGTCAAATATTTCCTCATTATCCTGGGGTCATCTTGTAACGTACTGATAAGAGATGGCCTTATCGTGGTCAGGGGCATAGTCGCATACATATCATGTGATTCGTCAATTGTTTCAAAGATAAGTGTATATTTTTAATTTTTTTTGATGTGACTACTGAAAATCAGCAATGTGAGTGACGTGTTAGAATTTCACAATTAAACAAATAGTTATAATAACATTTAACCGTTCGGTTATAAAGAATTTCCAATTTCTTATAAACAATTCGGCAATTTTGCATATGCGACACTATGCTACAGCAAAGATTTTTCTTTTTATAGCCAATCACACTGAACAAGGCTATGTACCAACCATGCAGACAGAAGCAGGGTGAGTGTTTTTGGAACTATATGATCTTTTCACATGAAAAACCCATATTATATGGGCTTCGTCTTGACTAACTCATACATGAGTGATACAAAAAACATAAAACCACAACACACTCATTCACTAACTTACATAAGAATCTTGCATGTTCCGCATTTACTAAGCGCACAGGTTCTTCCGGGTGATAGATAGACGCGTTTCAAAAGGTATCTGCAAACGATTAGTTTTGAGTTTATTGATGTATACTTCCTATCAGAATAAGTACATTTTTGCCAGAAAATTATTATCCTTTTATGGAATAACTTGTTTACCAATGGGATCACTACATTTGTAAATATTTGCTCTGTGACATTTTCAACGAACCAGAACAACAAGGTCAAATGCTGTTATCTAATTAGGTAGATCATTGAGAACATTACTCAAATTTCAGACATAGTTATAACAATTCATATTAGATGAAGATAAGATTTGATTTTTACTAAATTATCCTTTTTTTTATTGCAAAGAAGCGTAACAAGGTAACAACAAATAAATAATTTACTACAAATCCAAATGAAAGGGAGAAATGAAAATTTATCACAGTATTGAATACTGTAACAAAAACGAAGGAAATTGATTCTTCTTCGACAATAAATTAAGTTTTCCATCTTATTATGTGCTGTTGGTGGAAAGTTTTCCACTAGTTATGGGGCGATGGAGCGTACTGTGGAATCGCGTATTGGGAAAAATGATAATTAATTTTTCAAACAAAGGTGGATTCAATTTTGGGAATGTACTTTTATCACTGTAAAATGTTTTTAGAATTTTTAGAATTTTGTAATAGTTGTATAATAAGATTAAAGGTAGTCTATGAAGTATTGTATATCGTTTCAATATTGAAGAAACAATAACAAACTAAGTAAGCAGTTTCCGCAATAAAAGAAGAAAAATTTGATTTCGATGTTGGAATAATAGAACGGTCAAAGTCAGTCAAAAACAATTGAAACAAAATTTCCTTTTTAAAGTATTTTTCCACCGGGGCGCGATCTATTTGTGACTTATTCGTAGGAAAAATTCAAATTTTTTTTTTCATTTTTTTTTATTATTGAATAGTTATATGGATGCAAATAGAACAATAAATGACTGTGAATTCACAAATTATTAGCAATGTATCAGATTTCAAGTGAGCATGTGTCGGCGGAATCGTTGAGCTTAAGTTTTTTTAAGGTTCTTTGGGTGCACCCACATCAGCCAACATGTAGGCCTCAGAACAGGCCCAACGTATTTCCAGAGTGTCGTAAGACGTAGCTAAATGGAAACAAAAAAGTTGTAGAAAAATTTATCATAGTCCGAGGAAGATACCATCCATTGCACCTTAATTTAGTGGTTCAGTCTTCACTGAAATGTTTTCGACTTAGAGTGCAGTTGCTGGTATTTCATTTCGTACTAGCTCCTCTTAAGTGGCCGTAAGTCGGTTCATTTTAAGCACTGCTTCTAGACTTGCTACGATCAAATTTCCATTAAAAAAGGTTCAGTTTTAATAATGGCAAATATCACCGTTATTACACAATATTTGCCTCCAGCTTGAGAGTATTTAATCACGGAAGGATATTCGTTATACGTGACATTTGTCAACAAGGAAAAACCTATATGGTAGTTAATTGCTTTGAAACTTTGTAATTGTTTTTCTTGATTGACATTCTTGATTTAAGTACATTTTTTTATTTTATTAAAATTTAACTTTTACTGCGGGAACATATTAGATTCGTCAGCATTTTATTTTCCAATTAAATTAAGGGTGTTTATATACAAACATCTTCTACGTCAAAATTAATTTTCTCCTATATATTTATTGTTTGGAATACATTTGAGGAGACACTTAGGCGGCTTAATTAAAAAATTAGCAATAATTATACTCTTTGAGATTGAATCTCAACGCACGCGATCTCTATCTACAACAGAAAGCGTTTCACCATATTTCCTAAATTTTAAAGATTTTTTTACGCACTGCATTTATCAAAAGTACAGTAAATTTAGCTTTCATTTGTAGTAATATTTCCAATAATTCAATATTATTCGAAACCGTTTGCATTATTAGATATTACTGCTAACTAACAGCTGTTGATGGACCGCACTTCGACCGCGCGTTCCATCAACAGTTCATATAATGCTGATTTTTATATTGTAATATTGTTAAAATTACTGTCAAAGTGATAATTTTACCCCACTTTCGTTTCAGTGTTTTTTTATATTAGAAAGCATAGAATGTTCAGTAGATTGAGTAATTTGTTCGTCATATATCATTATCATCTTCTGATGCAACAGCTGTTTCAAATTTTTCTGTTCTATTGAAATATCATGCAATTTTACACAAGTCCTAACAATACAACAAGCCATGGAATGAAAGAATAATATATTAAATTGCGCATAGTCATCTTCACAAAATTATCTTCATATTGCACGATCGAATATTACAGACAAGATGATATCAAACAGCTGTGCGTAATTTCAAATTATCAAGATTTGAAACTATTATGTTTGGAAATCAGATTAGAGTTTTACCGTTTCAGTGTCGTATGTGAACGATTCGTAATCTTAGTTCGAAATTACACTTTTTGGTATTATTGATGGACAGTGTTTAAAAGTCAATCAATCAATCTTAAACAGCAGAACATATTTGTTCGTTTTTAAATGAAATTTTGCGACACAACAGCTGGGAAATAAAAATAAAATGATAAATATGTTTAATATTCTATATAATTCGCTATATTTTTTGTAATTTAAGACGCTCAAATGACTTTTGGCACTGAATGACATTAAAAAATATACAAAGTTTTTTACTTTTTATGTAGTGATGATTCGATCCAATTCGAAAAAATATTCCAAATGGGATTCGAATTCTAACTGCTCTGGCTTTGCCCAGCCTAATGGTGGTTATGGATTAGCGAGCATGGTCGGATTAAATTGTTGCACAGCTAATTAAACTTTAGTCGTGTTGCTTCTAAGCGACGCCTACAATACATGATTGTACTCAACAATCGGTATTCAGAATTCAAAAATAGAAAACAAAAACCCATTGTATCAATTTTATTCAATTTTATCACGTTCATAATTTCATACATGTTTTTTTCAGAACCCAATACTGGCTCAAAGTATATACATATTACAGTAACAAAATGAAGTCAATTTACATTGAAGTAATGTAAATATGCACTGTTGATAGGTGGCGGCGTGAGCAATCTGTGACCCATACATAGTAAAACATCTTGAATGAATTATCTTATTATGAATTATCGACGATTCACGTTGAAAAAACAACGATACAACCACATTCTCGAATGAAATGCTTGGCGCGACAACTATGATAAACAATGACATCGCGGGATGACACCCGTTTGATTACAAAACAAAGAAAGAAAAAAATCTGTCTTGAGTGTATCCCGCCGCATTCGATTGCTATCAATGAATGTCACACATCCTGTTGTTGGCGTGTATCTCCACGATGTCACAAACACAAAGCCAGACAAGGTCAAATGAAGGGCACAGGAAAAGTTGAAATAACTTTGCTGTTTCATTTTCGGAAAAAATAAATAAATTTTTTAAATGTTCTTGAAAATTTTACTTAAATTGGGATTCCCCAGGCTTTGTCGCAAATAGGTCGAGTATGCTGCAGCATTCTCGGTTGTGCATGTGTCAAGTAAAGAATTGTAATGCTCCCTAGTTGAAATTGGCGTTTCGCGAACTCCAGCAAAGCAAAGCCCTGGGCAGTCTATATACGTTTTCTTGATTTAAACCGGCAGAAGAACTACCTTCAGCCATTAGTAGTTTTGTCACCCATTTGGGTATTTCAATCGTTGTCATGCGACTGGGCGTGGGCAATTCCCTGCGGTAATTCGAATCGCTTCGAAACTCAATTGCTTCGAATCAATCGTGAATCGGCCATAAGAATAAAAACTTAAATTAATTAAAATATGAAACTTTGCTCTCAGCCATGGATACCAAGAAAAATATTTTTTCTTTTAATTCTGTTTATGCTAATTATATTAATATCTATAAATTTCTTGATTTTCAGTAAGGATACAATTTATAGTAGCAAAAAGGGTATATTTTGTATTGATTAGAAATTGGTAATTCGATCCGATTCGAAAAAATTATCCGAATCAGATTCGAATTCCAAATGTTTCGGTTTTGCCCAGCCCTACATGCGACATCATCTAGTTGGTCAATTAATTATGAAGTTATCATAATTCCATTTTATATTAACTTACAAGGCTGCTGAATACGCAATCGTGATCAGCTGTAATTTACATCAATAACTTCACGCCGCAACACTGCAAATAAATGTCCGCCGTTTTCGCGCATATGGTGATATAAATACAATGTATACCGACGTAGATGACACTGTCAAAAACTGAAGTCGGCTAATACGTTGCGATTACAGGGAGGAGCTATATTATAGTGTTTTGAGATTTTTTGGTGCAAAACTATGACACATGGTCTATATTATAATTCTGGTGGCTCTAGCGTATACTATTTTTTTATATTTCACTTCACCTTGGCCCGTTTTCGGATTTAGACGAAACTGCTAAGACGTTACATTAGAAAGCAACCGTGGCCACTTGGAAGCCTTGCAGCACTACATTTTGCCTATGTTATTTTATTTTCAATTCAGTCGCTATAATGAACTTGATATAAATATTTAGATGTAGTTTATACAGCCAACTCGCAGGTTGCCATGGATGCATTTATTAAATTTTGTCATGAGTATTTGCCTCAAACGAACAACGTCCCTGCGGCGCGACTTTTTTCATCATAAAAATTCGCTTTAATCATGGGCACAAGAGACATACCACACTTGAAAAACCACTAAAGTGCGAATACCTCTAAGAAATGCATGAATGGGAACTAAGAAATTCCAATCACTGACAGATGTCTTTCGACGTAAGTTTTAAATTCTCACAAATCAACTCGATCAAGGATCAGTTAGAACGCAAAGAATGTCAATGTTTAGAGGATCTTACTGTATCTATGAGCAAAGGATTTTTAACAAAAGATATTTATGGATTCTATTATTTTATTCAAGCTTAGTAAAATAGATTCTGATGATATTTCTGAGATAGAAATGATCTTTTTATCTATATCTATATATATATCACAGCCACACTCCTTGTACACGCGATCATTTCAGTTCTCCAAATCAGAAAAATGTTGCCAACTTATCTTTTGTTAAGTATGTGAAACGGATGTCGTCGGCAAAACGAGGTCCACCTGTGGCGCGTGCTTGACATAATAAAATTTTTTATTTGAATTGCTGTATTGTATTGTATAATGACGGTTTTTACATGAATGTGCTTGAAATGAAAACGAAAGCAAAACTCTACCTGCACGCCACCTACGCAAGTCTTTGTATCAATTTATCATTTCGATAAAATGTCAGACATTTTTGTTCGAAAATAATCAGCGTATCTTTGCTTGCTATTTTAGGAACTTATCATAATAAAAATCGATGTTCAAATCTAAAATATTGTAAATGACTTTCAGATCGAGATTCAAATAATATTAACGATTATCTATATGTTTATCAAGTTGGATGCATAAAACTTTTCCGTGGTCCCTGCAACATAATGAGTTATTTTTAATTTTGAATAAACTTTTTTAGTATCTGATTGCATATTATTGAATTTATTAACATGATTGTAAAAAAAATTCATAATTTCAGAAAATATTTTTATCGGGCGTTGCCCCGTATTATAAAATTCAAGGAATGTAATATTAAAATAATTTACGTTAAACAGAAAAACTTAGTTTAAAATGTTAACCTTTGATAGATGAAGAACAATGAAAAAAAAACTTTACATAATTTTTGTATCGATTCATGACAACTTTTTGTATAGAAAATAAATTATTAAATTTTCTAAGTATAAGTATGAACGCTCCCTCTAATTAGTGCATGCAGCGTCCCAAGTCAAATAGGTTTATGCAAACGTGCTTTGCTAAATACTGCCTTTTTGTGATTTTGACGAAAATATGCAAAATAATATAAAGAGCGTCTCAACAAAATTTTTGTAAACGATTTTTGTGGGATAGCTCCGAAACCTTATAACGTTATTTGTGTGACATGCCCGCAAAAAAACAAGTTCTTGCCGGTTCCGAAGATTAAAATCTAAATCGGATCTGAAATATAGTGTACTTAGTGCTACCGGTAGGGAATAAAAGCCGGGATGAGAGCGGCGACGGCTGTTGGACGTGACGCTTGAAGAATGCGTGGTCGATTTCGGGCGGATTTACCAAGCAGAAATATTTTTTTCGAAGCTTCTTTTGTTAAGTACTAGTCATGAGTCAGGCCGTAGGGTGGTCCTTCTGTGCCTTATGCTTCATCAAATAAAATTGCTAACTGGAAAGAGATAAGGTCAATGAACAAGAAAGACTAATACATGTTCGTGTCACTGGGCGGGAATCTACGCCATAGCTTCGAGACGATTTTCGCAAACCTTATTAGATCCTAATTCGTACTACACTGGAGAAAATAGAGAAAAGCAAGATTTAATTTACACACAAACAAAGGCATTACAACATTATAATACTTACAACAGCATTTACAATAAGTTGGACCGGTTCCAAGTGACCTGATTTGTGCGAATTATAAATTCCACTTTCAACTTAGTTCGCAAAGGTACTATCCCTAGGTAGTTTATCCTTCGAAACTGAAAAGACTTGAACGAACAGCTTCAAAATGAATAGTTTTTCCGCGAAAGCAAATATATAGAATTAGTCTTAAATGCTTTCAAAGTTCATCTAACAGGCACTCAGCAACGAGGCTTTCTGTCATCAATCTATTTTCAGCTTCACAAATAGTGATTTGTTTATTAAGACAGTGATTTGAACAAAAAGTTTTATAACATATTTTATAGACTGTGTTGTATTGCATGTATGCAATGTTATGAAGGATTTTGGAAATTCGTCTGTGAAAAACCCAAGGCAGAGCATATAAAATGTTCTAAAATTGAGTAAAGATGTTTAAAGATAACGATGAACCATTAGCTTTGTTACTGACAAGCTAAAGATGACCCCTAATCTGTTTCTATGTCATACACTAAAACACATGTTCAAACTTCAATTTTTTGATTGTTATGTGAAATAAATAAATAAAAGTGTAATTTCCGAAATGACTAGTGACATCATATATTCTTATAGGCAAATTCTCACAGATTTTAATACTACTTTACTAATAGTACTGTACATGTGATTTTCCCATACTTTGATCCAATTTTCTACTAATCGTTGTTAATCGGAGTAATTGTTTGCTGTTTTTGCAGACAAGAAACCAACTGTTTGTTGATCAAATGCAGCGATCTTTATACAAATACTTTACTTAACTTCCATATGAATAGGGGATTGGCAATTCTATTCGGCGATTCGAAGCACAATATATTCGAATCAATAGTGAGTCGTTCATAGTAACAAAAACTTTCCAGTTCGATAAGAATTTTCATTATTGACAACAAAATGTAAACGAATCCGGTCTAATTTGACCAAAATCGATTGTATTTTGTCGTTAGAATATGAAAATCATTCACATTGAAAATATACTATAAACTATGAAATTCTGGATTTTTACAATAAAGACACACTGCAATAGTAAAAATGGGATATTTTTTTACATCAGATTTGTGATTCGATCCAATTTGAAAAAAAAAAATAGTAATAATAATAATTTTAATCATATTCGAATTCCCTATGCTTCGGTTTTGCCCAGTCCTACATATGAAGTAATATCGACGAAATTGAGTAATAAAAAATAATTTCAAATTACCCTTTTCTCACATCCTGATAGTTTGCCCATGGCTGATTAAGCGACGCAAAGGCTGGAATAGGCGCCTAAATGAGCTAATTAACAGCCACTCAAAAAACATAAAGCTACTCGAAACGCAGCGTCAGCTAATGTGATTTAAGCAGAAAATTTTACATACGAGACTGAACCGCTATGGTAAAGTGCAGGGAGTTGTATCTTTCTTGGACAGCGAAAAAAACGTCTACCGCTTCCTTGTTTCGTCTCGTCCACGGGCAGAAAAAAACTTAGGATTTTTCTAAAATCCGTATCCTATTAACACTCTCACAATATTTCTGAATACCGAATTTTTTTCTCTTATCCTTATTGAATGTTTTGATAGCGTCCGACTGGTGAATATGGGACATAAATAAAAAATTAAATTGTTGCAATCAAATAAAAAGTCCTGTTGGAACAAGCTTTAGAATAATGCCGTCGTATTCCTACGTGTCGTAAGATGCGATCAAAAGGAAACAAGGAAGTGGTAGATGGTTTTTTCATCGCACGGGGCAGATACTACTCTCTGCACTTTACCGTAGCCGTTCAGTTCTGTTTGAAATATTTTCTGTTTACAGCGCAGTAGCTGGTAGTAAGTAAGCCTTATTTGAAACATTTGAGAAAAACGATTTTCTTATGTTTATGTCTACGTTCAATAAAATTTATTTTTTACTCGGTATCCAATTCCACCGTAAAGACCAAGTAATGTTTTCATCACCCAGGGTAGATACTACATACTGCACTTCACCACAGTGTTTTAGTTCTGCATGGGTTGTTTTCGCTTAGAGTGTATTTGTTGGCACTTCATCTTGTAGTAGCATTTTGTCATTTGAGTGGCCGTTAGTTGGCGACCTTTAGGTGCCGAATTCGGCATTCCTCAGAGCGAACTTCGAAATAAAAAATAAAGTAGTTTTCACTTGTTGCAAAGGAAACAAGTTTTCTCTCTCGCCCAAGGCAAATGCTAGTTTTCACAGTGTATTTTAGTGAATTAATCACTTTTGTATATATTAACTTCCTCTTTCTCTTGACAAAGTTTGTATAATATTTTTAT
The DNA here is from genome assembly GCA_963675895.2 of Styela plicata. Classification (NCBI taxonomy): domain Eukaryota; kingdom Metazoa; phylum Chordata; class Ascidiacea; order Stolidobranchia; family Styelidae; genus Styela; species Styela plicata. The sequence continues at coordinate 18,935,264 of OZ023141.1, forward strand.
TATGTATGTAATATTATGTAAGTCATTGTCGTAAAATTGTTCTTCACACTGTGGCAAATGTACAGTAATTTTACTGTCTATTTCAAGTAATTGCATATTTCTAAATATTAAAACTACCTTGTCGATGATATTTTCCAAAGTATGGGTTTTTGGCGAATGCACCCTGGCTGTGCGCCCCATGAAACGGTTCATATTTGGCCAAAATAGCCATTTTTTTTTTTTTTTTAATATCACTGAGTATAATTACTACCAGAGTAGTAATTTCACTGTACGTGATAATTTTACTGCATATTCTTTACTGTGTAATAAGTTCGTTTTAGGGGTTTCCAAGTGGTGTAAAGCTAATACAAAGAAAGATATCGTTTGACAATGCTAGCTATGATATTAGTAATACTATCATGGAAGTTAAAGACTGTAAATATACTTTTCACAATTCTCTTTCAACTAATATCTGGAAATACACAACATTAAAGCATTTCTATTCTGTGTAATAATATATTAGATAACTTCAGGGGCGATTTCCATATAATGAAATAATATTAAATCCATATAATATATATCTTTATTTCAGTGTTGTCATTTCTCCATCGTACTTCTTGTCTTACATTAGTAGAGCTGAAAAATAAAAATATTGAGATATAAGTCCGTATTTCATATAAAATTTGATTTATTGCACTGCTCAAAAAAGTAATTCTGTCGTACTTAAAGTTATTTTGGGTTTTTCGCTTTCTAACTAAGATAAAATAAACTGTTGAAGTACTCCGCTATTGCGGTAGAAGCTCCAAACTAAAATTGTTGAATAACTAGAATTGTGCCGCTAACTTTGTTTAAATTTCCCACCTTTTTCAGGCAACAGCGCAATCTCACAATAAACGAAAACCAATTTTTTAAAAGCAATCAGGCACACTAGGTAGGGCAATGAATATTGAATGTTTCCCACTTAGACTGCAGTTGACTGTTACTACATTTTTTTGGCATTGTGGCGAAGGATAGTTGTTTCATTTAGACGCTGCAACCGACCTTGCTTGTATAAGCGAACATCTATTTAAAAAAAATTATCAGATATTTTATTCCGCCAAACATGAGTCACAGATTGTGTGTGCATGAGTGGCACGATCCACCATTGACTCAATTTTGACCAAAATCGGTTGCATTTTTTTGTTAAAAATGAAAAAAAATGCACTTCATTTATCATGTTTTTGTTCACATGACCGATTCATAATTGATTCGAACGATCTGTACAAAAATCGATTCGAATCACCAAATCAAATTGCCCAGCCCTATTGTAAAAGGTAGCAGTGGACCTACTGTAAAACGAACGCTGTTAATCGACAGCAAAATCAAACACATCAATAAAATTCTGTTCACCTCTGCTCTTTTGAAGATCCTTTCGCATTTCATCCTCGACAGCTTTCACAAATTCATTCAAGGCTTCCAGATCCTGAAATTAATGGTATAAAACCTATATAGTTGCATTTGATTATATAAAAATTTATTTTGTCAAACACACACGATGACTGACTCATGTTTCAGGAAGCGAAGAAAAATTTTCTCTGCACAAGACGCATCTGTGCAAATTACCATTTTCAATCAATTACTTATTTGATCACAATAACCAAAACTCTCCTTTTTGAAAAATACGAGTGCAGTACAAGTGCTCAAAATCCCACTCTTTGTCGCCATCTTGAGCGACTGATTTGCCTGGATTTCAATTCAATAAATAAATGATTCAGATATCGAGGTTTTATGCATAACAAGGATTTATTCAAAAAAAAAAATTGTTTTGTCTCTTTGGCATTACGGCTTCGGGCTTTTTCAATTTTTTTTAAAAATAATAAATTTATTTATTTATTTAAGTTCAACTTACAGCGTCTCCGTATGAATGCAAACGTCCATGCAGAATTCCCCTGTGTAAAGAAAGTGGTAATTTAATCACGAATAATATCGCACAAACTCTTTAAATATACAGAAGCGAGTGACACACCATCGTATTCCATAATAAATTAAAAGCATATTAATGCATTGATCAATTACAGAATTACCTGCCGGGACAGTTTTGTCACGGCATTTTTTGCTAAGCATGTTTCCTCATCCATGGCACATGCACGAAAAAAAAAATTTTTGATTCAGTTGACATATCTACATTTTCACGTCTATAATTGCTTTTTATTACCTCTAAAAGCGGGGTTGTTCTCAAGACACAAAATAAAATTATAGATTGCTTTTCCTTGTCAAAAACGCTTTCTTATTCACTATAATGTTATAACGGTGATACATACCCTTCAACAATTTTTTTTAATCAAAATGATGACATTTATACATATTTAATAATTTGTAATATTGTGATTTTGCATTCCTCTTGACAATTCATCTTAATTTATATATAAAAAATAAATGAAAATTTTCGGGTTACAGGGGAACACTCCAGGGTGTAAATATTTTCTTCAAATTATGTAATATCTCACCAAATTTTCCAGTAAAGATTGATGATGTAGTTTGAGTAAGAATGTAGAGTCGCAGCGTAACTTTTGAACGGATATATCATGGATAACAAAGAACTTGTCGTGTAATAGTAAGTCGCGTCTCCAAGCTGAGCCACGATCAATATAACAATTGCTATGGCGATATTCGCTCTCATCTTGCTTCTGAAAATATAAGTTATAGAGACATTGCAATAATTCAAAATTGATTTTATAAAGCATGAGTCACATATTGACCGCTCTTCGACGGCGCGATCCATAAGTGAGCCATACTTTTTTATAGCCACTTCTTACAGTTTATCACCCTATCCAAGGCCCTGTAACAGCACCCACCTAAAAACGGGCAGGGTTACAATTGCTGAAAAGATGTCATCTTCTCCTGTTCGGCATAGCCTACCCCAGTTATTACACCCTGGGTTGAGTGGTGGACATGGATAAGCCAGCCTGACTCGCCGACTTGAACAATAATTTACAAACAATTCCTCCTGATTAAAATATTTGCTTTCATATTATATTAAAACAATTTGTTTTACAGTAACAGCTTTTAGTGAATCTTCGTGGTCAAACTTTACACTATTGTCCACTTTTAAGTGGTTGGGTTTTAGCATTTATAATTAATGGCCTTTCCTGTGTAACCACGGTTGGGACGATCACTGGAAAGGAATGAATGACCGAAGAACCGATTAAATGGCAGAAATCTACGGAAAATGTTAAAAAAAAAACATTAAATGGCTGTCTTCTACAGTAAGCTTAGTATCTAGCAAAACTTACAACGGTAGTAGAGTCCGCAGTGACAAAAGTGCAGTAAATTTACCGGTCATTTGCAGTAATTACATATTTCCGAAGTTAAATAAACGTCATGTTGTTAAGATTTATGCCGATTATGGGCTGTTGATGGAGCGCACCTCCGCGGTGCCTTCCATCAACACCCCATACATGGCCAAAAATCACAAATTTGAATTTCTCAAATTTTTTCAATATAACCAACTAAAATCACTGTCAAAGACCATTGATTTTGTTGCATTTTTTGTTACAATGTATATTTTCAAAATATGAAATCGACTTATGAGATTTATGACAAGTAAGAAGGTTGTTAAAAAAACGCCATTTGGCGGCGCGTTTCTTCAACAGTCTAAAAATTTTAAAAAGTATATTTATTTGTTTTATTACAATAACATCGAGTAAAATTATTGTCAAAAAAACGACGAGTTTACTGCATTCTTGCTGCAATGTAATAATTATTTTTTAAAAATTTTACTCGAGTAAAATGTACACAGACCACATATACACTCACCTTTTTATTTATTGATAAAGATGGAAAGACGTATCACAAAGACGATCGACCTCATCCAACAACACAGATAACAAAACTGAAAAATTTTGACCGTGTAAAGGAAAATCAATCTTATTCACTGTAGAAAAATGTAACGAAATCACTTGTCTTCAACAGTAATTTTTATTAGCGGTATTGAAATAAAATCAACTTTGACTTTTTTGGGGACTCAAGGGGTGTTGATGGAACGCACTGCGAAGGTGGTCCATTAACAGCTCATAATTGGCATAAATCTCATCAACATGGCGTTTTTTAATTTTAAAATTACTGCAAATGAGCAGTAAATATACTGTACTTTTGTAACAGGATTGCTACCAACGAAAATATAGTAAAATCACCCTTCTTCGAACGCTTGGAATAAATCTCATCGATAAGGCTTTGCAAAAAAGCAGCAGATTTACTATGTCATCATTTGGGTTTGGTTTGCGTGTATATCCAACATATTCTAATGATTCCACAGAATATATTCTGACTGGCCCAGAGTTAGCGACACCGAATTTCTATGATTATATATGGTCCTTAGTTCTAGAGGTAAAAAACTGTAAAATTTAAAGCTTTGAACTTCCCTGCATTAAGTCTGTGCATATGGTGTTATTGTACTTTGAATTGAATTTCCAATGGATTAGTATAATTTTTATGAACAATTCAAAATTAGCGCATTTTCATTCAAGAATGTAATCGTGACCTTAATTTCCTAAAATTTTAAAATCGGTATTGGGTTACTTTCTATTGATAGGCGAACTTCCAATTCTCATTATTGCGTTTGAATAGGAATATTAATGAAATATGAGAAACTAGGAAAGGCAAATTGAGGGCTGATTGTTCAAATTCCATTATGCAATTTGACGGATGTGCCGCGTGGAAAACAATCTCTTTCTATATTAGTTTTATGAGCCTAAAAGCGGTGTGTTCAATCATTATTATTTTTGTGAAAGTTTTTATTATCTAGTAGATATGTATATGTATAACTTCATGACACATTCAAATTCTCGCACTATGCTACAGTATCTTAACTACTTTATATATAAAATAACTATATAAGTATAAAATTACATATATATATATAATAGCATAACAGGCTTTGCATATATTTCAGCGCTAATTGGGAATTTGAGATTAATTCAATTCGAATTTGGGAAATACACCACCACTTTTCATAATAGAGAAGTAACTTGCATTATTATTAAGTGGCGTGCTTTGTGTGCCTTGTAGCATGCTTTTTGCAATTGCCCGAACGTATCTGCTTGTTGTGACACACAATAAAAAGAGTCAAGTGATATTAAATGAACTTACCATCACCCATAAGAGACACCACCAGTCGTCGCATTTTAACACAGTAACTCAGTTCCGTTGCACGGTGACAAAATTAAAGCAAATTTACTAATCATTTGCAGAAATTAAATATTTTTTAGTTCTGAAACAGACTTGTTGAAAATATTTATGGCAAGTAAAAGCTGTTGATTGACCGTACATTGACCTCCATATTCGTGCAAACGGTCTACTTCGTGAACTTACCATCACCCATAAGAGACACCACCAGTCGTCGCATTTTAACACAGTAACTCAGTTCCGTTGCACGGTGACAAAATTAAAGCAAATTTACTAATCATTTGCAGAAATTAAATATTTTCTAGTTCTGAAACAGACTTGTTGAAAATATTTATGGCAAGTAAAAGCTGTTGATTGACCGTACATTGACCTCCATATTCGTGCAAACGGTCTACTTCATATTTCCTGTAAATATCAACAATTAAAAAAGATCCCAAAGATGGGGTAACTTTACTGCATTTTAATCACAGTGTATGGATGTTTTTCTTTTAGGTGCAATTGGTGGTACTACATTTTTAGTAGCTTTTTGCCATGTAGATACAGACTTTAGAATGGCCCTGACATATTTCTGCTTGCCGTAAGAGGCGACTAAAAGGAAGCCAAGAAGCGGTATATGGTAATACCACCGCCTGGGGCAGATTCCGCTTTCTAAGCTATTTCGGGTATTTCCCGCTTAGAGTAAATATTATAATATATTTGGGCCTATTTTGTTATATTTTGAAGGTGCGATGGCCCAGTAGTTATTATTTTGGCATTTTATGTTAATCATATCGGGTTCGAAACTCGGCTAGTCCGGTCCGTCAATACGTGCTCGTATTTCAACCCAGAATGTAATGACTTAAATATGCCGAACCTGACAGATCATATTTGTTAACGAATACTAACGCTGTTCTTCTAATAGTGGCATCTAGTACAAGGTTTTGTCCAAGTTGATCACTCAAATTAATGGATATAAAATATATTCGATTCCCATTTCCTCCCCCAAATATTTCGATGTACAGGAAATATCATTTCAAAATGCTGAGTAAATACAGCTGCAAGGATTTTTTTTATTGAAATGCACTAGGAGCTAAGCCGGAAGCTGTGCCTAAAACGTACCAACTAAAGGCCACTTAATAGGCACAATCGTTTCTATGAGTTGTAGTATCAACAAGAGCACTCTATGCAGAAAACACCCAAAATAAAACTGAATCGCTACGATAAAGTGCGATCTGTCCACCTTCTTCTTCTTTGCTTCCTCTAAGTCGTCTTTTTCAACACACAGGTAAAACGTTAGCTCTATTCTAAATTTTGTTCGTATACAAGGCTTGATTCTGGAAATTGTAAGGAAGACTTGGTTCGTTTTCCATTTTTATTTTATTGAACCTCTCTCAGAGCAAAGCTGAAAGCAGTGTCTAAAAAGAACCAACTTAAAATAATTAGGTTGAAAAAAGCTTCAACAAAATGTAGCTACACCCACTGCACTCTTAGATTTGTTTAAAACACCCCAACAGTGAGTGACATCTGCCCTGGATTATGGGTTGTTGTCTTTCGATTCATATTTGTAACAGTCACGTCAGAGGAGGCGACTAGAAAATAATGAAGTGGATATTTTTTTGGGTTAGGGCCAGGGGCAGATACCACACACTGTATTTTATTATTGCGGTTTAGTTATATTTGGTATGTTTTCCACTAAGAGTGCATTTGCTACCTATAGATTTTGTAATCGCTAATTGTAATTATAAGTGCACGTCATTTAGTTCTTTCAAGCACTGCTTGCGTGTTTGCTTTATGCGAACTTCAATAATAAAAAAATCCCAAAGTCTGAACTTAATAGATACTCTCGGCGCTTTGCTTTCCCTTTAGCTCAAATTGAATATACCACGCCATCTTAATGTCTAGCACTCTAACATAAAATACAGCAAAATTACTGGTCTTTGACAGTTATTTCACTTGGCGGTATTGGAAAAAATCCAAAATTGACTTTTTTGGCCATATCGGGTGTTGATGGAATACACCGCAGAAGTGCGATCCATGAACAGCCCATTATTGGTATAATTACTTAATAAAATGCATTTCCTAGGTGCGGTCCATGTATTTCATAGTCATTAAAGATTGATATATTGTACAATATAGTGAATTTTTCACACAGGCCATCGTTTTACGGCAATAAATTTCGGTTTAGCAACTTTGAGGACTTTGAGTGCGTTTTTGAAATAATATTGTTAAAATAAAAAGGATATCTTAAACAATTCTATATATTATGCATGCTTGCTTCACCGCCCTTTATCGATTTGATTCTGGAAAAACAGGAAAAATACAGGAAATCAAGTCTGATTCAAATGTCTGTCTGCAAGAAAGGTATAAAATAGGCTGATTTTGCCGGATCAACTACTTGCTCAAAAGAACACTGATTGAACGCATTGTTTGCAAAACCCGAGAGAGTTTATAAAATGTTGATCTGGTAAATACTTGCAAATAAGAATAAACTGGTAAATGGAATACTTTGCAATTGTAATCTTTTTTTATTGGAAAATCAGGTTGAATCAAATCGGATCATAACTTGACATTTGCAATGCCGCATGCAATCTTTTTTTTTTAATTCTTGGGAATCAAAAATCAGGTTTATTGTAATCGTTAAATCGGATATCCAAGTTGAATGAGAACATGATATTTTTGTATATTAGCTTGATATTATCGGTTTTGGGAATGCTCTGGGGATGCAAGGAGGAGGTATAGTTTTTGCAAGATATCAAAGGTAAATTTGCTTCTTGGGAATAACCGTTAGTTGGATAATTCAATCTACCGCACAACTGTAGAATTGTCTTTAAGGCTCTGAAAAAATTGGAAATTAATTTTAATTAATTTGAGGCCTTGAAAACCCATTATTTTGAAAAATTTTCGCGGTTTATGTTTGTACCCAATTTATTGTTTTTTATTTTTATTTTTTTACTTTTATCGTTGTATACAATACAAACTTTATACCTTGGAAGAATTTTAGTAGCGCCCATCAGGACTTAATAATTTGCCCTCGAAACTGTTATGATTTTTCCCCCCGACGTGCCAAGGTTTTGAAAAAGTTGCTTACGGATTATTTCATGAATAATCGATGCTTGTTTGTAGCTTCATGTTTCTAAATCTTGCTGTTGCTCAGTATTGTTCACCCACACCAGAAGGTAGATGCGGCGAAGGTCAATGTTGCCTTTTATATAACAAGGAATGGGGTTACTGCCTGGATGTAAGTGTAACCTTTTCTTTGCTACTTTAATGATTATATTATTCCTTTTGTAAAGATGATTAAACTTTGTGCTAGGAATATATCGTTGATACTAGTAATCCACGTTTTACGTCGTAAACTGCGACAGCATTGGAGTAAATTAACTTTTATTTGTATTAAACCTTTATTTCAAAAATTTGAAATCATTTGTCAATGAGATTAATGCCACTGCACCTAGGCGGTGCGTTCCATCAACATTACACAATTGACCAAAGAAGTCGATTTAGTTTCAATATCCTCGAGTAAATTCACTTGAAAGAAGCGGTGCTTGCCAAACTATTATTCAATCAAATATATTTTCATTTTGTCGAGTATGAGTTACTGATGGTCAGCCTCTCCCCGGAGCGAGCTTATAAAGCACAAATGAATGCATAGGGTATCACTTTTATTCAGTTCTAAAGAAATATTGAGCAAAATTGTTTAAAATGATTGCCATTTGATGTTTTAAGGTGCATTCGTTTTATTTTAGGATAGCATTTTTTCCAAAACATTTTTTTTTAAATGTATGTTTTTTCTATTGAAAAACAACCTTATCGCCATATACTGTGCTTTCACCAACTGAAATTAATTATTCCCCATCATTGAACTAATAATGAAATACAATTTCTAATTTTTTATTTTTTATTCCAGTGTCATTGATTCTCCACGTTTAAAGAAAAGAAGAAGGGGAATTATTATACAATCAATTAATGCACTAATCAATTTTGGTTTGGTAATATTAATAACTTAACTATAGAATGAAATAATAATAAACAAGCAATAATTAATGTTTCTGATTATCATCTATATATTTGTGAGTTAGTGTCAGCGTACAGTCATCTATCTATTTAACAAATTTGAAACATATAGAATTGGGTATTTTTGGAGTATGAATTGAGGCGATGTTGCAAAGTAGTTTTCGATGACTAGAATATTTTTATTGCAGTTTTTCCATTTTTACAGTTCCATTTTTACCTCATTGTAAACACGCGACAAAAAAAGTTGGTGAACCTTTTCATACATCGAGTCTCTTGATAAAATTTGCTAAAATTATATTAATAAATGTCTTTTGTCGTGTTATTATTTTGAGATACAATTACCTATCAGAAACGATATTTTTTAGACATAAGCCACATATATTCCGCCTCCGGCTGCCGTGTTCCATCAGGGACCCATGACCCATCCTTTACAAATATCTTTTTATTATTTTTTTCGACTGGCCTGCAATCAGTTGTCGCTTCATACCAAATTTACATAGAACAAGAAAAAAACAGATACATTATAATAATAAAGATTGCACTTACATTTATAGAATTTATAGATTTTTTTAAAATTCTAAACACAGTTCAAGATTTTGCAACATGTTGATAGTCTCTTCAATACAAAAGAAATCAGTTTGACTGAACACATCACTTTCTCAACTTCCTACCGTACTGATTACAAAAAACGATATTTTGCTTAAACATCGGTTGCTATAAATGAAACTGCAAATATCGCATGCTTTTTCTTATATGGGTCAAAAACTTCACTTGTTTTAATTGCGCAGTTTTCCTCACTAGTCTATTTTGAATATTCCATATAAACTTAAGATTTTCACCTATATAGTTGAAATATATAATGCTCCTATACACCATGACCGTCTTGAGTGAGTTTAATATTTCTATTCGTTCTCAATATGCTTTAAAATAATAAAACTCATTAGTGGTTATTGGACAATTGTAATGACTGTCCAGATGATTTTACTAAATGTTTTCATTTTCGAGTCATAGACAGTGCTTACCAATATGTGATCACTCATTTATTATGAATGTGGGGCTAAATATATACACTATAACAAAATGAAACCAAATCACTGGTCTTCGACAGTAATTTAACTTGGCGGTACAGAACTTTTTTGGTCAATTCTTTTTGGGCGGTATTCAATGAAAAAAAAACCCTTATCAACTTTATTGGTATGCAATTACTGCAAATAGTTTTTACTGTACTTTTCTTACAGTGTACAGGGTGAGTATTGGGCAGTGGCGACAGGGAGTGTCAAATCTTGTGGAAAGACATAAGAAGCTCGCAGATTGTTTTTAAATTTATTTGTTGAGAGATGACACCATATTGGAGGCAAACACGGGACGATTCATTTATTGAGATTTTCCTACTGCTGACAGATTAAATTAATAGGATGTAGTTCACCTTTAGACATAACTCTGACAAAATGAATTTTCGAAGAAGATATATTATTTTTGTTTTTAATATTTATTGACACAAAGTCTCAATCGAGTTGTTCTTAGGTTAGAGATATCGGGTCGGAATCCCAGCTAGTCACTTGTTCACGACCATCACTTAATCCTGGCGTATGGTGATTTGGGTAGGCCAGGCTGAACAGAAAAGATCATATTTTTCTATAACTCTTATACCGTTTGCCTATATGGAGAAAAATCTACCCGAGTTAATATTTTTATATACGAATATATGTAAACAACAATTTTTTTTTTCTAGCTCCTACCTATTTGTTTACCGACCGGGGACAATATATCCAACAACCTTTAGGCATTGACTGTGTATACATATGCTCTGTGTTATATTTACTGACGAATTGACTTTCTGAAGCTCACGTTCTGTTGGTTGGGCACATGAAAATTAAGTTTTGCTTTAATGATTAACAGTTCCCTGGGAACATTAAGCGAACGGGCTATATAAAGCAGTTTGTTACCTTTTACCTTAGTTCAGAGAAGTTTAATCTGGCTTGGAACATTTATCAGCATCCTTCACGCCATCTTCTTTACCGTCCAACGTATTATGATATCTACACTATGCCGAAAATAACAGGCAGTGACATTATTGCACAATGTGGTAAAAAAGTGGAAGAAACACTATTTTTTTTTCTTTACGACTTCATTCTCCCCAAGCTATATATCCAATCGAATGTATTATTTTGTCAAGCATGAGCCACAGACAGACCGCCCCTCGGAGGCGAGATCCATCAGTGACTATCTGATAACAACTGGAGGTGCACAAATTGTTCTCACCAGGTTTTACGAGGATTTTTTTTTTTTTAGTTGCAATAAAAAAATAACATTCAGTTGAGAAAATGTTCAAAACAATAAAAAGTATTTACAAATATCTCGTGTTCAATATGAGTCACTGATGGGGTTCGCCGTTATCATGACGGACTGAAGTGTGGTTAATCTTATCGAACAATGCTATTTCGACCAAATATCGGTCATTGATGGAGAGTGGTACCGAGGTGCAGTAACAAAATTGCACTGGGTAACCAGATAAACAACCGGCACTACATTTTATAGAGTTCTTTGCTTAGAATGACTTTCAAAAACGAGCCAAAACCATGTTCAAAATATGAAATATATATGTTCATTTTATAAGACGTTCTTCGATGTCATAGGTGATATATATCCGTGGACTATGTATTAGTTTCATTACATTAGTTGTTTCAATCTTCGAAACGGGCAAATCGCACGAGGATGTTTCATCAGAGAGTTAAGTTAGAAATTACATTTTGTGAAGCATGGCCCCAAAATGTGTCGAGCACATCAGTGATGTTTAACAAAACAACTTAAATCAATATTTTTCTTTCTGGGAATCAAAAACGACATTCTTGGAGTCTGAGCCGGATGAAGTCTGGGATGCAGACAACACGGAAGTTTTTCATAAAGTTTTGCATGTGCTTGAAATGAGTAAAGACCATGTGTGGAACTTTCGGGCGGGATGTTCAGTAGAAAAGGTTCGAAATATCAATCCTTAAACTCTATCAGGCTGTTGTCTGCGATTTGGACAGAATGGGTAATGAGTCATAGCAATACCGCTCCTTAATTATGAATGTATGTGGGCCACAATACACATAAGAGTTAGATCAAGAAACAAATATAAAAAAGAAATATAAAAAATCAGTCGCATTTATTGTTCATAAAAAGTGTGCTTGCTCTCTATATCCTATGACTAAATTCTGTTTCAAGTTGAAAATCATCAGCAGTTCAAGTATGATATATTGCATATCTTAGATATGTAACATAAGTTTGTATAGATAGAAAGCAAACAAATGACAAATTTGAGTCACTGTGATAAAGCTCATTTAATTCATTTAGTTCATTTTTTGATTCGATCCAATTCCAAAAAAATATTCGAATTTTCTGTGATTCGGTTTACCCGCCATTAGAAGTTCTTAATGATATAAAAATTCAAATGCAATGGAGCCCATCCCAGTTAACGATCCCTGGCCTGAGGTTCAAACTCCATTACAATTTTACGGTCTCAAAGCGTGATACCCAGATATATATGCGACAAGATTTACAGCGCAAAATTTTTAACGGTATTGAGCCTCTAAATGATGATTGAAAGCAGCAAAATATTTTCAATAAACATGGTTCTTAAAGGATACAAAAATAGACAGAATTCAATTGCTATGGCACCAACGTATACCTATACTTGACACTCGGCCCAAGTTTGACTCAGATACCTTCAACAGTTCAGCGTTTTTTTTTTTGATAAATTTGTAATTTATTTATGGGCCATGCTGGGAACAGACAAGATAACACTAAAACTTGAATCTTTTTCTTTTAGCTGAGTCCAAGTTTGATCATTGCACCTTTTACAGTCTTTTTAGTAATTGGCAACATTTTTCCAAATCTATGGTTCATCTACGGACCATCTAGGGAAATGACACCGTTTCATCAAACTTTCATCTCCTACCCATACCTGATACTCGGTTCAACTTTGGCCTGTGCACCTTTTGTAGATTACGAGAAGATAGGGAGAATAATAATAATAATTAAATTAGCAAATCCACAAGTCTTCCGCTTGAAAGCCTAATTGAAGTGAATGATGAAATACAATACAATACAAATATTTCAAGTAGCCAGATACTTTTTATTTTTGTCAAACAATTTTTTCTTGAGCCTTAGTCTTTTTGGCGCAAACGCTTTCTTGACTTTTATGCATTGAGATGATTGGAGTAAAATATCAAATTCATACATTTGCACCGTGATATGTCTGCGTATATTTCCCGCTTTGCCAGTATTGACTTCCTGAACTGTAAATAGAGAGACAGGTCAAAACGTCTGGAAGCAGAAAAAAAATGTATGATTTACAGAATTGTGCGGGGCTGATTTATCATAACTTATTTAACCAAACATAATTCATAATTGCATCATCATTACCATGTTCAAAAGTACATCCATACTTTTGCCGTTAAAGAGCACGGGTCTTCATGAAAGTTTTGAAAATATTCTTTCATTTCAGGTTATCAGCTGATACATCAATTGATAAAAAAATATAAAAATTGTCAATGGTCTATTTTTCTCAAGTAAACTGTCAAGAATTTATGCCTCAAAATATTTTTATATATTTTTTACGTCTATGATTTAATATAATTTAACTGTAATATAAGTTAAATTCATCGTTTTGCATTTGGATCATTAGACATCATTTCAATGATTATTGTTTAGTTGACTCCTTGCTTCCAAATGGCATTGCACCTTTTCAAATCGACACCGACTTTTGGATTTCTAACTCACTAACTAATGCGAATACATACTTAAAAAATATTTAACATTGTTCATTGGAAACTTCCATGGGACACAAAAGATTTTTGCAAAATACCGGATCTTCATAAACTACGAGGTCATTATGAACCTTTAAATCAAATTCCGCAAAATTGATTCAGCATCCCGTGGATATGCACAATTTTTTATAGAAATAAAACCACCCATCCACTTAATATCGAATTACAAGTCTCCTCAATAATATTACAAAAAAAACTTTAATACGTACATATTTTTGGCAGATTTTGGCTTATTTTATTAATCGTAAAATGCCAGCACTCTAGTTTAATTTTGAAAACTTATTTTGTTTATAAAATTATCTCTTAAATTGCTGTAATAATGCTGTGTATTACAAGGAATGCTAATATATTACTAATATATTCAAAGATTCGAAAATATCATTTCTTGGGCTAAGACATGCGATTTCCGTTTTTGTCTGCATTGTACGCATCATCCGCATGTGTCATAAGAATCAATGTTTTTTCATTCCTCTCGACTGGACGTCTTTTAACGAGTCCCAAATATGATCGTTTATTGTTTCAGGCTCGAAAAGATGTTTCTAATAAAAAACTCAAGTGGTCGTTAGTTAGTATTTTTAGATACTGCCTCCGACCTTGCTTGTTGTTATTTTCAATAAAATCGAAGTAAAAGCGTTTTTGAATCAGGTGTTGAGCCATTAATACACACCCACTCGTCAGACTCCAGATGTTTCGATTCTTCTGTTTGAATTCAAGAAGTCAACAATGGAAAAACAGGATACACAGGCAAAATTATCTTGATAAAAAGTGCATATATATCTGGATTGATCAAACTGATTTATCTATGCGTTCGAATACACCTACTAAGACGTTTTGTTCGCAAAATTTTTTCCCGAGACAAAGATATTAGAAAGATTGCAGATGATCATGATACTTGCGATAATTGTATTGTAAGTTTATTTGTTGACTTTGTTTTGCCGTAGGCAAAATCGCGTTGGTTTTGGTGTGGATGTGTCTCATCAGTATAAAGTTTTTGATGAAAATGTGATTAATATTAGTAAATTTGTAATTTAGAGTATCAGCAATAAACTTGCTGATATTTATTTGACATTCGGAACATTTTAATCGCAGTTTTTATAGTCGATTTTACAAATAAAAAAATTGCACCTTGGAACCGTCTGTGTGAAGTGGTGCTGCTATGGCCCCGTGAATGGTTTTCCAAAGGATTTGTAAAATATGATCGACATTCGCAGACAATGACGTCAATATCGAGACATTGATTTATGCAAAGTTGCTGATGTCAATTACTATGATCAGATCTGCAGTTCTTTTTCTTTTTTTGTGTCGAAATGGAGACGTTATTTACAAGATGATTTTGATAACAGTATTCTAATTCAAAAGAGTGAATATTTAACAAAATTTAAATGTGATTGCAGATTGGTACGTGCAAATATTGTCTTCGGTTCAATTCAGCGTTGTCAAAATGATTATGAATGCCCAGCTAATTTTTGTTGTAGGGCTTACTTCAGAAGTCCCAATTGGAAAGAACTTTGCAGAATTTACTTTTGAGGCAGCTTTTTTGAAAATGGCGGTTTGCCTTGCCAAATATAAAAAGCTTGAAAACCATGCTCAAATTCCCCTCGATACATAAACGATTTCTGAAATAGCCAAATGTTTAGTGGTGGAGCCTTTCCCATATTTTGTCAACAATGAAGTATAAAAGAAAATCTAGCAAAGGAAATTCGGATTTACCGTTAACATAAGCCAGACATAAAGTGGTGAAATATCAAAAATAGCTCTATTTATGTAACAGGGGTGGTGGATGTGGATTGAATGATTTGTGATTTATTTGACTGTGTCGACTCTATTTTATTATTATTCTTAATATCATTGTGGTTTGGCAATCGTAAGATATCGCGATATGTCGTAGGCTTATTGTTTAAACAATTCCAGTTACCCGCGAATGATCTTTGCTCATGGACTAGTAAGTAGTTCTGTTGCTCAAACAAATATCAGACCTCTGTCCATCAGAACGAAACGTCTGTACTTGATCCACTCGCTACTTTATAACTATCTACTTAGCCTGTCAGGGTTTCTGCAGGTACTGACAAATTCTATGTTGATAAAAAACTGTTTCAACAATTTCATCTGGTACACTTGAACATTTTTCTTCAATTTTCGAGAAAGTATATGAAAAAGTCGGTGAAGTGATTTTCGTAGTTAGAAAGAATTAAATATCTTGCAATACCTAGTTTTCTCTGAGCAGATTTTTGGTAATACTGCAATCACAAAACTTATTGCAAGGCAAATCTTGGTTTAACAGTATGTCCAGTTTCAGCGGAAGAATTGGGCAGTTCTCAACGGTATTCTAGGCTAGACATTTTAGAAAAAAACTGAACTACGACAAGACTACCGTAAGTTTGTCGAACATAAACTTAATTTCATCACACTTTCCATATATCCTTATCGTTAAAATACACTTCGCCAGTGCTTGAGACCAACCGCACATGCCATTCTCAACATATGAACATCAAAAACACTACATTATCAACACAATATCAACAAAACGAGCTGGTGTTTCCATTTGACTTTTATCTGATGATTTCACCACAAACACTGCAAATAAAACAATATATTAATGTAAACCGGGGGGGGGGGGGGGGGGGGGGGGGATGTATTTTTCTCAAAGGCTCGTTGCAAATCGATCTTTACGGTTCTTCGTATAAAATATAAATGCTCGAAGAAAAAAGTCATATTAAAAATCGACTTGGAATATGGTCAATTACATTGCAGTGCGATATCTAGATCCTCCTAGATGTATCTTCCGAAGTTGCAAAAAAAATATGGCGCACAATCTTTTGAACATTTGTAAATTTAAAAAGGGTCGAATTATTTTCTCTGCAGCGAGTGGTGCAGATGAAATTGGCAGATGTTTATACTTGTATAATTATATATTTATTTCTAAACGACGACGTCTCAGTCATTAGCAGCTCAAGTATACTAAGGCGTGTTTAGATAAGTAACATGAGTCAGACAGGAAAAGAAAGCTCTAGCTCATGCATTTTCTGTCTTTCAAGTATAAAAGAAATCAATAACTCTCTCGTTAGAGCGACTACGAATATGACATGAGTCAGGCAAGTAAAGCCCTATTTCATGCATTGTCTGTCTTTCAAGTATAAAAGAAATCGATAATTCGCTCGTTAATGTAACTACGATTAATGTATTATTCACAATAAAATTAACTTACACTCATGCATGCTCTCGCCAAACGGCCATATTTATTTATGTACAATCTACAGCAGGAATACCTTGGACACTCCGAAACTTGTTCACACGGGGTAAGGGCGACAGCAATATTTGTACACATCAATCTACAAACAGAATAAAATTTATATTGGTTCCCCACTTATCCGTGGGATGGATTTGAGCTTGGAAGTCTTACTGCATGGGTATAGATAGGGTGGTGATAATATGTACAACTTGAAACACACTAAATGGTGCCCAATTTTATTTCTATGTAATATATCCGAAAATATAAGAAAGATCTGAAATTGTATGAGGGCGCAATTTTAAATTGAAATGTCCAACAGATTTTTGAAGCCATGATGCAAATCATGACTTAGAATACTGCGAGACTATTCACTTCTTATTTGCATGATTTCAGATATTTAAAATTGACTAAAGTTTTCAGCCGAAAATTCACGGTTATAAATTTTTCTAAAGAGGAAGCAATTTTTTTTTTGCTTTTTTTATCAGTGTGAGACGATCAAGTACTTAGTTAGAAACAGATATAGTGAATCTTCACACGAAAAGAAATTGACAATCGAATGCGGCTTTGCTTATTGTGGTAACCTATTATATTATACAATTCATTTTACAACTTTAAAATCATGACTAGGCTTTATTCAAGTATTTCACAGCTAAGCACAAAGTGAACTGAATAGTAAATAATAGATACAAGGCAACAAGTGAGCTGGACGTGAACAAATGAATCAACCAATTGAGGATCACGTAATCATGACAGTAGCTCAGGAATCATCGATTACAGATAAGATTCAAATTCACATAAACAATACTGGAAATTAGATACATCACAATAATGTACAAATTAATTCTCACCACACTTATTAATAAACAAATCATATCATTAATGAACTTACAATACAAATATTCCAAGTAGCAAGACACTTTGCACTCTTGTCGACATTTTTCTCTCATACATTTTTAAGCAACAAACGTCTTAGTTGGTGTCACTTTAAGCAGTGGGATGACTGACATGAAAAACATCGAATTTACATATTTTTACAGCGATATTTTTCATGTACCTTTCCTGCTCTGTCAGTATTGATTTCTTGAAACTTCTGGGGTCGGAGGAGCAGAAATGTGAGTTGCAGAATTATGGGAGGAAGATGAAATTACTTAGACGTCAGAATACCACGCATTAGAACCAACATGACTCGTTATTAAGTCATTTTTGCAATGTTTAAATGTGAAACCATGATTTTTCGATATAACGCGCGACGCGAGAACTTCGACTTCAAAACATTTTACAAGTCAACAAGAGGTAAACACAGATATTGCACATGCAATTGCTGTATTCGTTTAAATTTTAAAACATTGATTGCTCGCGGAATCATAGCGATATGTCCCCTAAACTTTTATAAAACGTGCTAGTCATAGCCAGCACTTTAAAAGTTGAAAAATAACCTGAAAATTGTCAACCTCATTTATGGAATATTTTCCAAAAAAAAGCATCCAGATATTACCTATGTAAGTCTCGGTGTTAAGTATTTAATTCACATTTTATAGCAAGATTTTAATAGCCTCCCCGCCATTGGTTAAGCAAGAGATTGGGCTTGTATGGTAATTACGTTTCACCTAAATTATATCGTTTTCAGTTGATGTTGTGGTTGTGTGAATGTTTTGCTTTACAGTTGGACTTTGATGCAATGCTTCGATGTGTTTTAAAATTTGTTCACATTAAGTCGACCTTCGCAGGCTGTGTATTTTATTTATTTTTCAAATTTGATTTGTCATTTCAGCTTTTATATTTTGTTTTTAATAAAATCACCCTTCAGGCCTTTGACATCTGCTTGTGCTATTTCTCAACAGATCGTCTTTCATTATAAATAAAACCGTACTTAAGATAAAATAAACCCCAACACGCGAGACTTCCTGTTTTGTCTGCATTGCAGACATCATCCGGATAAGACGTAGAGATTGACGTTTTGCGCTTCTTCCTACACCACGAGGTAAAAAAGCAGATCCAGAAAAAAATATACGAAAATCTGTCTAAATAAATTTAAAACAAACCAAACCACGAAAACGCTATTACACACACACATATATATATATATATATATATCATTTGACAATAAATATACTGATCTATGTTAAAAGCCTTTCAATGTTTTATCGTATTGCAGCAGGGCGATTTTAAGAATCAATAGTTCGGCTTGCCAACAAAGTCCGATATACAGCGCAACCCATAAAATGCCCCCTGAAGACTTCCGTGTGCTGCAAAAATTACACAAAAAGGTTCGTTGAAGATGATGTGAATGTATTACAAAAACAATTCCTCGATAACTAAACATTAACACATTGACTGAAACAGACACCGGACGACCCTGTCACCGCTAAGTAGGTCGGGACGGAAAGAGAACGTCGCTTATCGGCAACGTGGTCTTGTATCAAGTAGTTACCTTAATACCCCCAACCACCTTACGGCACAATGTGTTAAGCATGGACCAAAATATAGAGAAGTGTCACCGCAACGTAAACTCAAGACGGTATAGAATATACCAAAAATCCGGTACCGTCACTGTATGTTCTCATATCTGTTGAATATTACCATCAACCTCCCCCCCCCCCTCCTGTCTCCATTTCCCACTTTCCTCTCTGATAAATAAGTTAAAATATTGTACACATTTTATATACAAGGAGGAACAACCAAATAAGAAACCTTTTTTTTATGCCAAAAGTCAATACACGAAACTTCAATGGATTAAAATATCAAATATGTTTTCAAATAGGAAATTTTCGACTTCGAATAGCAAAACTTTAGCAAAAATTATCGAAATTGTCTAACTTGACCATACAATTTAACTGGACGACTTGTTGGATAAAGTAATTTTGGACAATTCATTTAACATCGTTTTAATTGAGATATTCGTGCTTCAGTCAATGTGGTTTTAAATTAATAATTACATAAAAATTATATTTTTTTTATTGAAATGTTGCAATATATATTTTTTCGAATATTAAATTAATTCAAAATGCTTTTTGGCCAATTCATTTAACAGCGTATCAAATGAAATAGTTGAGCTTCAAACATTCCGCCACTGCTATGTGGTTTTAATTTTGGGAATTGCATGAATAAAATTTATCAAATGTCCAAATATATTTTTTTGAAATAAAATTACCTTTGCCACCACAATGTTGTTTCAAGTTGAGAGATTACACATTAGATAATTTTATTTTTCGATTAAAATGTATTCAATCTGATTTAAAGCATACTCATACCAATCAGAAATTTTATATTTCCAAGCATGTGCCACTAATAGAGCGCGTAAAATATAAGGCTGGGCAATTCGGTCCGCAGATTCTAGTCCGTGCGATGTACAATTTATTTGAATCAATAGTGAATCATTCACAGAGGAACAAAAACTTGCTAAATGAACTTGAAGTTTTATTTTTAACCACGAAATGCAATCGATTTTGGTCGAAATTGACCAAAATCGATAGTATTTTATAGTTAAAAAATGAAAATTGTTGCTAGGTAGTGTAAATTGAAAATACACAATAAACTATAAATTTTTATTTTGTGATGACAATTATACTATAAAAGGGAAAAATTGTTATTTACGTGGAATTAATGATTCGATCGGGATTCGAAATTCTAAATGATTCGTTTTTTTTTTTCCCATGCCTAGTCTTATTTACGTAATCCACCAGTGAGGCTTACTTAATAAAATGTGCTTTGACAAAAATTTTCTTACTGGGATTGAGTGGGTCGAGGAGTTGAAATAACTAATGAATTTATTATGTTGGTCGATACACTTATTTGATTAGCACACATATTAGCGCTTTTCAAACTGTGCGTCCCAACTCCCTGGTACTTTTTCTGCTTTATCAGAGGTGTCAAGTAATGACGTTTTCAAGTCGGTCTTCACTCAAAGTTAAATAAAAAACATTATAAAAACTGAAATACGCATCATTAACAAGAAAAATTGAAAACCTGTGGGAACGAGATGCCAAATTTGCACTGTTACGTCATATAGACGTACAATCTCTGCCCAACACTGCCCCCTCGAATTGGCTTCCTAGTACAGGGTCTTAAGTGTTGTTGAACGATGTGATCTATCAACATCGCTCGATCGTACCCAAGGTTTTGAGCTCTGTGTTTAGTGTTGGGCATGAACTAATGAATCCAACTTGCTGGGGCTCAACGACACTCAACCTGATAGGACGTTTTCAGGAAAAATATTAGCAGTTCGTTGAACGCACTACCAAGGCGCGGCTAACTCACAGCCCTTTGTTGGCATAAGTCCTATCAACATCGCAGTTTCCATATTTTTATATATAATTAATACAAATAAAAAAATAATTGAAGGCAAATTTTTCCTCCCTTTCATGAAATGAGTTTTTTTTTTTTTGTTAAATTCTGCATCATAAATACATTGAATGAGGTTGAGGTAGTCATTTGCAGTTAGGCAGTTGTTCAGATATTTTCTGAAAATTTGCTACTTGATTTATGGGACATTGCGCTAAACAACGTGCTCTGTAGGTACGGGCTTTTGTAATAGTCCGAATGTGTTTCCAGCGTGTCGTAAGAGGCGACTAAAATAAGCCAAAGATGTGATAGATGGTTTACCATCGCCTAGGGCTGATACCACTCACCTCACTTGACCATGGCGGTTTCCGTTTAGAATGTTGCAGTTGCTGAAACTACATCTTTTAGTAGCTCTTTGCATTTTAGTGGCAGTCGGTTGGTTTCCTTTAGGAGAGGCTTCCGGCCTTGCTTAGAGTGAATTTCAATAATAATAATAAAAAACAGCGACTGTTTGCTATCGTTTTTTGGAACAAATCTGTCTTCGAATGAACAAAAACCTTCCAAACCATCAACACTGCTATTTCATAGCAGTATCGATGATTTCGAACCTTTTTCTAAAAGTTTGCTTGGTACTCGAAAAAGAATTTGCATTCAGAAAAACACATTTGTGTCTTCTAGCAAAAGTCGTACTCTTAACGTTATGCTTATTTGCTAAATGTTTGAAATGTTCTATCTCTATATAAATGCGAACCCGTTAAATCGTTTAAATCGTATATAAAAGAACCTTGTCGACGCGATACATCAGTGATCAACAATTCTAAAACCCAAGGAAGCATTGTTTTTCAAAAAAAAATTTTAATGCGTATTATTACGATATGTTTTATTGACCAGTAATCATTAACGATAACGGCGCGTTTCTCTTCGCAGTAACAGAAATGCAGTACACTTTACTACAAATTTACTTGGACATATGGGAATAAAATCGACTTTTTGAACAATTATAGGCTGTTGATGGAACTCACCACCCTGGATGTGGTTCAACAACATCCCATATTTGGAATGAATCTGATCAACTAGCCGATTTTGAACTTTAAAAATATACATTTACTGCAAATCACCAGTAAATTTGCTATACCTTGATCACAATGTGTTTACCATGGTGGGGCATTTTTTTTTTGAACTTTGTTGAACTTGTTATGGATTTTTTTCAAGTAACAATGAATGATTGTGTTCTCAATTAGGAAAAACCCAATACATGGAAATAGAAGTTGTGATAATACAGTGTAAACCAAAAACCAAAATTTTTTTTTTAAAATCATCGTTCTTCGACATCAATTTTGCCTCAGCATATCTGAATAAGACAAAGGCCACACTACACGTTTGCGTAGGTTGCGTTTTTTCTTGGTTTGTTTTATTCTAACCTTGCGTTTTACGCTAGCGCAATGCCCTGCATGCATTCACTTACGTTTTTCAATGAAACAGAGCGGTTTGCTATGAAACCTAACGAAGAGTGCTCGTTTCGTTGCGTGCTTTTGTGCTTTGTAGGCATGTGAACACAATTAACACAAAGCAATGCAGGCGTGCATTGCCGCTTTTATTTTATTATCCTAAACGTAATGCAACGCATTGGTAAGACAACTTCACGTATTTTAAAAAAAACGCAAAATCCTAAGAGTAGAGTTGAAGTTGAGTCTTTTCTGAAATTTAGTAAGAAAATAACCCCAACCCCTTTTTTCTGAAATTCGCTCCGTGCGAAAAGCGTCGAACTATTGACACTTGCAAGGAACTATCGGCAGCTTATATGGCGAAGACCAACTTGAAAATGAAGTAATTGAATTATTAGTGGAAAATATTCCACAAGTACTGAACTGCTATTATAAAATGAAGTTAGAGATAGCTGGAATGGGTGATGGTAAAATCGACTGTAGTAAAAAACTAAAAACCTAATTATTGTTATTTTCAGATAACCATATTGTACGGGACTGTGAAAACTCACTTAAAATAATATATACAAACAATAAATTGAAATAAATTTTTCAGCTTAAATTTTGAGCATTATCAAAGTGTGATGCTGAAAAAAATTGGCGAAACTATCATTACTTTCCTAAAAATAAAGTTGTTTAAACAGGGATCTTGAGACATTCAATAGCTCGAACCTATCTGTTTACGCAAACTGTGACAATAGTTGACACCATTTATCGTTTATATAAAGCTCCATATTTTCAAATGTTGAACAACTTGCATTGTTGACAAGTATTTTGAAAGCAGCTTGAGTCATAGTGTATGCAAATCGTTTTATAAAGAGTTGACGAAAAAGACATTTTGTCTTATTCAGATATGACGAAGTAAAATTACTGCCAAAGAACGACGATTTTACCAAATTTTTGGTCGAATGTGTACACTGTATTATTATAAATGCTATTTTCATGTATGGAATTTTCCCGAATCGAGAAAACAAACATTCATTGTTATACGTCAAAAAAATATAACAATTTACCCACGTTCATAGACTTTCCAGATTTTAAATGCTCACCACATGTTATTTTTTGCTTTGCCATATTGTAGGTATAATTTGTTCTGTCCTATTCTATTGTTTGATGACAGGTGTACAAAGACTGCCCGTTTCTGCGCAAAGCGTTTACCACATTCGAGGTAAGAGTAAAGGTTGTGCGATTGTGGAAGGGGCGAAGGTACAATTTGACGCAAATTTCCAGTGTCGTATCTTCCTTTTAAGCGCGCTGTCATTGTCGCAGCTTCCTTTTACGCGCGCTTCTCTCAACCTAGCATGGAACGAATTTCAGAAAAAATGAAAACTAAAATAAGACAAACCCAAAACACATCCCAATCAGAAATTTCATTTTGTCAAGCATGAGCCACAGATGAACAGCGTCTCTTTTGAAGATGCTTGGTAATTCTTTTCCGATTGTCACGTAAACGTGTATGAGGCCTCTACAATGATAAAGATGTATTGGGATATTTTTTTATAGAATGCTTGAAGTTTGACTCATTTGGGCTAAAAATGTAACTGCTTCCTCGTATTATTTTATCTATAAAGGTAGATAGGGCTGAGCAAAACCGAATCAGTTGGAATTTGAATCTGATTCGAATTATTTTTTAGAACTCGATCTAATCATTAATTCCGTGTAAATAACAAATTTCCCATTTTTACTATTACAATTTACAAGTATTATTACTATTACTATTATAACTTTAAAAGCAAAATATGCATAGTTCATAGTGTATTTTCAACTCTATATTTTAATGTCAAAATATAATTGGTTTTGATCAAATTTGACCAA
Source organism: Styela plicata (assembly GCA_963675895.2). Taxonomy (NCBI): domain Eukaryota; kingdom Metazoa; phylum Chordata; class Ascidiacea; order Stolidobranchia; family Styelidae; genus Styela; species Styela plicata. Next base: position 18,960,019 of record OZ023141.1, read on the forward strand.
AATCGATTGCATTTTTTCGTTGAAAATGAAAATTCCAGTTTATTCAGCAAATTTCTGAATAATTGCAACTTCCTGATAAAAATATATTTTAGTCGACGCGTAAATCATTTCCTATTGAGCCGAAATCATTTGAATCTGTTTCCATTTAGAACATTTATGATGAATGGCCCGGATTGAACTACATGGATTGAATGGATTTTGAACTACATGTCAAATAACAATGAATCCCATGAAATATTTGCTTCAAACCGTAATGGAATAAAAGGAATAATCGAATCATTGGAATTAAGTATAAATCTGACACGATTCGTATCTTGAAGCTACAATAGTACCATCTTTGGTTTGCCCATTACGAAGATTCACACAAAAGCAGGCGCCCACAATAAATTGTTGAAAATGCTTGTCTGAGGAAGCCTTACCTTGGTTAGACGAAACGTAGACAAATAAATTAGCATATGTATGTAGAAAGATGCTTGAACCTCTTGTCTATTAGTTTACTCTCTTTCTATAACATCATTGCTTTTAGCATACGGATCTACAAAGTCATAGAGTAAGGAGAAGTAGTTAGTCCCACGCTTACCCTACCAAGCGCACATTAGTGTTGGTAATTTTAGGTAGAGGTAATGGGTTTTCCTTAGTTCACCGAGTTTATTTTGAAAATACATTTACCTGGTTTTTCTGATACGTGATTCACCTACTTTGCCTTTCACCAAATTTTCTACTTAAGGTTGAACCTAATTAATTTACTAGGTAAAACAGGTGAGTCTACCTAATTTTCAAAAGACCGTTTTGCAATCACTAGCTCACGTAGAATAATATAACACAAATATACCGACCACAACAAATTGATAAGTACAGGTACATAAGAGGCCGATGTAAACTTTTCAGTTTGGTCAAACTTAATCAAGTTATTACCCCCTGGGTTGAACGGTAGTCATGAATCAACGAGTCGGACTTGCCAAATACTCACCTCTAAGATCCACAACCTGCCGATGCAAACGTTATAACCACTAAGCCATCGCGACCGACATTCATTTAAAATAACTCAATGATGCATATTGTTTTGTTCACCATATCTCATTTATGTGCTGTTACTTGCGAAGTCTTCGCTAAAGAGTTATGAATTGAATTTTGCATTAAGCAAACTTCGAAAAATGAAATACTCAAAATTTTGTATTTATAATTTGGAAACTTTTATTCGATACTTCACTGGTGGAGAAGCGATATATTGGAGGAGGGGATCATGTCCTAAAATACTTGTCCATGTCCAAGTATTGGTCCTAAAATGCTCACTTTTCATAAAAAATATCGAACATTTTTAAAACATTTTTGCGCGGTTTCAGTAATGAAATCGTTGGGAGACAAAATATAAAAAAATTCACTGGATTTTTCATGTCTTTATCTGGACTTCTGGTAGCCCCTTGTTTGATACATAAATTACGATGTCATTTAAATATTCTATAGCAGTTATCTATATCTGGAAGGGGTAGTGAGAGTAAGCTATAATACTTTGAAAACAAATATTTGAGGATGAAGACAATGTTCATTCATATTTTGATTACATGTAAGACCGCAATTTTCGATCACTGTTTTGCAGTGTTTTCTGCAATAAATTCAATTTATTTCAACTTTCTGGCTATGTGATTAGATCTCGAGTTATACAGTTTTAAATATGTAGCTCCATGACTCTTAGTTATTTGGAAAAAAACTTCTAAACCTTGCCTCGGGCAGACTTCAACAAAAAGGGTTTTCGTTTTCCGAAGAATAAATAAAAAATATGGGCATATGATTTTTCTAGTCTGACTCATACACGAATATTGTCGCGGGTAGAGCTCGACAATTTAATTCTGCAATTTGGAGTACAATGACTATTAAAATCGTTGGTGAATCGGTTATATTTTATTCATAAAGTAAATTACTTAAGCATAAGCCACGCATGGCATGCGCCTTGACGTCGCGGTACATCAGTGCCACATGCTCAACAATTTTTTCTTTAAATTTATCTGACTTGAACTAAAATACAAGCTTTAGATTTTAATATTTAGATGGGTGTTGAAATGCTATAGCCCATTTACTAATTACGAGGGAATAAGAGATTTAATTAAAAAAACTTTAAATCAGATTGGAATTTCAAATGATGCTGTGTTGCTCATCATTAGTCGCGAAGCCGTGGTTCATATATGACTCCAATAACGTAAAACTTTTGAAAACAAAAATTTTGCCGTTTTTACTTCGTCTAAATTTGTACCTTCGTCTCCTCGCACAATCGCACGTTGTCGCACCGATGTCTTGCGTTGCGTTCCAGGTAACAAAATAAAAACGTCAATACACGCCTGCAAAGCTTTGCGTCAATCGTATTCACATACAATCAAAGCATAAACGCACGAAACAAAACGAGAACTCACAGTTAGCTCGCACAGCAAACTGTTCGGTTGCATTGGAAAACGTAAAGAACTGCATGCAGAGCATTGCGCTGATCTAAATCGTAAGGTTACAATATAACAAACCTGAAAAACGATACCTTACGCAAACTTGTATTGCGCCATTTATCCGAAAGTGGTAAACGCTTTGTGCAGGAACGGACTACCTTTGTACCCATGTTATGAAACAATAGAATAGAACAGAACAATGATAATATCATTGAATAATTTTCAGTATGCATTACCACCCAAGCATACGGACAATGTGTACATGAACCTCGGAAGCCTATTTTCAGACGAAGTGCCGCCGAGGCGCGTTCCATCTGTGGCTCATACCTGAAAAAATAAATATTCGGATTGGGATTCGCTCATTCGATTGGGATAGTCATAGAATTTGAATTTGATCTATGTATTTTAACAAAAATGAAGTAAAGTCATCAATTAGTAACAGCAATAAAAAAAATCGACTTTTTAGCCTATATTTAGCAAAAATTTTGTCGACGGTTAATTTACTGTACTTTTGTGACATTGGGAAATGAAATATTATTTCCTATATTTAGTACCGTAATACACTCTTGGAGAACCAGGAAAAAGCTCTTAAAATGAACCAACAATCGACCGTTCATATGCGTCAAAGAATGCCAAAGAAAAATCTTACTAATTCCATAAAATTCAATGATCATTCACAGAAGAAGTTATCAGCACGATAAGACAAACTAGTGCTCCTCAAAGTCCGGCATTTGCTGTGAAAAGTTCTAACACAACTCTAACAAATTCGATCTTTACTTCCAAAAATTCGGCAGTTACTCAAACAATGGCAACCTACACAGCAGAAAGTGACGAATATTCTGCCACGGAATTACCAGCAATATTAGCTGTGTGTCCTCCTTTGCACTTCTGTTTTTGCTGATAATCATTCCGATTATTGCGTGCAAAAGGTGAGTAACTATAATTGGAATTTCAGCCTATTAATTTGTTTTAAATTTGCGTTAAAATTTTCTTATGAAAAAGAATGATTCGCGTGTGACCACGTTCACATATATAAAGTCACTAATTTTTAAACGAAATGGGAGAGGTCTTATATCAAGGATCATCCGCAGACCAACATAAATAGTTGAGTTTGACACTCGTGGGCAGAAACATGTTCTCAGTCGGAAACATTTGTCCCAAATATGTTTTGTTATGATGACTGATGATTCGTGGGGCTTAGGACCGGTCCATGCCAAATTTATGATTGGATTACATTCAGGCTTGAGGGATGGACGTGAATAATAATTATCAAATCTGAGATCTATAATCTGCGATTTTGGTGTCTACTAATGCAACCCGCAGATATGGGGAACCCATTCAGAAATAATATCGCCGATTTGTTTTGTCACTGATAAATTGCATCGTCAACGCGCAGTCCATCTGTGGTTTATGCTTTACAAAGCTATATTTCTGATTGGGTATATTAAATAATGGGATTGTGCTTGTAAGAGTGAAACTTTATAATTTTGCAAATTTTTCAACGATCGGTGATATCTGCGTTACTTCACTATGAAGTAAAGAAAAAGAGCCCGAGAAAAAAAAAACGAAATTTTTGAAATCCGTACATCTGGACAAGAAGGCAACCAATAATCTCGCGATGTTTATTCCATCGCTTATTAACCAAGCCAATCACTAGTTGGCGAGGCATTACATCATGGTGAAGCTAACCAATAAGATTTTACTGATTCTGATTCTAACCAAATGGATTTAGTGGATGATCACGATAATAATGCGCAATCTTCTGGGGAAACAGTCGAAAATATTTTATACGGAATGGTATAACTTTAGTAGCCATGCTACTCAGGTTCGGGCAATTCGGTTAGGTAATTCGAAATATTTCGAACCACGCGCATGAAAAACCTCATGAAATTATTCATTATATCCATATGTCAAGGATAAAATTTTGAGCAAATATTTCCTTGTGTCCTGAAGGATTATGCGTGAAAGGATGTAACAATGGTTCTAATACTTTGTTTATATAAGTATAAGTCAATTCGTTGCTCTAGACAAACTGACATCATTCCTAATAAAAACGAATTGTTAAAATGAAAAAAAGGGATTGGATTGGCTATTTATGTGGAATTAATGATTCAATTCGAATTATTACAATCATATTCGATTTCTCAATTATTAGTGATTCGTTCCTATTCGAAAAAAATAATCAACAACAATTGAATTTTTGATGAGTAGTTATTCGATCCAATTCAAAAACAGTTATTCCAATCATATTTGAATTCGCCATGATTAGTGATTCGATCAGATTCGAAAACAATTATGCCAATCATATTTGAATTCTCGACTGTTAGTCATTTGGTCCGACTCGAAAACGATTATTCCAATGATATTTGGATTCTCGAGGGTTGGTAATTTGGCTCGATTCGAAAACTTCCAATCATATTTGAATTCTCGATGGTCGATGAATCGGTTCGATTCGAAAACAATTATTCTAATCATATTTGAATTTTCGATGATGAGTGATTCGATCCGATTCGAAAACAATTATTCCAATCATATTTGAATTCGCGATGATTAGTGATTCGATCCATTTCGAAAGCAATTATTACAATCATAATCCAACTTTCTCATCCCATTTTTATAGTCTGAAATACCATACCAAAGTCGACTTCCTTCTGGCGATCGTCCCTATTTGTACTTTATTTACCATTCTGAATACTCGATGATAATTGTTGCCATCCCAACCAGAAAAAAATACTCGTGTTTTGTGAAGTATGAGTCATTGATGGAACGTTTCACCGAGAAGGGGCCCATTTGTCACTAATGCTTCAAAACATGAAAATTTTTATTGAAAAAATACCGAAGGATGCCACCTTGCCTGCGATTGTTTCCAGTTGACGTCTCTGAATATTGAGCAATAATTTTTGCTATTACAGTCACAAAATGGTTCAAGGATGCCTAATCGTTGATGGACCGCTGACTTCAGTTGTTGCTTTAGCAATGCCTGTTGGGGCAGCAATTGTCGGGCCCAAAATCGGAAGAATTTTATCAAAACATCTGTTGTTAAGTATGCGCCATTGATGAAAAGGTTCGATAACATGCGGTTCATCCGTGGCACATGTTTGACAAAATATAATTTCTAAATGAATATGAACTATAGGCTAACGCAAGACCACAGCTTTGTATTTAAGAATTTGTTGAAAGAGGGCTTAGCGCTATTATTTTTAGATTCGAATCTATTAGAAGAACAAATTATCTGAATCATGATCAAAAACGTGTAAAATAAATTGATTATTTTAAATTTAATAACAAGATTATCTATTGATTTATTTTGATAATGTTCAAACTCATTTTTGTTGTTTATTGTTTTTTACATTGCCTCTTACAATTTTCATATAGTGAACTTATTTTTGCATATATAGTGAACATGTTTTTGCTCAAATTTATTATTGAAGGTAAATTGCAATGAGTCAAAAACGGAACATTTGCTTTTATATGGCATGGCACAAGAAAAGTATCAGAATGAGATTCCAATTTTATTGTTTCTCGCAATTTTTGTTTCTCGCAATAAAAAAAAAATTCCCAGCAATATTTTACTAAGTATATTATTGATTGAGAAAAAATTATTGCCAAAATCTTGACAATTCACACAATTATGTGCAAATTTTCGCGTATTTAAATTCTAATTGATTGGTGATTCTAATTGATCCGAAGCAAGCACAAATTATTAATAATCAATGGTATATTTGAGAAAAAGCATAATTTCTTTCCACAAAAGTACAAGTAGAGTTGTCCATTTCACTTCAGGCTTATTTTTGTATTTGTATATATTTGCTTTGCTCTGTATTTTAATTGTGTATTTGTCAAATAACATATTTTTCACAAAATGACACCAGCTGCATGTTCATATCTTCCGTGTCTGGAAAAATAATAAATATATTGAATCAATTAATCAAATGTCAAATTTGCAGTTAAATTTTAGGTATTTTACTCAGCGATCTTAGTTTGATCAATGATTTTTTATACTTTCATTTAATATTATATGAATAGAATTATCGTTATTTTGTAAAAAAAATTGTTTCTTGATTGTAAATAAAAGATATAAAATGTGTTTCTGTTTCAAATGACTACTTTTTCGACAGTTTTGAATACATCCCCTTGAATTCTAAACATGATGAAAATGAAAGAGGGCAGTGAAATGATAGAAGTAATTTAACTAAGACCCAGGTCAAATATCAATACCTGCACTCTGCTGATGCAATTAATTTCTGGGTGAACTCTTGTCACTCAAAATCTTGTTATTTATATTGGTATTTTAATAATCTCGTGAACTTTTTACCATATAAGTTGTCGTTAGCTAGTTAGTTTATTAGCGCTATTTGCAGCCTTGCTTCATCAAAATGAAAACAAAATGTTGTGCCCTCGTGCAGAGGAAAATGTCTTAATATTGAATTAAAAGTTCTTCGCGTTTTACAGTTCTTTGAAAATATCCAGCTGAAAATAAAAAAAAAATTCTCTTGAGTGCGCTACTGACGGAATACTACTCGTGCGCTTGATAAAACAAGAACTTCTGCAAATTTTTTAGAACGGAACAGGCATCTTTCCGGAATTGTTATTTGTTTAAAAAAATCTGCAATGGCGTTGCATAAGGATCAATTATGTTAGTAGTTTTATTTCGGGCGAGATTTCGAGCTCTTCTGAGAGAGAATTTCGAAAAAAAATAGTTGATTTTTTTGAAAGGAAACATATCATACTTAATATTTATATTGCACTGTACATGTATTAAAAATCAATGATAGTACTTTTCATCATGCAGTTTTAAGAGCAAATGTCTTTATAGTCGAAAAATATGTCTAGAGCCTGTTCTGTTAAGTCAATGCGGATCGCGCTCGCAGAAATTTTTTATTTGAAATAATATCTGCTACGCAACGGGCATCTTTCACAGGCTGTAATTTTATCTAACATTACACTGCAGTGAAGTAGAAGAAAGGATGAACATATCAATTCAAGGAAGTATTTGAAATGTGAATGATGCATTGTTCAATCGAAACCACGGAAGATCGAAAGCTTATAGAAATTTGGGAGACATTATATAGTGCGCACTGTAATGATAAAATGCAGATAAATCAGTGATAATTAACAGTAATTTTACTTAGTAATATCGAAATAAAACTGTAGAATCAACCGTCTCCGCCAATTATGAGTTGTCGGTGAAACACACCGCATATACGTTGTATTCTTCCATTGAAAAATCACAAAAAGTAAGGGTGGATGTAGCCACTAAAAAGACCAACTAATAAAAGAGCAAGAAAAAACGTAAACTGTAATGCCACATTGCGAAAAAACAGCGAATATATCGTTTATTTGCAATGATTGTATATTTCTGAATTGTGATACAATACGAAAACGCGAACTTGTTGATGAAAGTTGAGCCAAGCAACCCAATCAAAGACTATATTTTGTTAATCGTATGACACGGATTTTTTTTTTTTGATTAAAATTTTCCTCAGAGCCAGGCTGAAAGATACACGTCTTACTTCTACTGAAGGAGCTACATGAAATGTAAGAATGGGGGATAGGTACAACCCGTCCCTGGCATATGTCTATGGACGTCAGTTTTAAGCCGGGCAGATCAATACGACCTGAAAGCATTGGGAATGCAAGGAAATCGAAAGTTTAGCTGTTCTCGAAAAAACCTTTTTGCCTAAAACTGTTTATGACACGCGCGTCAACTACGCAGTAGAAACATGTGAATTTGATTGCTCTTCTGCGAAATTTGAATCTAAATATAGTTATCAATCGTGTCTTCCAGGTAATTGTTATTTATATCTACTGTTTAAGTTAACATGAAAAATCAAAGATACAGTCCAAAAATTCTGTCCGAACATGTTTTGACAAGTATGAGTCACTGATGGAACACGCCGACCAGACGCGGTCCATCTGTGGCTTATGCTTGGCCAAATTAAACCTCAGACTGGGATAAGTAATCAATCCATTGAATTAAACATTTGTTTGAAAATGATTTGAAAAATATTCCCTTTCAATTTTTTTACGTTTCGTATTAGAAACATTCTGCAATTTTTGCTCTTTAGAATCAATTTTTAACGCTGAGACGCTGTTTCTTTTTAATTCACCAACAATTGCAAATAACCATTATAATATTTTTAAAAACACGTTATTTTAAGCCAACTTTATTTGAATGTGCTGATACTTTTTAGAGTTCGAGTAAAAGACGATTTGTCACATTATATTACGAATAAAAAGAATCTATTGAAAGGCAGATACTTAAAATTTTATGTTTGCGAAAGAAATACTACAAATGGGGTACCAGAGTCGTTCTCTGGCGGAAAATTCCAATGAATCGTAAATAAAGGGCAATATAGGCAATATAATATAATGATATCGACGTTTTAGATCAAAAGGTGTCGATCGCGTAAAAAAGTTTTCCACAATAAAATTGAAAGTCACCACAGCAAGTTTACTGCAAAAATCACAAGAACGGCAAGACAAACAGCATTGATAATTACAACAACGATAACACAAAGTAGACGTCAATGAGAAAATCACCTACACTCAAAGAATTCCGATAACAACTTCACCAAACAACTTACCAACATTGACAAATAAAAACTGAAAATCCACTTGTAAATCCAGAACAACGTGCACTTTAGCACAGCGATGCCTCAAAATATTTTACAACTACAGTAAGAAGTACTGCAATGGCCCGCAGTAGAAAAAATTAAACCAGATTTTTTAAAATCGTAAAGTTCGATATTCACTCTCGACAATCCGATAATAACTTTGAAAGCTTTGACAATACCGTTTTTAAAGCTCAAAAACCACACCCCAAAGTTCGATATCAATTTCTGAAACGAAATTCATCAAAGTATGGCAATTAACATCATTTTGCTCATAAACGAACCATTTTTTCAAAAAAATCAAAGATTACAATTTTGTGACGTTTCTGGACTTCGCGATGATTAAAAATCATGATTGGAGCCAGGAAGTTGAGGGTGCCAAAACGTACACTGCATCTGTAAGGTACTAAAAATTTATTTAGTCCTGCAAATAAGGAAAGTGCAAAACGAAATGGAGCAAGGTAGATTCATAGATTACAAAATATACACTTGGTTTTTTCTAACTCATGGTAATCGTTTCTGTAAATAGAATAAAAATCAACAGCAAACGCAATGCTGTTGGTCATAAATATATACCGCTTCGGCTTGAACCTCTTAAGCCCCTTGGATCGAAAAAAGTGTGTTCAAAATAAAAAAGATACTATGGTTCTAATCATACCAGACATGTTTCGGTTTGTGTATTTGGTCCAATGAATATAAGAAGACGTAGGAAGTTTTTTGCCGATGGCATCGGACAACTTAGGGCTTAGTTTTGAGAAATACTTTTATTGCCCCGGATGAAGGCCTCAGTCGGTTATGCGCAAACAGTATTGTACAAAAGGCCGAAGGTTCTCTGCTTGATTGTTTCACCAACAATTGTGTCTTTCCGCAAGGCATTCGCGAGTAGGTTATAAATCAGATACATAGTCACTTCAAAGCACAGCTCTCAAAGATTGCTGGGTACGAGCCTCGTGTTGGGTCCATGGACAGACCATAGCAAATAATCCGAATACTCTAAAAAAATACGATTATCGGTTTTTACCTCACAGAAGCGGTATCACTGTGCATCATATTTGGAATTGAACATAATAAACTCTTGCAGACAAAATCATTACAGGTTCTAAATGGTCATTTACTATTTGTTCTTCAAAATCTTTTGTCAATCACTTCTGGAGATCTTCATCTTGTCCTGAACAAACGCACAAAATCATTCATAAAGCATAAATTAGTCTTTCAATGCTATAAAAATTATCCCATTGTATTGTATGAAGTACATAAAAATAACTTGAAACAAATGATAATATCAAAAACATATTTCCTTAATGATGTTTCGTCCTCTAAAAAATATTGCTGCAATGCAGTCTCGACAACACCAGATTTTAGTCCCGAATATACGTACAAAAACGTTTGGGTTAAGAACGCTACAAATATGTCTTTTAAATCTGATATTAAGGGTCCAACAATTTGAACGTCTGATTCAACCTGCGTAGGATCATACAACGTCAATTTGTAAGAAATTATTTTTACTGTAGCGGCTTACCCTAATTGCCCTCCCCCAAAAAATTAAAAAAGGAAAAAAAAAAAAATTTCAGCTACATGAATATGTACCACTATGATAGTACGTTGGTAGAGGTAAAAACTATTTAGTATGAGGTAAACGTGGTACTGTGATCCTGATTTCGTTAAATTGTTCTCAATTCCCATTGCTAACGAATGTTTTTGTAGCCTGTGGTCTCAATAAGTCTGATTACAATAACCTTTCATTTCATCGTCAGGATATGATTTTTGTCTGTTAGATGGATCATCCCAGTGAGGATCGGTATACCGGTATTTTCGCGTACAAAAAAACAGAAGCCTGTGTTGTTAAGATATTTACCGATTCCAAGCGTTTGTGAATCGGCAAATGAGTATATTTCATCTGTTATCTTTTATCCGAGCAAAAGGACTTGTTTATTTAAGGCAATACGCACGCAGACTCAACATCGAAATACTTTTATTAAAGACTGAGCAAACGTACAAAATATTCCGAAGTGGAATTTATCATTTTCAGTTAAGAAGAACTTTAACTCTTCCTGGCCCATCGCAACCTGTATGCGCTTAAATTTATTACGCATGCCCCGTGGTGCATACGGACGTCACCAAAAGAAAAACATATCTCGTCTCACTCACCGTTTTAGATGAAATATTCAGTAATAAAAGCTTTATTTTTCTCAACAGCTAAGTGCTGCTAGATGATCAAATCATCTTCAAGGGTAAAAATGCACTATAATCATCAGTGTAACAGCTGATGGGTGTCAGCCCCCGCTAAGTTCAAGGATAGGTCATAGCAAATAATTCGAAAACCAAAAACATTGTTTTCAGTTGAATGGTTTGAATTTGTTAGAATTTTGAAGCCGTTTTTTTTGCTATATTAAACCAAGATTATGATTTGTATTTTTATGCGATTTTCGAAAAAAAATGGGTGCATCAAATAATTTCGTGTAGTGTAGATATGGAATTTTTTAAAGCATAAAATATTTTCGCCCCTTTTTCGTAGACGCCCAAACAGGGCATCTATGGAAATGCAGGAATACGCCTGAGCCAACGTCCCAAAACAAAAATATTATTTTCATGAGAACATTGGCTACGTATTTCAATGACACTGTAAATAAATAAATCAACTGGTAGCAGAAAAACAAAACGATGAAAAAGTGAAAACTAGAAAAAATCTCTAGACATGGATGATTGCCCCTGGGTTTAGAATGACTCCAAAATACGTTCAGGATCGGAATTACGTAAATCTGTCGTTTAAAAATTTAATTCAAGTTTAAAATTTTAAGAAAATGACTTCGTAAATCTGTCGTTTTTGCAAAAAAGATTAATTTTATAGGAGTAGGCAAAATGAAATAACTTTCATCTTTAAAGACAGACAATCTGACAAGTGTTCTGACAACAATTTATCTCAAAAGCCCACATCATATACACGTGTGAAGGATTCTGGTGTAAATTTGTTATGTCATTGCTATTACGCCTTGACTTTCACGCGCAAAACATATTGCAGCTCTGCGTCATTCAAACCATAGGTATATATGAATAACAACCGCAGCGATTACTGCATGCGTGAATGCGCAATATGAATTGAAAGACTACCCTCCTATGGTAAAGTAAATATTATAGATTTACTGAAACGCTAGTGTCGTGTATCTTAATATAAAGGAGGCATGTTGCAACCGAGGTTATAACGAGATGGGTTCTATATATTACGATAAAGCAATTGCAGAACACGGCTATTCTGAAAATATGAAGTTTAAAATAAAATGTCAGAAAGATCTAGAGATAGAGTTGTAGATATACGTTTTCTGTATCGACTGATAGATTTTATGCATAACCGCTGCTGTTCATACTTTAAACCCCAAACTTACGATGAATCATCCTTGGTGTGGATTTTTTTGATAAAAGAAAATGACGTGCCCAATAATAATAATAATAATTAAATTCGTGTTTTTCTTGACTTGAAATACTTCACACATAGTGACATTCAAACAGAAGACGGCAAAAATTTGTTTAATGGAGTAATTTGAATTTCAGATCAATTAAAAAAAATTATAATTTGTGATATTTTGGACATTTATTGGATGAGTCACCAAGACGCGGTCTATCCATTGCTGGGATTTCACCCTACCCTTTTCCTCTGGTGTATTATTGCTATGTCCCTATGCTTGCCGACGAGAAATAATTGCAACTTAAGACCTTCCTTCAGGTTTTGTGCCTATTTAGTCGATTATACACCCAAAATTTCAGATTTTTTACATATTATTTGCGCTCATGGCATGGTTTTTGGACTGTTTTATTGCGATTTTTGTTTTCTGCACCGATTATGACGTCATTGTCGACCACAATATTTTTGGTCAACTCTTCCTTAATTAGCGAAAATTTAAATACGTCAATGCAACTATATAACAATTCTGTCGACGGAAGTTTTTTACATAACTCAGGTGTTCTTGTTTGTTAACATTTCTTAGACTTAAACAGGAATGCTGGAGTAACGCCCATTCCTGATTCCAATAATCTGTATTCGCGAACTATTTGAGCCGAGTTTTCTATTTTTCTCGTAAATGATTTTATAATTTACGACTAGGTCGTGAACCTAATTATGCTCAATAGCTTGGAATATTCGTGAAATTATAAAGAGCCCGTCTGTTGCATGCAAATAGTCTAAAAAATATAATATCAATAATTTGCAATATTGCATTCCTTATTGTGGTATACAGTGTTGTAAAATTATGAGAAGTTAATCAAAATTAAAAACAAAAGCAACATCATCTCTTTGCACGAATGTAATAGAAAGAGATCCCCTTGATCTTGTTTTTGACTTTAATACTATCTTTTGAAAAAAGTATACGGATCTGAGGTGATTAGGAAGAAGTACACTACATGACACTCCATAACATTTTGTTATCAGAAATAATAGAGATATACCATTGTAACATAATGTGGATTTATTGTTGTGAATGTACAACAGCTATCGTCAGTGTGGTTTTAGGGCTTCTTTGCTGGTTTTTGATGAAAAGACCCTTCATTTTCCACCTGGTCCCCAAGGGTTACCTCTGGTGGGGTACATGCCGTTTATGGGCAACAATGCGGGCGAAACCTTGATGAAGATGAAGCAAAAATACGGTCCTGTTATGTCGGTGCAGATGGGAGGTGAAGACTGGGTCATTTTGAATGATTATGATACGATAAATGAGGTATTACTTTAGCTTATTGAAAATATTAATTGAAGCAGCTCTTTTCTAGATTATTAATGTTATGAGTCGACTTACTTTGGTTTTTTCTCAACGATTAGTTAGTTTCACATAGTTGGTTATACGCTTTAGCGAGATCATCACACTTTACGTTTTTGTTTATTATGATATGATAGGAAGTTTTTGGACCTAGCTTCCCTTTCGAAATCAAAAATACCAACTTTTGCAAAATATATCTATTTATATGCGAATATGTGTCTTATTGAAGGCCGGCAAGTTATTCAGCAGTGTTTTTGGGTATAATTATCCAGCAAGTGATTCGAACCTAGGGCAATCAGAGATGCGTCTTATTAGTTCGAAGCGTATTCCCAGCACATTTACCAATTTAGATACCATGCTACCTTCCGCACAATAAAAAATATTTCTTGTAGTCTTCTCGTGCAAAGTATGTTTTGAAACCTGATTTTTCAGAACTATGAAAAATGCTATAATATTAATAAACAAATTTATTCTAGGCGCTCGTGAAACAAGGAGACAAGTTTTCTGGGCGACCGGCAGTTTTTATTTTTGATATTGTGACAGATGGAAAAGGAGTTATTACTGTAGATTACGGACCTACTTGGAAAATCATGAGAAAATTTGGATTGATGACTCTGAGAGGGTGGGGAATATTTTGGTTACGGGTATTTAAAAATTTCGTTAACACCTTCAAGAACTGTAAACTTAAAAATATACCGTGAATGTTCAGATGACATTAAATATGACTCTTTTCCAACCTTAAATTGTTTTACAGATAAGCAAGTATGAAATTGTGATAGGTTTATAGTAAATTTGTAACGCGTTCAAAATCTAGACATTAACACAGGACAATATAAAGCTGTTTTGACTAAAATGCATTTACTTATACTCCCTTTTCTTCTCCCAGATTCGGTGTTGGTAAGAAAAGTATGGAAGACAACGTAATTGAAGAAACTCCTTTGTTGATCGAGAAATTGACAACGAAGAATAACCAAAGTCTGCATGTAAGTTTGAATAAGTTCTATCACTGCTTTAAAAGCTTAATTAGCGCATTGGGATCCTGTTTTTAAGATTTTTATTCTCATAAAAATGATTTAATCGAATGAATACTATCAATCTACATTTCTGTTGTTGATTTTTTTTTTAATTTACGCTAAAAACAACAACGACCGGAGAGAAACGGAACTAACACTCAACGCCAAAGATCAACTATAAGTATTAAAACTTAATGGTAAAAATCAGCAGTCCAACGTGGTATGTGCTTTGAGAGACCGTAAAACTATGTAATACTTACTACCAAAGTGCATAAACAAGCGCATACCCCCCCCCCCCCCCCCCCCCCCCCCCCCCCTAATATATACAATATCTGTACAATGGCGATGTGCTCGACAGGATCTTAGAGTCACACATGCGGATTCTATAGTTCCGATTCCTGCATGGTATGTAGCTTTTTGCACTCAAGGTATTTCAGCAGACTTTCGAATTTTTACGTGTATGACTCTTGCCGCCTTGCTCTGAGCGAATTTAAATGAGGAAATAAAAATAGCGGGATAGTGAAAGCATTTTTAAGGTAGCAAGTGTGGATGGGAATCTATATATATATAAAACAGACAGGGTTCAATAATTACTAGCTGAAAATAATAATAATAAGATTAATATCTGCTGAATGATCTTTGGCGCATCAAATAGTTTAAGAAATATAACAAGACTGATGAAGAAAAAATTTGTAGTTTTTTCAAACATATTTGTTGATGAAACTTTTTAATACAAATACAAATAAGGACAACGTTTGACTAACGTTGAAATTAAAACAATCTTTTGAATGCATAAGGAGAAATAAGTTACCTATCCTATAAATAATAGTTGCAATAGTTGCAAGTTATAGATAATGTGTTCAAACAGTCGATTAGACTTAAATTCCACCCCTCAACCAAAGATATTTGGACTACGTCTAGCCTCTATTCACTCAAATTCTAAGCATCGCCGTGTTTAATATAATAGAGCAGTGCTACGCAATTAATCAAGAGTTAACAAGGGTTAAGATCCACCTTTCCACAAAATTGTAACCCGTGATAATTTTTCATTAACAGGGTTTTTAATAGTAGGTGTAGTGTATGGCGCATTGCGTTGTTTTCGTAGTGATTAGAAACAGAAATGTGTACGAGTGTGTCAAAAAAAAGAAAAAAATGTTTAGAGAAGTCTCGGGCTTCGGATCTATTCAGTCAATTGTCCTGATACGAACCGCGACAACAAATTTAATAGCTCCTTTCAAATTATCTAGTTTAGTTAACAAACTAATAGTTGCGCAATTTTTTTCAGTTTGTGTTCGCCCTCGCTTGTCCGACGTATTGTTATTCATCTTTTATTTTTTTTTAATTTACTGTTAATAACAAAATATTTTATAAAGTATGAAAACTATTGAAAACCAGTCATTTAGTCATTATAGTTTTGGATGCCATTTCATAATAAGAAAATCTCATTTGCTCTCCATTTCAGCTGAAGCTCACGTTTGCAGTATCGAACATTATTTGCAGAGTAGCGTTCGGTTCGAGATTCGAGTATGATAATAAGCGATTTCTGCACATGATAGAGATATTAAGAGAAATGTGAGTATTAAAATTACAAGAAATATGAAACGTTGTAATTTCAGGGATATTCGAAAACACTCAACAATTGTATTATGCCAAGCAAGCCTCAAGTTAAACCTCGTCCCATTCAGAAAATATAGTCAAAACATGATTTGTTAGATGTGAGTCGCTGATGGATATCGCCGAAAGGCGAAACATAAACATTTACAAAAATAAAAATCACTTGCATTGATATGGAGACCTATTATAACCTTACACAATTAAGTTAAATCTCCGCGAGTTAGAAATTCCAATCCATCGGCGCATCATAAATACTTTCCCCAAAAAAACGTAGTCATTAAGGAGTTAACAGTCTATTTGCAAGAAGAGTCAGATGCATAGTAAAGTATATATAAATATAAACAGGGGGAAAGGTAATGAATATTGTGTTGTGGAAAGAAGCAAATATTTCAAAAAAAAAATTTAAGGAAATTAAAGCTACATATTTCTATTCTCATAGATTTTCAGACTCACCACATGCAAAATTAATTGGGATCCTGACGCTAGCGCCCGTAGTTAGATTCTTTCCTCCTTTCAAATCAGCAGTGAAACGAGTGATTCAGGATATGGATACATTCATGGGTAAGAGTATTAATATAATTATATATAATATGTATAGGAATTATCAAATAAAATGCAATACCAAAACAATTTATTATTTGTACAGGTTCATATGCTCCGTTGTTTTTGTGTGGGTACTGTAATTAACTGTGATTAATATCCACCAGATACCTTTTAGAAGAATATTTAATAAAATATATAATGTCAAACATTTGGATTCTAACATTCCATATGATGTAATTCCACGTCATAGTTGCACACGCGAATGCATTGCAAATTTGAAACACATTTCCGCATTTTGGATTTTTATATAAGGGTTTAATTCTAAATAAAGTCTGCAATAACCACGATGCTCAGCAGGAATTCTATGGTTTGACATAAATCCCCTTCCAGGATCAGCTATGTATAGTTTGATTCAAAATTTTACTTGCTGAATAACATTTTTGAAATAGCACATATATAATAAATATACCAAACACAACAATTCTATAAATGTTTATTTTCTGAATTCAAGAATCTCTTTTTAGGTTATATCCGCGAGATCATAACTGAACACGAATCCGAATTCAACGAAAACGATACTAGAGATTTTATCGATGCTTTCCTCAAAGAAATGAATACAAAAGATAAAGTTGACCCCAGTTTTAATGTAATTTCTTTTATATTTTGTAATCTCTTATTGTAAATAAAATATTGGGATGATAAATTTGCATATTTGGATTTGAATAAATTATCTCAAAATCGAATAAAATCGTACCAGTCAATGCGTGAATATACCAATTTGAACCGGCAGTTAATTGTTGTTCAGTAGTATATCTTTGTGGTTTTGTCCTCCCTAAATGTCTGTCTTTAATATATAAAAAAAAAGTATACAAAAGTATACAAAAAAACACATTAGTGGTGTTTATCACTTTGCGTACTATTTGATTGCTAGTTGGTTTTCAAAAACCAATTGTCGTAACAGGCTTGATGGTATCAAAAAAAAAGATAGCCGATGTTAATAAAAACATATAAATAGCATATTCATATAAATTCTTTTATTTTAAGAAACTTCAACTCATTCAATACATTAGAGATTTGTTTGAAGCTGGTACTGGAACAACTAGTAGTACATTATGTTGGGCTGTGCTATGTCTTGTTCATTACCCTGAATGCCAGGAAAACATCGCTAAAGAAATTTTGAAGACCTTTGGTAAGGTCGTGCAAAATCATTAGCGACATTTAGCGATTTTTAAATCCTTAATGCAGCTGGAACTGATTTACAGATAATATTAATATTGTCGCACCTTCTTTTGAAGTAAGAAACGTAAATTTTAATTTACTCTATTTTGTCAAGTACAAACCAACTAGTTACGTAGTAAAATAATAATGTTTCAAATCAACGATTTGGTTTCTTTATTACGTGAAATCCGGAAGAATTTTGAAATTCAGATTACTAATAAACTGTATTAGCTATTATCTTTTTCGATTAAAATATTACCAATGAACTTCTAATATATTAAGTTGTAATATAAATGAAATAGATTAAACAAATTAAAGTTGGGGATAGTTATTTTCAACCTGGTTTTTTATTAGTAATAGAAAAAAATGTTTTTATGCTATGAAGTAGTAGTGTGTTATAGATCATGAAACTAAGACGAATTTGCAGGTGAGGACGGTGTTCCATCAATGAAGCACAAGGATGGTATGCCGTATACTTGTGCATTTATACATGAACTAATGAGACATCGTACCTTAGCGCCTTTGAGTGTGTTTCATAAAACAAATGAAGAAGCAACGTTGAATGGATACACTATACCAAAGAACACCACAGTAAGTTACAATCCTAACATACTGAGTAAATGTTTGATGGGATCGCATATAATTCAAAAAATGTCTATAGAACATATTCAACCAAGAATATTATTTCCCCCATATTATTGTACGTGTGATCAAACACTACATGCATTAGAACTGCATTTGAACTTTCAAAATTAAGCATTACAAACAATGTAACCAAATTATCGACTATTGGTAAAACAAACCGCCACGCGTGGTAGATCAATATTCCATACACTGGTCATAGTAAACTAGACAAGAAGATAGACAAGAAGAATTACTGCAAATTACCGATGTGAGTTTACTGCTCTTTGGTCATAATGCAATGGTGATTTCTTTTATTTCAGGTTGCACCTAACATCTGGGCAGTTCATCACGATTCAAAATATTTTGAAAATCCGCCAGAATTTCGACCTGAAAGATTTCTTGATAAAGATGGAAAGTTTGTCAAATCCAGCTACGTCATCCCATTTTCTGTTGGACCTCGTCATTGTCTCGGAGAACAACTTGCTAGAATGGAAGTTTTTATATTTCTGGTAGCGATTGTTCAGAAACTCAAAATAAAACCTGATCCCATGAATCCTCCACCATCTTTCAACCGTGGTGGCTACAATGGAGTGACTTATGAAGCCCCAGAATTTGACGTGGTATTTGAAAAACGATAATGATACTCGGACCGAGTATAAATCCAGGGTTTTGCAAATAAACATTAATTTATTCCAGAAATTTCTCGCTCTAATTTGATTTTAATTTAGAACATGATGTTCACTAGAAACAGTATATTACCCCAAAAGATTCCCATTTCGGGACGTTTAAGCTTCGTCTCACAAAATGATGTCAGTACTTGAACTGAGCTTTAGTCTCCATTAACGTGATATTTTTTGATGCAAAAAATAATTATTAGGTCATTCAATACTAAAATTGCAATTTTGACAGCTTAATTGCAAATATTTCTTTTTTTCCTAATTGATTAATTTCCCAGTATTTGTTCCAAATTTATATTATAAAATGATAACTAACTTTAAAAATCAAACTATAAGTTTAAATGATATTTCTTTCAATTCCAAAAAGCAAAGAGTCAAAAGCGCAATCAGTGATTCAAAACTAGAAGTTTTTTTCACAATTTAATTATTTTTTTTTCTGCGTTGTCGATAAAACGTATCTGTATCCAATCGATTCTGAACGTATCTGAATCCAATATTCGATTAAGCAAAGAAAATCGAGACTACGGCGTTTTATCTGTTGAGCTAATTCAACTTTTATTCTTCACGCTAACGCCTCACCCCATGCAGATTTTTGTCCTAGCCACAATACTACAATAAATTGCAAAGATTGAACGAACAAAAAATAGTTCATCCATTCTAAATTGACCAGAAATCATATTCTTATGCCATTTACTTAAACATAAAATATTAATTTAACGGATCAAGAAAAATTTCGAAAAATATTATACTGTATATAATATATACAAGCGATCAATTTGCCAAATTTTTGTGATGTTAATGAATTTTGATAACAATTAAATAAATATATTGTTCATTGAAATTAGAGTGATGGCATTGAATTTTTGTCATTTCCACATTGATTAGAAATTCACATTTTTTTATTAAAATTCAATTTTATCTACTTCCATCAAATATGAATGGATCTCATAACAATATGAAGCAGCAACAGAGCAACACGGTTACATAAAACTGTATTCTCAACTCCAACGGACTATTTGAGTTAAAAAAGCGTTGCGTAGCCAGGATATGATTTAATATTTTTGATAAGTACATAAGTTTGCTATAAATGCGCAACACATTTATTTTCAATTATATTTCGGGGATAGAATTCGAGGCTTACAAAGAAAAGTAGGAGGATCACAGAAGAAGTGTTTTTGGGCATTAGTATTGAATATCAAGCATCGGATCACACAACTTTCTGTTAAGGAGTGATGGTTCTCATATTTGTGTCCACGGAATTTGAGTCACAATGTGGACAATAATAGTTATAGTAAAAATGGGAAATTTGATAGTCAACGATCCGATTCGAAAAAAAGATATTCGAATCAGATTCGAATTCCAAAGGATTTGGTTCTGCTCAACTCTAGCCACAATACAAAGTTTCGAAAATGCATTACCATCGCCGCTCTTTGACAGTAATTTTGTTTGTTGAAATTGGAATAACAATGCATTTTTTCGCAATCTAAACCATATTTGGTATTAATCTAAAATACGACGGGGTAGTACCTTTCTGCTTTTGAGTGGCCATTAGTCTGTTCCTTTCAGGCACTGCTTCCGACCTTGCTCACAGTGAATTTTAATAAATTAAAAAAATAAAATAAATTAAATCGATAATTTTGAAAATATTGACACACTGAGCTCTTGAAATAACAATAATTTACACCCATGCAAACTCTTTTAAAATTGAAGATGAATCGAGAAAATATTGGATGGGAATTTTTACAGCAGAAATTTATTGGACACTCGAAATCATGTATACGCGACGTAATAGGGAGAGAAATATCTCTGTCCACGCCAATCTGTAAACAGGCTTGAGTTATTAGACGTTCTCACGAAACTATATTTGATTATATGCAATTCATACTTGCGATGTTATGCTTGTTGGTGAAAATTATGCCTCAGGTTCGACATAGCCTAACCACAGATGAGAAGGGACATTGAATTGAG
Organism: Styela plicata; assembly: GCA_963675895.2. Classification (NCBI taxonomy): domain Eukaryota; kingdom Metazoa; phylum Chordata; class Ascidiacea; order Stolidobranchia; family Styelidae; genus Styela; species Styela plicata. The sequence continues at coordinate 18,981,461 of OZ023141.1, forward strand.
CAAAACAAAAATAATGTTCTTCAAGTGTTATACTCAACTCCAATATGAAACAATATACTCAACTCCTATTATACTCTTATTATATTCAACTCCAATATGTTTAAATAACAGCTGTCGCAATCGAATGCGACATTGCTTATAAATAAATAAAGTAACTGATGAACTTACATTACCAGTATTGCAAGTGACAATATTCTTTGCAATTTCCTCAACATCTTTCACGCAGAAAAATTTCAGGAACAAAGGTTTTAGTCGATGTCTCTTTAAGCATTAAGAGGATTGGCATGAAAATAATCAAGTTTATGTATTTTTTATCACGGTGATTCTGCTCACATTCTGATCTGTCAGTATTTATCGATTGCTTGAATCGTAAACAGAGAATTCCTTATGAGCTCATTAGTGCGAGGGTGAACTGATTATTCTGAATGATCCTATCTCGCATTTACTCCAACACAATTCATTATTAGAATATTCAAAAGTCAACATTGCACAAGTGATATTGTGCGGGAGCTCCAAGTCGTCGTCACTTGAAACATTTCTCAACCGCATTTGTTACTAATGACTTGCAACCGTCCTTGTCGCTCACGATTGATACATTTCTTATTCTGTTGTTCCAAAGCATTAGAAAATGGCTTTATTGCAGACATGGGCAAACTACGGTTCGTTGATCCTTTTAATCTGGCAAGTCTGAAGTTAATTGGCATTAATTAAAACCTGTGCCTTTTGTTTAGAATGGAATCAGTATACTTCTTTTATTTCCATAATGTCGTCACAGCTAAACAAGTACTGAAAACTTTTTACTTTTTTATCGATCCATCGCCGTCGGTAATTGTTAAGGTACCGATAGGGCTAGTCTACCCAAGTCGGTTTTCTCGCTTTTCAAACTCCAACGGCGTACTTAGCCACACCTTGACCGCGAGTTCCAGCTTTCCTATTCCAAGCGAAACATTTTGAGCAAACATATGAAGAATGGGATGATGTCTGTAATGTAAACGAACTAGATAAATGATGTCTAGGCAATCTTAAAATACTCAAAAAGATTTTCTGCAGTTAACGGGATACTCAAAGCGTTATTTCTTGCGCCTGTTCAGGATGATGTCTGTAATGCAGACAAAAGCCGGAAACTCATTAAAGACTAAAATATTATTTTATCAAACAAAAGCCGCATGAGAATTTGACCGCATATGATCGATATACTAATTTAGATAATATAACTAATATAACTGAGTTTCTAATAAAACTTTTTTGCCGTGGTAACGACTTCCAAGATAAAAACAGCAGGCAATACTGCATACATTTCAATTTGATTAAAAGCAATCTGTGTCACATCAGGACTTATACTTACACACGGGCCAGAGTGCAGGTTGTTTAAAATTATCAGCTCATGTCAACAATAGTGCTCTGACAATGATTTGTGTGCCATTGCATTACATAGGGCTGGGCAATTCAATTCGGTGATTCGAATCAATTGGGAATCAGTCGTAGGAACAAAAGCATGCTGAATGAAGTTCATTTTTCCATTTCTAACGACAAAATACATTCAATTTTGCTCAAATTCGCCCGCAATATCAATTTCAAATAAAGAAAAAAGAAAAACAAAACAAATTCAAAAGATGTGTTACTGTGGTCTTGTTTGCTTTTCGTCTGCCAAAAAAACAGGCGATGCGTTCCATCAATAACCCACATTTGGCCAAAAAAGTCAATTTTAAATTTTTTTCAATACCGTCAAGTAAAATTACTGTCAAAGACCAGTGAATTTGTTGTACTTTTGTTACAGTATAATTCTTCAAATTGCACGCGCATACGCAATATTCAAAGATTTTTGTGAACCCATTTTAAAAAGAAAAGTCATTCGGGCAATTTGTCATGTTCATCGATGATAGAAGACATTATAATGTAGGCATATGTTTATCAATTCTTGCCAGCTGAAATATTTTTCTGCCTTTGGTGTGAAATTGATATTTCTGAAAAACAATTTTAAGGTCGCTCTAGACTTTCATATAATGTAGTCGAAAGTAAAAAAGCACGTCACAGGTGAACCTAATTTTTGAATATCCTTGTCCGAAACACTAAAATTACTGTTGTTCCGATAAGTTTTGAAATATATGCCGTATATAGGCTCTTTTCTCCTGATGTTTTCTTTGCAATTAAGGGCTGTGTTTTTAATTATGATTTTATTAATTATCATTTGAGTGAATCAGCAAGGCCTTGTACCAGCGTTTTATATAAACTTATTCTTTATTCGCATCGATCACAAATTGTCTAAAATGTCCAAATGACTGTATCAATGCAATTTACATTTTCCCATGCCCAATCTAATGAAAATATCTAACTAAATCCTATAAGTGTAGCTTAATAAAATAAACACGTTTGTCTTGCCTAAAAATATAAATAAAATGGGAACGTGCCTCTATCAAAGGGACAAATGTAGATACACGGTGATGTCGTTTCATGATGCGTTGGGTTATTAATATTAGTTTTTAAAGAAAATATTACCAATATTTGTCCAACAGAACTACAGCAAATTTTCCTAAAGTGGAAACGCTTTGTTATTTTTCGAGAGTTAAAATCTCAACAAGAAATTCACAGCATCAGAAGACGTGAATCACGCATCGTCTTCAATTCGCTGACACTCTGAGACAGAACAAAAGTGAGACAAAACAATAATTAAAATAAAACATGTTCCACTGCGTCCGAAAACACACACCTGCAGGTGCGGTCCATCAACAGCCCATAATTGATTAGCATAAATCCCATCAACATGGCGTGTTTGAAACTTTGGAAATACACAATTACTGCAAACAACCAGTAAATTTATTGTAATTTTTTTTACAGCGTGCATACTTTTATTCGTGTTTGGCAAAGTAATTATTTCTTTATATTTTTTCTAAATATTTTTCTATAATATTTTTGCTGTGTATTTGCTGTGTAGGGTGAGGATTTTGTGCTGGGCAAGAAAAAATAATTAAATTACTGTGATTGAACCGTAAATTTACTGGATGTTGTTGCAGTTTACATGTTTGACGAAGTAATTTTCATTCTTAAATATATCATTTTCTTTTAAGTGCATTGTTTGGAACTGAACTACGGAATTTTAATTTACTATCCCGGCATGCCGATATAATCATTATTGTTATTGTAGATACGGTTTCCGAAAATTAGTTTTTTTTTTGTATTTGTTGTTTATTATTTCTGTAACAAAAATGCAAAAAAATCTCTAGTTTTTGACAGTAATTTTCCTTGGTGGTATTGAAAAACTTTCAAAATTGACTTTTTTAACAAATATTGGATGTTGAGGGAACGTACCGCGAGGATGCCGCCTCTGCGGTCCCATGACCCTTGTTGCACATGTTTTATTCTGGTCAAGATTTTTTTTTATCGAAATTAGCTCAAAGCGAGGCCCAAAACAGCGCCAAAAAGAAACTGACTGAAAGCCAAATAGCCTAAATCTTACAACAAAATATATACTCAGCAATTGCACTCCAAAAAGAAAAACATCAATTCGCCAAGTGTAGTCATTTGTAACCACCTTGGACGATATTCGGATTATATTCCACTACGTTATTTCCTTCTAATCTCCTCATAACAAATCAGTCAGGAAATGCAATAGCACGATAGCCCCCAAATTAAATATAAGATGTTCGTGCTTGTCCTAGTGCAATGTAACTAGGGCCGGGCAGTTCGATTCGGTGATTCGAATCGATTCCAGACATAATTTATTCGAATCGACTGTGAATCGTTAACGTTAATAGGAAAAAAAACGTTGTGAATGAGCTACAATTTTCATTTTTAACGATAAAAAACAATACGACTATATTTCGTCGTTGAAATATGAAAATTGTTTCTCTTATACATATGGAGTGGGAATTAAAAATATCCACTATAAACTATAGATTTGTAGATTTTCACAATGTAGACAAGTTGATAACTAAAAAGGTGATATTTGTTTTTCTCATGGAATCGGTGACTCGATCCGATTCGAAAAAATATTCGAATTGATTCGATTTCAGAAGGATTCGGTTTTGCCCAGCCCTAAATCCAAAATAGTTTTAATAACTTTAAAGATAAAGGTACTCACAGAATCGTGCTAGTTAAATTAGTTCGTGATGGTTGTTTTTTTTCGCGACCGTTCTATTTGAATCAAGAGACGTGAAATGCGTGTTTGAATATAGGAATAGTGCTGTGCGTGGTTTAAAGCTTGCTGAACACCATAGGTTTTCATAAACGGATGCCTTTGACCAGTAATTGTGTTCTTTATTCTATTCAATGATGATTGTGAATTCTATCTTGAAAGCTATTGCGCAACAAAAACTGCCCTATATATGTTCTATATATATTCTTTTAAAATGCAATTTTGGGCTTAGGCTGCTCTTTATAGTTATAGTTTTAGAGCATTTACAGAAAGTGAAATTTCAGCTTTGGGTTTCATTGCAGACACTTCCGATTTAGTCTGCATTGCAGACATCAAATTGATCAGGCGCTAAAAATTTCCTTTCGACTATTCTCTCCACTTGAACCCTAGTTCAAAATTGAGATGTTAATTGTTTAAAAAAAGAATATATTTTGTAACAAAAATTTTTAAACCTAAATGTTGTACAAATAGGGGTAGGAAATGATATGTTGCCAGTATAGAGGCCTAAACGCTTTTTTTTCATAATTATTTTTTTTTTGACGGATATGCCTCACGAAATTCAGCACGTCGTACACGATCGCTTCGCCTGTGGCAGACGTTTTGATTCTTTAGGTCGAAATTTAAAAAATTAAACCTGACAAAACCGGTTTTGTTTAATTTTGGCTGAATGCCCTAAAGCCAAAAAGCACTATATTCATATATTCAGTCAATGTTTTTAGCCTTTTTTGCGTTTTCTCTTTTTGACATCATTACTTGATACAAGTCCCTTTGCAATAAAAGTGGTAGGTTCCATTTACGTGCTGCTTCTGTTTTTGCTCCAATCTAATTTCAACAGGAAAATTGTGATTCATTTTCTCGGAGATATCACAGCAACCCATGTTGCACTCTACCGCTCAAGTTGCTGATGGTTGTTTTAATATTTGTTTCTAAAACCCTTTGAATTATTCAAAGATGCATAATTGCCGACATTTCCCGGTAAAGAAATAATATTAAAATAATAACGAATAAAGTTCTATCTCCCCTGTTTTTCGTTTGGTAAAAATGTTTCACTTAATATAACATTTCACTTCAGTTTCGTGTAGGAATTTTTCCAGCTGCTGGTTTTCAGGGAAATGTAAGCTACAAGGTTTTCGATTATGGATGAAGATTCTTTAATCTAATTTCCTTCCTGCATTTATGTAGCTCTGTGCATACTAGTGTTTTCAGTAGTGTTTTCACAATATCGATATATAGGAAAAATTTCACGACACTCAAACTGATCAAGGCACATTGGATTTCTTTACACGTTACGAAGAAAATTAATAAACAATAATTATAGCCCATTGTTATAATTTCATACAGGTTGATGATCAATAGTGGGAATGTGACTTTGCTGGCGAAAGGTTTCAGTGGTATTTCAGACAGCATGCTCAAATGGGTTGCTGTGCGTAGACTTCCGAGTGAAAAAAATCAATGGGTTTGTGAGATTGCTTTGCGTGAAATTCATTGACTTCTTTCTTACAATTCACTTTGACAAAGAATACCTTTTAAATAAAAATAGGTATACCTTTTCTTCCACAAAACATTGAATGAATAATATTATGCACTTGAAATTGTCACGCATCAGCTTAGGTCTGTATTATAGGATTTGTTTTCCTAAAAAGTCGATGTTGAGATTTCCGCTTTTGTCTGCATCGGAAACATCATATAGATCAGGCCGAAGAAATGGTGTTTTGAGCAAAACAATTCTGAAAACTTAAGACTCTAGAAATAAAGTTTTTGTTTCAACTATGTCGAATTTGTTCATTACAATAAACATTTTTAACATTTGAAAAAGATAGAATTGGATTCCATTTTATCCGATAAAATAAACTAAATGGCAAACCACACCATGCCGACGAGTCAGAAGCAAACTTTTGGCTTTACCTATTTCCCTCGCAGGGGATTGGAACCTACGTCAAGACAATAATGAATTTGTTTCAGCAACCTCTTTTTAGTCGGTAATTGTTTTCAAAAGACTTGAACCGTCAAAATCAATATATAATTATTATTATATTGACGAAAGAACTACAAATATCGTTGAACATAAGCGGCGTATAAAGTTATAATAAATCTTTTGTTTAGTGTGCTTTATTGATCTTTTAAAATCTGTTTCGTCGCACATACCCGCCAAACTCCCCCAATTCCCGCCCCCAAAGTTGTTTGAATCTCTTTTTTGTCAGTTAGGAAATCAACATAGACAAAGCAGGAAATAAAGACAGATTTGTCGGGGAAAATGCGTATAAATTTGAATGATTTGAGTTATCGTTACCATTCTTAGGGAGATACCGACCAAGGAGTTCTCGCAAATTCTGCTCTAAGAAAGATGATGATAAAAGCGCAATTGAACTTGGTATTTGGGATACTTGTATTGTAAGTATAACATTGTACTTAAATTTGTACGCAAAGTTATTAAGGCAAGAGTGCAAATATACCTTTGCTTTAACAAACGCGATTTGCGAATTGACAATCAAATAAGTGCGTTTGGGTATAAAGGATCGACGATGACATTAATTCATTTTTATAACATCTATGTTTATAAGGCCATTTCCGAAAAAATATTATTTTAGGATACGAAACAAGAATACGAAAATATTGATATCAAGCGTTAAAGCTGAAAAATCTTGTTCACTTCTTCGCGCCACTGGTTGCAAACAAAATTATTTAATACAAGAATCAAATTGATCACTCTTATTTTATATTTATAATATTCAGAATGTAATATAAATGAATTTTTGTTTGTGAAAATTCTTAATATTTTTCCATTTTGATGAATAGATTGGGCGTGTAAATATTTTTAATAAAAGATCGATAAAAAATGACATGTGGAAACTTTCTTTTTTGCGTGGGGATCTCTTACGCATATTTTTCCCATGTAATGTCGCATAGATCAGTTGCCAAACACAAAACTTGTTTGCGTATCAATTTGGTGTGGAATGGTTTCTGGTTTTTCTATTTTCATTTTTATTTATTTTTATTTATTTTTATATGTGATATCAATAACATTAATTAAGTTAATTTGTGCATAATTTTAGCTCAATTGTAATAAAAAGAAATCGAATTTTATCAAACCAGTTATTTCCGTCTTTACACATTTTTTACCAATCAGCGTTCATTAACCGAATCGCGCACGGGAAAATGGAAATGATTTTTGGCATTTGGGTTGGCATTTGAAAGTAAGTATGAGAATTGAGCGTGTAAATGGTGTTTTAATTCAAAACTCATTCAAAAAGAAACTTTAATAGGTTCGTCTTTCTTTAAATGGATTATGTAAAAATAATACCTTTGCAACGTGATATAAGCATAAGCGGCGGTCGTTAAGAGTTGCGAATCTTATAGCTAATGTCCAGCTGTACAACGTTATATGGTAGAGTCGAAGTCTCGACCCCCGGTTGTCTTGTCAAGCATGAGCGAATGCTTGACAAATCTTATTAATTCGAATTACAGATATGAATTATCATGTTCTATACATAGTCATAATTGATGTCAAATAATACTCTTGCCTTGACCTTAAATAATTCAGCACATAAAACTATTTTTGCAGCTTGATGTCTACAAATGTGGTCGTCAGTAAGAATTGCGTACATGGAACGGACTGTTCAAAGTATGAGTGTTGCATGAGGGCGGCTCACTCAACTGACGGCAAGAAATTCTGCTCAACCGTGAGTACTTATTATTTACTGTTATTGTTAAAACTGAATTAATTGTAGTATCTCGTATTTGGCATTCCTCGATAGGATTGATGTTTTATGACTGTCCATATAGACCGTGATTGGTGACCCTGTACAAAAACAACTGTTACAACATGATTTGTTAAGGATAAGGCACTGATGGAACGCGCCGCTAAGTTGCATGTTGTACATGCAGTGGCTGATTTAAAATCTTGAAAAGGGGAGGGGCAAAATTTGAAAAAGTAATGATGTTCAATTATGACGTCACAATGGGCACCGCAGGCATACATCTGGTTTGCTGTACATAAAATGGAACATAACAAAAACCGTACCGGAGGAGCGAAAAATGTTTGAGAATGGGAGCTTCGGGGGTCTAAAATAAGCTAAATATTTGTAATATTTCACGCGCACTCAATGCGCGCAAAAATTAGCGAGTTTTCTCACGTTTCCTATGCGTCAATGAATTTAACATTTGACTAAATAATCTATTCTTTATGCTCACGTACAACATTTCTCAACGACGCTGTTGTTGACCTAGTTATTATAAACTCTGTTTATAAATTTTTTGTTGTTTATTGTTTAAACACGCTACTCATTTACCCGTGGAGTATTATAATTATTAAGCAAATTTATTTTCCAATTAATGGACTTTGCTAATTTCGAACTTCGAAACAACCATGTTGATGAGATTTTTGCCAAGTTGAGCGTTGTGCGATGAAATATCTATTCTCTGTTCCACTCCCTTATTCGCATAAAATTTTGCTCCGAGAGAGGCCGAAAGCAATGCCAAAAAGGACCTAACTGACAGCCACTTAAATGTCAAAGAGCTACAACGAGATAAAGCAACCGCGAGTGCACAGTAAGCGGAAAATCCCATACAGAATCAAAATACCATAGGGAAGTGCAGTGAGTGGTATCTTCCCTGACGACGTCAAAATTATCTAACACTTATCTTTTTAGCTGCCTCGCACGACACAAAGAAAATACTTTAGGACTATTCACACAGCCTCTACAATGGCTCGTGCGTTACCGTTGTTGGGTATAAGCCCCAGGTAGGTTCACGGACTGGCCAGAGCAAAATATTCGAAAACTAATAAAAAATATCCTCTTAGCTTAAGCGCCCTTATTGTCCGGGAGGTCGTTGGTTTGAAGTTTGGCTGTTACGTCACTGAGCAAGGCACTTCGCGGATAGCTGTAACAGAGAACACATACAAAGCCACTGCGAAGGTACGTGCTTCAAGGTTGTTAGATATAAGTTCACGGTATAGGTTCACGGCCGGGCCATAGCACATAATTCGGAAAGCCATAAATATAAAATCTATTGAGATTAAGCGCTATCGTATCGTCCGGAAGACCGAGGATTCGAAGTTTCACCGTTTCGCCACCAAGCGATATCTTCAGCACAGAACTTCACGGGTAGCTGTAACACTGATCAATGACACTGCAAAGTCATTGCAAAGGTCGGTCCCTGACGGTTGTTGGGTATACGCCCCCGGTTAGGTTCATGGACAAGCATAGTAAATAATTCTAGATGACGGCCATAGTCTCTTTAAATTCCTTCGTTTGTTGTAATGGGAAATTTTTATTTATGCTGTGTTATTCGTCACCGCGCTCATATATTGTTGAACGTTTTTTGGAGAAAGGGAAAATTTACTCTTTCAGATTCACTTTTTTTCAATCTCACAAAATCATAGGCATTTTTTGCCTCTCAACGTTTTGCAATAATGTTATTGTCCTGTCATTTTACATTGTTACTGAATATTGTTAGAGAAAACAAAACAGTGATAGATAGTTTTATCATTGACCAGAGCAGATACAACTCGTTGTAACTCTTTTAGAGGTTCAGATTTGTTTTTCGGATGTACAGTTCTTCACTAAATCAAAGTTTGTACGTCTTTTTGGGAAATTTAATACTTCATTATCTAATTTTTTTACCGAATTGAAAATATAACGTTTTAACTTATTAAAGCTATGCGTGTTCAGAATATATAGAGATATATTGCGAGATGCAATATATATTTTCTCATCAAGAAAGCAATGAAATCCAACGACCATGAGATGTCATTTAAAGGGTTACATTAAAAATCTAGGTCGTAAATCCATATCACGGTTGTCCACGCCACGACGTACCACGCCTCGGCAATTCCATCATAGTGAGTGACTTAACAAAACTTAGCAAATGAAATATGTAAATTAATTCCATATTATGCAACAGATAATTTTTGCCATTTTATCTGTTCAAGATATTTAGCTTGTGTCTCATCATCGTCTAGGGACAATCCTCATGCATTGCAATTTTCAGAATTTTTTCATCAATATTGTCCTTTAATCGTGATTTTAGATATTTCGGCTTCGTCATTCAATCGAGGCCGACAGAAATTTTGCGAATTGGAAGGGGGCTTTTTATGAGTTTTTTTTCATGCAATATGACAGGTTTGAGATACTGATTTTTTATAGCCACTTCTTGGAGTGGGAGAGGCCGTCTTTGATCAGATGGACAGGGTTAGAATTGTTAAAAAGATATAATCTTTTCCTGTTCGGCTTAGCCTATCCACGTTATCACGCCCTAGATGCATTCCGGCGATTGTTTAAACCTTGATTGAGAAAAAGTTTAGCTTTCTGTTTGTTTGTTATATTTTCCGATGAACTTTGTAGATCAGATCTAAATAGATCAGATCATTTTATGCAGAATCCGGCTCAGACAAATTGCTAGCACAATCCAAGACTGTTGGATAACAAGAAAAACAAATCTAATAGTTTTGACAGTATTCAATCATTATGACAAAATATCTGTTGTAATGTTGAGTTTCAGAAATTCTATAAATATAACTATAGATAAAATTCTGTAAATATAACTAACCAAAAAAACAAAACAAAATCCACACGGGATTGCATATGATACTGCTTTATTAGATAGTTTGTGTGTTCGTCTACGCAATGATATTTATGGGTTTTCTATCATGCAAGCTATTACAATATTTTATGACACTCTGAATATAGACTATAAAATATATGCAATATGCAACGATTTGTTTGCTCAAATGACTTCAAGCTGCTCAATAAATTTTAAGCTGAAAAATTTTTACGTCTAAAGATAGATTTCAGCTTTAGTCTGCATTACAGACATTTCCTCTTCCGTCTGCATCACATACATCAAATTGATCAGACGATATAAATCTTATTTTGAGCCTCCTTTCGACTGAAAACTCTTTTAAGCCCTAAATGCTAAAATAGATATTAGAGGCTCAGACATATTTTCTTCAAATCACTGCCACCCTCCCACACATATCTGTAAATTATGTTTGGAGTCTCTTCCAAGCCAAAACTGAATATGATAATTAACTTATATATAGAAGTATTAAAAGTTTCCACGACATTTGTGACAAATCCAATGGGTTATATTTGACATTCTAAATATTGTACAGATGAAATATAGAGATTTCTGGACAACAGAAACTAAAGTATTTTTTTGAAAGTTTTTTGGCACCAAACTATCCCCTTTCCAAACTTTAACATAGTAAAAATGTGAAAAGAACTAATATATTGAATATGGATGTCCAATCGCATTTTGAAGAACATCCTTAGAAATCATCTTCAGCCGGTGCAAAAATTATAACTGGGAAGTACTTTTGCAAACATTATTGTCAGAAAAACAAACTTACAATAAACTGCCTAAGACTGCGTGAGTCATACTCTTTCCAGTATGTGGGTATTAGTCAAAAGTGTGGATTGTGCAATGTTTCAAGACATAAAATCAGTGAGTTTGTCATACAATTTCTTTCTTAAAAGTTGTGCGCTCAAATGGAATTGCTGCGAAGTCTTGGTCTGAGCCATTAAGGGCAAGAAATATAACCTGACATAGCATTGAACATGAACAGTGTGTAAAGTTATATCTATGGTTTGATTTAATGACCTTTAAACATCTAGCCTTTTATACAAAGCTCCACCTCCCCAAACTCCAGACATCTAAAAGCAATTTAATCTTTTTGTTTTGTATTTAGAAAATCAGCTTAGACACAACAGGAAATGCAGACAGATTTTTCGTGAGAAAAAGTGTATAAATTCGAATGATTTGAAGTATCATTATCATTCTTGTGAAGAAATCGACCAAGAAGATCTCGCTAATTCTGCACTAAGAAAGATGATGACAAGAACGCAATTAATCTTGGTACTTGGAATGCTTGTATTGTAAGTATAACATTGGCTTGAATCTGTACGCAAAGTTGTCGAAGCAAGTTTCAAAATATAACTTTGCTTTAACAAGAGTGATTTGCGAATAAACAAAATGTGCGATGGGGTATAAAGGTTCGACGAGACAATGTAATTAATCATCAGAGAGCTGCAACTATGCAGGCATGAGGTATTATCAAGTTAAAAGGAATTCTGCTTTGAAATTGGATTTGAAAAGCGATAATTTGAAATGACTGGAGATATCGCAGTATGTTATGCAGTGTGTTGATAATTAACCCTTTCGATGAATAGAATAAACGTGTAAATATTTTTAATACAAAAGTCAAATTATATTTTTAATACAAATTTATATATGCGATATCAATAACGTTTATTAATCTAAACTGTGCACAATTATAGTTTAATAAAAATGGATGTTATCTGGCCTGTTATTTTTGTTTTCTTACATTGTTACCAACATGCGTTCAATAACCTAATCGAGTATTCGAAAATGGAAATGATTCTTGGCAATTATTTGCATTTAAAATAAAAAATAAGTTTTTTGCTTCAAAACTCACTCTGCCAAGAAGCATCAATAGGTTCGTCGTCCTATAAATAAATTTTTATGTCGAAATAATACCTTTGCGGCTTGACAATTGCATATATGGTAAGAGTTGCGTATCTAATAGATAGTGGGCGACTGTGCAATACTAAGGAAGATTTGACTCCTCGAACAAAGGTTGTTTTGTCAAGCATGTGCGTTTGGCAAATCTTATCAATTCGAATTACAGAATTGGATTGTCATGTACTACATAGTCTTACTTGGTGTCAATTAAACTTTATATTATTATACGCAATAATCCTTGTCCTTGTATAAATGAGACACTAAAAAAAATTTTGCAGGTTGATGTGTACAAATATGGTCGTCAGTAAGAATTGCGTATATGCATCGGAATGTCCAGATGGTTATTGTTGCATAAAACCTACTTACTCAGCCAGCAACAAGAGATACTGCTTTCCTGTAAGTACTTATTATATTCATCGTAACAAAAGTACAGTAGATTTGCACGTAATTTGCAGTAATTGCACATTCCCAACGTTAAAATTACTCCATGCTGATGAGATTTATGCCAATTATGGGCAATTGATGGTCAGGACCTTCGCGGTGCGATCCATCAAGTTCACATATTTGGCCAAAAATATCAATTTTGATTTTTTTTCAATACCGTCAGGTTAAAATAACTGTAAAAGCCAAGTGAAAACATTTTTACAGTGTCCTATTGCTGTTAAAACTGGGTTGTAGCATCTCGGATTTGGCAATCATCAATAGAATTGATATTTTATGTCTGCAAATATAGACTGTGATTGTTGACCCAGTACAAACACTTCGGTTACAACATGATTTGTTAAGGATGAGGCACTGATGAAACCTAGAAATAGGGAGGGTCAAAATTTAAAAAAGTCCAATGTTCAATTATGACCTCACAATGGGCACAACCGGCAAAAATATCCTCTAGAAAACATCTGGTTTGCTGTACGTGCAATGAAACATTCCAAAAACCGTACCAAAGGTGCGAATAATTTTTGAAAAGGGGGTTTTCGGGGTTTGAAATAAATTATCTATTAATAATATAACATGCACACCAAAGGCGCGCAAAAATTATCGAGTTTTTCTACGTTTCCAATGCGTCACCGAATTTGACGCTTGAGTAAATAACCTACTCTTTATGTTCATGCACAAACTTTTCTTCTTTACAGTGCTGGTTATGGGGATAAGGAATAAGGACAGATAGAGCAACGAATCGATCTGTCAACAATGTTGTTGCTGTTCTTTAATCATTATTATCTTTGTCAAATTTTCGTTGTTTGTTGTTGACACATGTGTATAACTGTTCATTTACTCTGCAAGTATTATAATTCCAACAGTAAATTTATCTTATGATTAACGAACTTTACTAGTTTCGAACTTCGAAACCACCACATGATGATCTTTTTGCCAAGTATGAACTGTAGACCCAAGAGGTTCGTTTCATCTGCAGTCCATAATTGCATACAAATTGAATGGATATACTATTACAATTTAATAATTTAGTAAATTTTCTGTCAAGGAGGGTCGTACGTAGCATTTTTGTTTCAGTAAAAATGTGAATGAATTTACTCTTGTAATAAATATGTGAATGTGATTAAAAGAACTTATATTTTCTTTTTAGAGCTTGAGGATTAGACAGTACTAGCTAAATAGTTATAGGCGTTGCGTAATTTATCAAAAAATCAACAAAAAATCATACATATATATATCATCCATAGAAGTCAAAACCGTACTAAGTCATCCTATTAAAAACTGTGACCTAGAACTTATATCAAAATATACAGCTCTTCAAGAAGATAGTTATTTTTCAACAGTAAAATCATTCTTAGAAAAAATAAAATTAGTATATTCTTGACGATAATAAAAAGTCGTGAGTGGCATTTGCCCTGTGAAAGGATGAGACCTTCAACGACTCCTTTGGTTTCTTTTAACTCACATGCCGTATCTACCGCCATTCGGAAATTTTATTTTATCCTGCGGGAGAGAAAAGCCGAGAACATTACATAGCCATATGACGAACCTCGACATCGTACTCAGACACTAGTTCCGAACCGGATGAAGGTATAGGCTTTAAAATTATCCCCTTTTTCCTGTGCATGAACCTGATTGGTGTAGAAAGTTGCGGTGCTTACGTGAACCGCCGTTCCCAGACGGGGCACCCAGCAGACATCTTACATATAACTACCCTTTGCGGGATTCTAACCTTTTTCAGGACGATCAAAGATGCGTGAGCTCGAAGCGCCATCTCAACGCTATACCAATTGAGCTAATAGGACAGCGGCTTTTACTTAAATATTTTGTTTGAACAGAATAAATAGCTCAATCTGAGGCCTGGAAAAGATATAGATTTGCCCATAGATCTTTATTGTGCTGATTTTCTCTACGATTATTACGATTACCGTGATGATTACCGCTGATTGGAAAAGTATTGCGATCGTCGGTAAAGAAGATCCATCGGTGAAATATCAGGGGTAACCAAAGACGAGCCAGCAATGCTTAGTAATGGCGTTGTCTTTGAAATATAGAAAAAAATATTTCCATACGGAAAAGAATTGTCGAAACATCTTTTGTAAAGTATGCGTCACTGATGGACACATCCATAACACAAGGTCAATCTGTGGCGCAAGCTTCACAAAAAATTGTGATTGGTTTAAAAACTAGACAGTATCGTGTACTCTACAGAAGAATTAAAAAACTTAAAAATTGATTGGGAAATAAGTCTTGTTCTGTCCCTTTGAGAAAAAAGAGCAATAAATTTATTAATAATTTGCAATGCCTAGTGCATAATTTCGAAATGTTTTATTTTTTATTTCAATTGAAATACACTCTGAGCAAGCAGTGCTTTAAAAGGAACTGCAATATAAACGGAAAACATCCCAAATGTTTCGACTTCGATCATTATATTGTCATATAAGAATAATTTGATTTTTGACTAAATGCATTACACCATATAAGAGAAATACTCCAATACCGGCTTCCGACAAAAATATATGTCATATAATGACATTTTAACGCTTAATATGAGCTGTGGGTTCAAATATTGAGTACCTTAATTATTAAGTATCTAACTCTCATTCCATTTAAAATTGAATGGTTTCCGTGTTCTACGAATCTAGTAGTAATAGTAAAAATAAAAAAAATGCTTTTGGCAAGAAAATAAGTACAATGAAATAAAGAAGTAACAGATGGCTTTACCTTCGTCCAGGGTAGATACCCCTTACTACACTAAAACATGGAGGTACAGTTCCGTTTGGAATGGTTTCCCCTCAGAGTGCAGTTGCTGGTATTACATCTTCTAATATCTCTTTGCTCTTAAATGGCTGTTAGATGGTTTCTTTTAGACACTGCTTTCGGCCTTGCTCAGGGTGAATTTCAATGAAAAGGCATATACACTAGCGCAAATGGGGCATTATGGATATAAAATTTCTTTATGCGCTAAAAAAACACGTTCTCTGACAGACGTATAAACACTTCCATACTTTTAATAAGGTTTCATCTGTTCGACATGATCCAGTTTTTTTATATGGTTTTTAGCAAACCAGAAGCATTGACTTAAAGTGTGTTATTACCCGCCGATCCGCCGTCGACAACGGTCTGCATCCTTTTTTCCGTTACGCTATAGTTGATTTCTCTTATTTGATATTTCATAAACGTGTCGATCATTCACTGTATTGTTTTGTACTTATCTATGTTACCTACCTACAGCATAGCAAACAAATGATAATATTATAGGACCCTTTCGTAATAAATAAAAATTCTATTAAAATGGGGTCCTTGAAGTCAAATAACTTTTCAGGTCCCAAGTTTTGGGAATTGTTATGCATAGAAATGGAATCAACCGAACGAGACATTTTACGATTATATTTAATAAAATGAATTGTAGCAGGAACTATAGGAAATGCCACAATGAAAACTAAGGAATCATCATCTCTGAAAGATAGTAATTATCACCATTAGAGATGGCCCACGCAACGTGCATATGCGCTATATGTATGTGATAGTAAATGTTAAAGCAACTTTTATTACGTAACAATGAAACTCTTTATAAATTTTCTGCTTGTTCAGACTATTTCAGTCCTGATCGATGTCGGTCTCGCTTCCAACAGTCCAATTGTTCTGAAAAATGTTTATAGCGGGGTATGCAGGCTTTGCATGGGAGATTTTTTTTACATTTTGAATATTAATTAAATAAAATCCGTCATTCAACTGTCGTTATTTTCGACTATATATGCTCTTTTTGATGCGAAAAAAGGGTATTAGAGGCCACGTTAGTTGCGAAGACACAAACATTTCCCCTGTCTATTTACACACAGTCATTAAATCCATGTATGTTTGAACGCAGCATCAATCAGTATATTTCCGTCCATAAAAGATGGATATAATAGTGCAGACGTGCGCAGGGACAAAGATGCTTGGGTGCAACTACACCGAGGGCATAAGATGTGGATACAAAAAGACCTTCAACATATCCGACGAAATTCTCGGTATCGGAATATAAATTACGAACGTGGTATCAGTACTTGAAACAGGAACGGCGAAAATTTTGGTATCGGCTCATCTCTAATCACTAACCTCTTCTAATTGAGCTGGATATTACAACTTCAGCCTAAATGTAAAGTCTCCAATGACGGAAATAACTTTCCAATCTAAAAAATGTTTTGCCAATCATGTGTCACCGATGGATCGCAATGAGACGCGGTCCAACTGTGGCTCACGCTTGACAAAATAAAAAACAATAATAACATATTTTTCACATAGCCATTTATGACGAGGATCGCCCCGACGAATCAGACCCAGTACCACCTTCTACTCATAGACTAACGGGGTTATGGTTTTTGGAAAGATTTAATCTCCACGTTTGGCTTAGCCTACCCAAGTTATTACACCCTGGGTTGAGAGGTGGACATGAATGAAAAAGTTGAACAAACCGGGATACGGACCCGAGATATTCAATCTGCGATGCCAAATGAAAGCCACTAGCCCATCGAGCCCACAAGAATTTTTGAGAAATCACATTTTTGCCGTAGTTTTTACCTAGAAATTAATTAGCTTTTGGCACAGTCGAACGTTTTAGACATAAACAAGATATAACTGCAGAAGAATAAATTAGTTGCAGTTCAGATAATGGGAATTCCAAAATAATTTTCGTTTACTTATTTACTTTATACAGTTATATTTAGATTCTAAAAGAAAGATTGACTAAGATTAAAATACTTGCTTTCCAAGTATCGTAGAATTGTAGCATAATTAATATTAAAATGAACATATGTACACATGCTTTATATATTTTCTTGTTTTAGAACTATTAAAAATTTTGCTAACTGGTTGGTCTGGATGTTTATCCAAGGTTTTCAACACATTTATTCATGCACGTACAGGTAACTTTATTTATTCATACATAGGAATAAATACCGATTATTGTGTTATAGAGTTTTTTTCCAAACGTGAAATATTGCTGTAAATTACTTCAAAACTTTTGCGCCTTCAATGCAATTATTTTTTTTTTTTAATACAGCAAATAAACACAGCAAAGAAGTGGTGGACGATTTCTCTATCGCCCAGGGCAGATATGGTGGGCGGTTCAATTACGTTTGGCAAGTTTTCATATTCAACCCAACTGAATGAACAAAACAAAGTTATTCAAAACAACTTGACAGGAAAAAATACAATGCTATTTGGTATTTCTGTTCAACTTCAAAATATTCACTTGCAGAGGGTCATCACTTGAGCATTGTAAACTACCCAAAAGGGTACAAAAAGTTTTTTACCAACCGAACATGTTATTCCATCCAATCAGACCAGCAAATGTATAATATCTCAAAAACAGTTGGATTGGGTTGTTGTTGGTTCCTATATGGATGTCACTTTCCGTGCAAAGACGTTTGCTTTTTATTCTTTTATTTGCAGAACCATACAGATTTTTGTTTTAATTCAAAATATCCCTTTCAGGGGTTTTTACGTTCTTTAAGCATTTCAACTAACCGAAAATGTGAACAAACAAGCGTCTGGCCAATGGATCATGCTAATCCTATCATTCTGTCATGAAAAAAACCTTCTACCTCATCCATTGCAAAGTATACTGCTATTAAACGCTATGCCATTATACTCGGTGAAACGAAATTATTTATAAAAATTAATTACAACAACCCAATTCCTTGCAGTATCCTGAAAACTCAAAGGCTTTAATGAAAACGAATTTATTAGTGGCATAATAGTGACGTAGTAGGAGCACAAACACACGCTGAAACGTAGACGCACGGAAATTGGACGAAAAGAAGACGATTTGCGTTTCGAATTGCGACATCAAATATTTTATGCACCATCCAAGCTCAAAAGCTCACTAGTGTCGTAATAGCGACGTAGCAGAAACGCAGACACACGGTAACGTGGACGTCCGCAAATTCAACGCAAATAGCAACAAAATTGTTTTTCAGAATTATAGCTCCACATTTTAAAGCATTTTGCAAAACCAAAAGCTTAAATGACAACGACATTATTTAGGGCCTATTAGCAACGTTGCGTGGGCGTAGCAGAAAAGCTAAATGCATGCCGAATCGTAGTCGCAAATTCGATGGGAGGATGCAAACAATTGAGTTCCGAATATTTATATTCTAAGCTCTTCGTGTGCGATCGAAAATCGGTATAACGTGTTGTCCCACACCACGCGCAACATGGCGTCGACGTAAAATGGGCCCCGTGATAGGTGGCGCAAACAAGCGGTATTAAAAGCCTTTGGGAAATGAAGAAATCGAGTTAAAATTAGGAAGCTTAATCTTAAATTGAAATTTGAATAGAATTTGAATTTTGATGGAACATATTCTTTAAGAATATGATAAAATCGAATTGAGCCGGAGTTTCCAGCAGACCAACGGAGGTAATACTTCCCAGTCAGAAATTATCTCAGTTGAACAATAATCAAATCAAATTTTCAGTTGTTCGACTGATAATAATTTTTTTCTGCTGATTGGGAACCGACTTCCTGCCGTTGCAGATTTACGTAGGTTCTGCATGCATCGCGTTATAGGTAACAAAAGTGACACTATAACGCCCTACACCTTTCTAGAATTAAGTAAAGCCGCGCGGCTCCCTATTGCGCAGTGTATATTTGTGTGTGTGTGAAAGTGTGTGTTGTGTTGTCATGTTTGCAGTTGTCTTCGGGCCCATCATCGCAGCTGAGAAGTCTGGAAAATAACTGTTAATATGTGATTAATATGTTCAAAAATAAAAAAATAAAACAAATGTATAACATAGAAAGAAATCACCGGGTTTTTGTTTAGCTCCACAGTTGTTGGTCCACGGTTGTCGATCCACGTTTGTCGGTTGTCGGTCCACGGCTGTTGGTTCACGATTGTCGGTCGATTGTTGTTGATCCGTGGTTGTTGACCCAGTGATCTGGAAAATCTCTAGCAGCATTAAACTGTTTAAAAATTTTGATGATTACCAATCTGGCTGCATCAAATTTCACAAACTACTGGCCGTCCACGACATCGTTAGTTCGTGGACATCTCAAGGGTGCATGCATTTTTCTAAGCCAAATTCAGAAAGATGCAACCGTTCATCGTAACCATCAGCAATTGGAAATTGCACACATACACACACGTGAAAAGCCCGGCGCCAGGCTTGAACATGCAGAATGAATATAAGAAACTTACTTCAAATTATGGTATTATTTTTACCATTTCCATCAAAGTTCGTCTTTTCATTGTCGTCGTCATATCCGGTAAGTAGACTGTCGTCGTCCATGGAAGATGTTGAATTGTTGTCGACCGCCGTTGTTGCGTTTTCCAGTGATAGTAGTTGATTGTAGGTCGATCCTTCGTTGTTGTTGTTGTTGTTTTAGTATTCCAAGCTCATTGATCGACGGTCGTTGGTCCATGGCTGTTGATCCAATGTTGTTGATCCAACGTTGTTGATCCAACGTTGTTGATCCAACGTTGTTGATCCATCGTTGTTGATCCATCGTTGTTGATCCATCGTTGTTGATCCATCGTTGTTGATCCATCGTTGTTGATCCATCGTTGTTGACAAAGTGATCTGGAAAATCTCGAGCAGCATTAAACTGTTTAAATAATTCGATGATCGCAAATCAGGCCGCATCACATTTTAAACTATTGGGCATCCAAGACATGGTTAGTTCTCGGACATTAAAAGGGCGCATGCATTACTAAATCAAATAAAAGACAGATGCAACCATCATCGCGATCATCGGCAATTTTGGGTCGGCAAACAAAAAAACATACACACAAAAATAAAAAGGCCCGGCGCCAGGCACAAGCATGCAATAGATAAATATACACACTTACTTGAGTTCTTTGTATTATAAAATATTTACCATCTCTGCTCCTCAGAGTTGCATCGTTCTTCCAAGATGTCAGTCTTCAAAATGATGTGGTCAGGAACGAAGAAACGACGAAGTTTCGCAACGCGCGAAAAAAGATTCGAGTATCTAGATTAGGTGATTAATTAATGGATTAATTGCTAATAACAATTACACTAGATCACGAATGTATTACGTTTGTTTATATTTTGACCATGTGTGGCCGCATTTTGATTCCAATTAAATCAAATAGTGCGACGATAAAAATTTAATAAATTTTGTGCAAGCATGCTTTGTTAAGTATGGGCCAGTGATATGTCCGGCCACCACTACTATGGTGCAAGCTTGACAAGTAAAAACGCTAAATCACAAAGAAGGGCATTTAGATGAGAATTCGAGTAACAAATCGGATTTTGTCAAGTATAAGCCATAGATGGACCGCGCCTGGGTGGCGCAACCCATCAATGGCTCATCCTCAACAAAACATGACCTGGATGGGTGACCTGTTTTGTTTACATTGATGTTTAATAGCATGTTTAATAGCATGTATTCATTGTTTTGTGATTCAAATATCAAGTAATGTCTTGATCATTTCATGTTGAGGTAACCATAATAACATCTTTGGAATATTGGAAAGAGGTTCCACTGGTTCAATGTTTTCCTTCCCAGTAAAAATATATTGACTGAAGTATATTTTGCACAGCACAAGCCACGGCTGATAAAACGCGCTAAGGCGGGGATCACTTTTTGCCTCATTTTTCACAAAACGAATTTTTTTTGCCAGGTTACGGTTCCAGCTCATGGCATCGACATATTAACTTGTCGGTTTTCAGGTGACTGTTTGAGCTTTGTGTTACAACGTGTTTGGGGCATTTTCCACAATTTGTGCGCTCTCTTCACTTCATATTATTCTATCCCATTTACAGTCAAAAGTTCAATGAACCTAAATATTGAAAAACTAGCGATTTAGTATTAGTACCGCTGCTATATCACAAATCACAACACTGGAACAAACATATTCATGAGGTGGATCTTTTATGAACTATTTTTAAACTTGTGAAAGCTCTTTACCATTGGAGTGGTCGCCATTTGATCCCTCCAAACGCCGTTTTTTGGCTAAGCCTAAAGCGGACTTCCATAAAATAATTTACCCTAAATCGGCAATTTTGTTCGTAAAGGGTTTTAGTTGGCCAACAATCTAATATAGTCCTCAATGTATTGGTTTCAGGGTTGTCATGAGCTAAGACCATACTTTCCGTAACAGGCCAGCAAAGAAGTGATCTTTGAAAATGCTAAAAATGAATCCTAAGAGTTTCACTTGCTTTCGTTGCACTTTGATAATCTGTTTCTTTCCGGCATTGTTTCAGGCCTTGTATATAACGAGAAACAAGTATTTTCTCTTTTTTTTGATAAAATCCAAGGAAGGAAATTACCTAAACCACAAATTTGTCTTGTGTTACCTTTTCACCTGCGTGCCTTATTCCTATAAACGTGAAATGGAAGTTCGCTACCACTGACTAGAACACTAAAGTATCACATGTGACAATAGGACTGGGCAATTTAATTTGGTGATTTGAATAGATCCGAAGCACAAATTATTCGAATGAGTCGTGTATCGTTCGTAAGAACAACAAAAACATGATAAATGAAGTGGAATTTTTATTTTCAATGACACAATGCAAACGAGTTTGCAACTAAGCAACAGCAATTAAATCAAATTAAATAATTTTATACAAAACATTCCACCTGTCGCACCACTACATTTGGGTTACCAGCAATAACCAAATATTAGTCAAGTGTTTTAAAAAAAAAACTCAATTAAAACAATCCAAACAAAAGATTGTAATGTTGGTGGAGGGAAATTGTTCAAATCCCTGACCAATAAGCCTTGTTAAGTTTCAATAAATCTGGTTCAATCATCGCACCTTCGCATTACACTTTATTCTTCTCATATGAATAAAAAAAATTCATTCGACATCTACGCCGTTTCATAACGGGGCGCTGATAATATAATTTCTGTCTATCAAAGATTTTTTTCAAATCAAAAGGCAATTTTAAAATGATTTAAAGCGGCGCAAGTATGGCAACAAAAAATGCAACTGATTAACTTGAGCTGTTAAATGAGCTATGTCGTTTATCAGTTTTACTGTAGTGACGTGATTGCGTGGAAATACATATATGTCGCTGATTTAAGAAGTCACAATCTGAACTCATTTTCATAAGGAAAGTTGTGATAGCTAAATTAAAATGGACAAGACAAGCTACATTCATAATATTAAAAAACACGGTGTAGTTACTGAATATATCCTTAGCATCGTCGACGCGTTTTGGCCTTTTTGTATTTCAAATTCACAATGGCGTAGGATGTAGGGCCCGAACATACCAATTACAATGACGGATTCAGAAAAAAAATTTAGGAGATTGCACATTTTTTCCAACATGCAAACACAGGCTTTCAAGTTAAAAAAAAAGATTAGCGTGCCGAACGCGCATGAATTTTTTTTTTAGGACGAAACAAAAATTTAAATTTTAAGAGGGAAGAGCCGGAGGCGCACGACAATTTCAATTAAAACCTCTCACTCCAATGCCACTAGGTTAACCAGTAACCACCATTGTTACGTTTTGTTTGCACTCTGACACGTATAAGTATATTATCAGAGCAGAAGCTTCAGGGTATAATGATATATCTAGACTGTTTTGAGTTGAATGTTTTCTGATGCTCATCTCAATCAGAAATTATATTTTGTAAAAAACAGCGAAGTCACAATATAGAGAGTGAGGCATGTTTTAGGACGAAACAAAAATTTAAATTTTAAGAGGGAAGAACCGGAGGCGCACGACAATTTCAATTAAAACCTCTCACTCCAATGCCACTAGGTTAACCAGTAACCACTATTATTACGTTTTGTTTGCACTCTGACACGTATAAGTATATTATCAGAGCAGAAGCTTCAGGGTATAATGATATATCTAGACTGTTTTGAGTTGAATGTTATCTGATGCTCATCTCAATCAGAAATTATATTTTGTAAAAAAACAGCGAAGTCACAATATAGAGAGTGAGGCATGTCGGAAATACGTCTGGCTAGTATGAGAAAATAAATAGCATTATTCAGTAATCTGAAGACAACTTAAATTGCACCAAAAATACCAGATGCAAAAATGAACAAAGAAAAGTTTCTCGTATCCATGTCTTAAAATAAGATTGTATGAAACCCGCTTATGGTGCACAGCGGACATTCTTTCGTCGTGAGAGAATTATTGCTTCATGCTAAATTATGCTTATCTCCCCACTCTTTATCTATTCCGGTCTACCATTCTCATATTAGGCACATTCTGTATATAAATAGGAACAATGATATTTGGAGGAAGCATAAGCATATGCACCCCCACCAGTTACGCCTATGTTTTACTCTCCTGGATTTTAAACCAGATAGCTTAAAACTGCATCACTTTGATCTAAAATGTTTCTTGCGGTGGCCAGATTTTACAAATGGGGCTGTTTTGGACATTGGTAGTTGGTACGGTACGAAATTGCGGCCCAGCAAATCGTACCTGTTTTCGTACTGGTACGAAATTTAGTACGATAAAATATTAATCGAACTTAATTTCGTACTGGTATGAAGTTCGGTACGATGTACGAAAAAATAATATCGTACGGTACGGTACGGAAAATTTTCGAAAGGTACGGTACGAAGTTTGGTACGGAATTATTTTGCTGGTTCGAAGTACGATAAAAATTTCGTACCGTACCGTACTTCCACCCTTGGTTGGGGGAGAAAGCCACGGTGCTCACGTGAAACATTGTGACCTGACGATGCACCCAGCAGACCTCTCACATATATTTATCCTAGGCGTTATTCTAACCATTGTCAGGACGATCGAAGATGCGTAAGCTCGAAGCGCATTCTCCACGCTATATCAATTGTGCTCACCGGACGCCGCATTTTATTTAAACATTTTGTTTCAAAAGAATGACCAGCTCAAAATGAGGTCTGGAAAAGATATAGATTTGCCCGTGGATCTTTAACGTGTTAATTTTCTCTACGATTATTACGACTACCGTGATGACTATGCTGATAGGAAAAGTATTGCGATCGTCGTTAAAGAAGATCCATCGGTGAAATATCAGGGGGTAACCAATCACAAGCCATCAATGCTTAGTAATGGCGTTTTCTGTGAAATATAGAAAAAAAATCATTTCCATAGCAAAAATTATAACCGGAATGTACAAACCTTATTGTCAGAAAAACAAACTAACAATAAACTGCATAAGTCTGCGCGAGTCATACTCTTTCCAGTATGTTAGTATTAGTCAAAAGTGGGAATTGCTATATATCAAGACATAAAATCAGTGAGTTTTTCATACACTTTTTTACAGTTATGCGCTCAAATAAAATTGTTGTGAGGTCTTGGTCTGAGCCACTAAGGGCAGGAAACACAACCTGACATGAACATAAAAAGGGTGTGGAAAGTTATTTCTATGGTTTGATTAATTGACTTCAAACTTCTAGCCTGGTATACAATGCTCTCTCTGTCGCAACTTCAGACACATAAAATTCTTTTAATCTTTTTGTTTTGTATTTAGAAAATCAGCTTAGACACAACAGGAAATGCAGACAGATTTTTCGTGGGAAAAAGTGTATAAATTCGAATGATTTAAAGTATCATTCTCATTCTTGTGAAGAAATCGACCAAGAAGATCTCGCTAATTCTGCACTAAGAAAGATGATGACAAGAACGCAATTAATCTTGGTACTTGGAATACTTGTGTTGTAAGTATAACATTGGCTTGATTTTTTACGCAAAGTTGTTGGGGTAAGAGTAAAAATATAACTTTGCTTTAACAAGAGTGATTTGCGAATGAACAAAATGGGGTATAAAAGTTCGACGAGACAATGTAAGCATCAAAGAGCTGCAACTATGCAGGCATGAGGTATTATCAAGTTAAAAAGAATTCTGCTTTGAAATTGGATTTGAAAGGTGCTAATTTGAAATGCCTGGAGATATCGCTATATGTTATGCAGTGTGTTGATAATTAAACAAGTCAAACGTAGTTCCAGTCGTTGTCATGTAGTTAAGTATTATCTAATAACAGTATTTACTCTTCAGTGAAAAAAGCATAAGCAACTGCCGAAGACATTTATTCATTTTTTTCACATCTATCTTTCAAAGGTCAATTCCCGAAAAAACATTATTTTGGGGTACGAAACATAAATTCAAAAATATTAATTTCAAGCATTAATGCTGAAATATCTTTTTCGCTTGTTGCGCGCCAATAGCTGCAAACAAAATTATTTAAAACAAGAATCAAATTGATCGCCCTTATTTCATATTTTTTTTTTCAGAAAATGATATGTATGGCTTCTTGTTTGTAAACATTCTTGATCATTAACCATTTCGATGAATAGAATAAACGTGTAAATATTTTTAATACAAAAGTCGATAAGAATGACATGTGAAAACTATCCTTTTTAGAGTAAGAATCTCTTGCGCATCTAAATATAATTTTCCATGTATTAGATTCTATGCATAGATTAACTGCCAAAAATAAAACTTGTTTGCTTATCAGTTCGGTATGGAATATTTTTGCATTGGTTGCAGTTGCTAGTTCTCTATTTCATTTATATATGCAATATCAATAACGTTTATTAATCTTAATTGTGCACAATTATAGATCAATCGTAATAAAAAGAAATTAGATGCTAATCGAGCATTCGGAAATTGAAATGCTTTTTGGCATTTGTTCGCATTTAAAATAAAGTATAATTGTTTTGCTTTAAAGTTCAATCTATCATAAAGCATCAATAGGTTCGTCGTCCTATAAATGAATTCTTATATCGAAATGATACCTTTGCAGCTTGACCATTGTATATATAGTAAGAGTTGCGTATCTAATAGTCAGTGGTCGACTGAGGAATACTTAGGAAGAGTTGACTCCTCGAACCTAGGTTGTCTTGTCAAGCATGTGCGTTTGACAAATCTTATCAATTCGAATTAAAGAATTGAATTGTAATGTAATACATAGTATTACTTGGTGTCAATTAAACTTTATATTATTATACGCAATATCTTCATCCTTGTCCTTATATAAATGAGAGACTAAAAAAATTTTTACAGGTTGATGTGTACAAATATGGTCGTCAGTAAGAATTGCGTATATGCATCGGAATGCCCAGATGGTTATTGTTGCATAAAACCTTCTTACTCAGCCAGCAACAAGAGATACTGCTTTCCTGTAAGTACTTATTATATTCATCGCGACAAAAGTACAGTAGATTTGCACGTAATTTGCAGTAATTGCATCTTCCCAACGTTAAAATTACTCCATGCTGATGAGATTTATGCCAATTATGGGCAATTGATGGTCAGGACCTTCGCGGTGCGATCCATCAAGTTCACATATTTGGCCAAAAATATCAATTTTGATTTTTTTTCAATACCGCCAGGTTAAAATAACAGTAAAAGCCCAGTGAGAACAATTTTACAGTGTCCTATTGCTGTTAAAACTGGGTTGTAGCATCTCGGATTTGGCAATCATCGATAGGATTGATATTTTATGTCTGCAAATATAGACCGTGATTGTTGACCCAGTACAAACACTTCGGTTACAACATGATTTGTTAAGGATGAGGCACTGATGAAACCTTGAAAAGGGGAGGGTCAAAATTTAAAAAAGTCCAATGTTCAATTATGACCTCACAATGGGCACAACCGGCAAAAATATCCTCTAGAAAACATCTGGTTTGCTGTACGTGCAATGAAACATTCCAAAAACCGTACCAAAGGTGCGAATAATTTTTGAAAAGGGAGTTTTCGGGGTTTGAAATAAATTATCTATTAATAATATAACATGCACACCAAAGGCGCGCAAAAATTATCGAGTTTTCCTACGTTTCCAATGCGTCACCGAATTTGACGCTTGAGTAAATAACCTACTCTTTATGTTCATGCACAAACTTTTTTCTTTACAGTGCTGGTTATGGGGATAAGGAATAAGGACAGATAGAGGAACGAATCGATCTGTCAACAATGTTGTTGCTGTTCTTTAATCATTATTATCTTTGTCAAATTTTCGTTGTTTGTTGTTGACACATGTGTATAACTGTTCATTTACTCTGCAAGTATTATAATTCCAACAGTAAATTTATCTTATGATTAACGAACTTTACTAGTTTCGAACTTCGAAACCACCACGTGATGATCTTTTTGCCAAGTATGAACTGTAGACCCAAGAGGTTCGTTTCATCTGCAGTCCATAATTGCATACAAATTGAATGGATATACTATTACAATTTCATAATTTAGTAAATTTTCTGTCAAGGAGGGTCGTACGTAGCATTTTTGTTTCAGTAAAAATGTGAATGAATTTACTCTTGTAATAAATATGTGAATGTGATTAAAAGAACTTATATTTTCTTCTTAGAGCTTGAGGATTAGACAGTACTAGCTAAATAGTTATAGGCGTTGCGTAATTTATCAAAAAATCATACATATATATATCATCCATAGAGGTCAAAACCGTACTAAGTCATCCTATTAAAAACTGTGACCTAGAACTTATATCAAAATATACAGCTCTTCAAGAAGATAGTAATTTTTCAACAGTAAAATCATTCTTAGAAAAAATAAAATTAGTATATTCTTGACGATAATAAAAAGTCGTGAGTGGCATTTGCCCTGTGAAAGGGTGAGACCTTCAACGACTCCTTTGGTTTCTTTTAACTCACATGCCGTATCTACCGCCATTCGGAAATTTTATTTTATCCTGCGGGAGAGAAAAGCCGAGAACATTACATAGCCATATGACGAACCTCGACATCGTACTCAGACACTAGTTCCGAACCGGATGAAGGTATACCCTTTAAAATTATCCCATTTTTCCTGTAAATGAACCTGATTGGTGTAGAAGGTTGCGGTGCTTACGTGAACCGCCGTTCCCAGACGGGGCACCCAGCAGACATCTTACATATAACTACCCTTTGCGGGATTCTAACCTTTTTCAGGACGATCAAAGATGCGTGAGCTCGAAGCGCCATCTCAACGCTATACCAATTGAGCTAATAGGACAGCGGCTTTCACTTAAATATTTTGTTTGAACAGAATAAATAGCTCAAACTGAGGCCTGGAAAAGATATAGATTTGCCCGTAGATCTTTATCGTGCTGATTTTCTCTACGATTATTACGATTACCGTGATGACTATGCTGATTGGAAAAGTATTGCGATCGTCGTTAAAGAAGATCCATCGGTGAAATATCAGGGGTAACCAAAGACGAGCCATCAATGCTTAGTAGTGGCGTTGTCTGTGAAATATAGAAAAAAATATTTCCATACGGAAAAGAATTGTCAAAACATCTTTTGTAAAGTATGCGTCACTGATGGACACATCCATAACACAAGGTCAATCTGTGGCGCAAGCTTGACAAAAAATTGTGATTGGTTTAAAAACTAGACAGTATCCTGTACTCTACAGAAGAATTAAAAAACCTAAAAAAAGGATTGGGAAATAAGTCTTGTTCTGTTCCTTTGAGAAAAAAGAGCAATAAATTTACTAATAATTTGCAATGCCTAGTGCATAATTTCGAAATGTTTTATTTTTTATTTCAATTGAAATACACTCTGAGCAAGCAGTGCTTTAAAAGGAACTGCAATATAAACGGAAAACATCCCAAATGTTTCGACTTCGATCATTATATTGTCATATAAGAATATTTTGATTTTTGACTAAATGCATTACACCATATAAGAGAAATACTCCATTACCGGCTTCCGACAAAAATATATGTCATATAATGACATTTTAACGCTTAATATGAGCTGTGCGTTCAAGTATTGAGTACCT
The DNA here is from genome assembly GCA_963675895.2 of Styela plicata. NCBI lineage: Eukaryota > Metazoa > Chordata > Ascidiacea > Stolidobranchia > Styelidae > Styela > Styela plicata. The sequence goes on from OZ023141.1 coordinate 19,011,202, forward strand.
TAATTATTAAGTATCTAACTCTCATTTCATTTAAAATTGAATAGTTTCCGTGTTCTACGAATCTAGTAGTAATAGTAAAAATAAAAAAAATGCTTTTGGCAAGAAAATAAGTACAATGAAATAAAGAAGTAACAGATGGCTTTACCTTCGTCCAGGGTAGATACCCCTTACTACACTAAAACATGGAGGTACAGTTCCGTTTGGGATGGTTTCCCTTTAGAGTGCAGTTGCTGGTATTACATCTTCTAATATCTCTTTGCTCTTAAATGGCTGTTAGATGGTTTCTTTTAGACACTGCTTTCGGCCTTGCTCAGGGTGAATTTCAATGAAAAGGCATATACACTAGCGCAAATGGGGCATTATGGATATAAAATTTCTTTATGCGCTAAAAAAACACGTTCTCTGACAGACGTATAAACACTTCCATACTTTTAATAAGGTTTCATCTGTTCGACATGATCCAGTTTTTTGATATGGTTTTTAGCAAACCAGAAGCATTGACTTAAAGTGTGTTATTACCCGCCGATCCGCCGCCGGCAACGGTCTGCATCCTTTTTTCCGTTACGCTATAGTTGATTTCTCTTATTTGATATTCCATAAACGTGTCGATCATTCACTGTATTGTTCTGTATTTATCTATGTTACCTACCTACAGCATAGCAAACAAATAATAATATTATAGGACTCTTTCGTAATAAATAAAAATTCTATTAAAATGGGGTCCTTGAAGTCAAATAACTTCTCAGGTCCCAAGTTTTGGGAATTGTTATGCATAGAAATGGAATCAACCGAACGAGACATTTTACGATTATATTTAATAAAATGAATTGTAGCAGGAACTATAATAAATGCCGCAATGAGAACTAAGGAGTCATCATCTCTGAAAGATAGTAATTATCACCATTAGAGATGGCCCACGCAACGTGCATATGCGCTATATGTATGTGATAGTAAATGTAAAAGCAGCTTTTATTATGTAACAATGAAACTCTTTAAGAATTTTCTACTTGTTCAGACTATTTCAGTCCTGATCGATGTCGGTCTCGCTTCCAACAGTCCAATTGTTCTGAAAAATGTTTATAGCGGGGTATGCAGGCTTCGCATGGGAGATTTTTTTTACATTTTGAATTTTAATTAAATAAAATCCGTCATTCAACTGTCGTTATTTTCGACTATATATGCTCTTTTTGATGCGAAATATTAGAGGCCACGTTAGTTGCGAAGACACAAACATTTCCCCTGTCTATTTACACACAGTCATTAAATCCATGTATGTTTGAACGCAGCATCAATCAGTATATTTGCGTCCATAAAAGATGGATACAATAGTGCAGACGTGCGCAGGGGCAAAGATGCTTGGGTGCAACTACACCGAGGGCATAAGATGTGGATACAAAAAGACCTTCAACATATCTGACGAAGTTCTCGGTATCGGAATATAAATTACGAACGTGGTATCAGTAATTGTAACAGGAACGGCGAAAATTTTGGTATCGGCTCATCTCTAATCACTAACCTCTTCTAATTGAGCTGAATATTACAACTTCAACTTAAATGTAAAGTCTCCGATGACGGAAATAACTTTCCAATCTAAAAAATCTTTTGCCAATCATGTGTCACTGATGGATCGCGATGAGACGCGGTACAACTGTGGCTCACGCTTGACAAAATAAAAAACAATAATAACATATTTTTCACATAGCCATTCATGACGAGGATCGCCCCGACGAATCATACCCAGTACCACCTTCTAACTCATAGACTAACGGGGTTACGGTTTTTGGAAAGATTTAATCACCACGTTTGGCTTAGCCTACCCAAGTTATTACACCCTGGGTTGAGAGGTGGACATGAATGAAAGAGTTGAACAAACCGGGATACGGACCCGAGATATTCAATCTGCGATGCCAAATGAAAACCACTAGCCCATCGAGCCCACAAGAATTTTTGAGAATTCACATTTTTGCCGTAGTTTTTACCTAGAAATTAATTAGCTTTTGGCACAGTCGAACGTTTTAGACATAAACAAGATATAACTGCAGAAGAATAAATTTGTTGCAGTTCAGATAATGGGAATTCCAAAATAATTTTCGTTTACTTATTTTCTTTATACAGTTATATATAGATTCTAAAAGAAAGATTGACTAAGATTAAAATACTTGCTTTCCAAGTATCGTAGAATTGTACCATAATTAATATTAAAATGAACATATGTACACATGCTTTATATATTTTCTTGTTTTAGAACTAATAAAAATTTTGCTAACTGGTTGGTCTGGATATTTATCCAAGGTTTTTAACACATTTATTCATGCACGTACAGGTAACTTTATTTTTTCATACATAGGAATAAATACCGATTATTGTGTTATAGAGTTTTTTTCCAAACGTGAAATATTGCTGTAAATTACTTCAAAACTTTTGCGCCTTCAATGCAATTAATTTTTTTTTTAATACAGCAAATAAAGTGGTGGACGATTTCTCTATCGCCCAGGGCAGATATGGTGGGCGGTTCAATTACGTTTGGCAAGTTTTCATATTCAACCCAACTGAATGAACAAAACAAAGTTATTCAAAACAACTTGACAGGAAAAAATACAATGCTATTTGGTATTTCTGTTCAACTTCAAAATATTCACTTGCAGAGGGTCATCACTTGAGCATTGTAAACTACCCAAAAGGGTACAAAAAGTTTTTTACCAACCGAACATGTTATTCCATCCAGTCAGACCAGCAAATGTATAATATTTCAAAAACAGTTGGATTGGGTTGTTGTTGGTTCCTATATGGATGTCACTTTCCGTGCAAAGACGTTTGCTTTTTATTCTTTTATTTGCAGAACCATACAGATTTTTGTTTCAATTCAAAATACCCCTTTCAGGGGTTTTTACGTTCTTTAAGCATTTCAAATAACCAAAAATGTGTACAAACAAGCGTCTGGCCAATGGATCATGCTAATCCTATCATTCTGTCATGAAAAAAAACCTTCTACCCCATCCATTGCAAAGTATACTGCTATTAAACGCTATGCCATTATACTCGGTGAAACGAAATTATTTAAAAAAATTAATTACAACAACCCAATTCCTTGCAGTATCCTGAAAACTCAAAGGCTTTAATGAAAACGAATTTATTAGTGGCATAATAGTGACGTAGTAGGAGCACAAACACACGCTGAAACGTAGACGCACGGAAATTGGACGAAAAGAAGACGATTTGCGTTTCGAATTGCGACATCAAATATTTTATGCACCATCCAAGCTCAAAAGCTTACTAGTGTCGTAATAGCGACGTAGCAGAAACGCAGACACACGGTAACGTGGACGTCCGCAAATTCAACGCAAATAGCAACGAAATTGTTTTTCAGAATTATAGCTCCACATTTTAAAGCATTTTGCAAAACCAAAAGCTTAAATGACAACGACATTATTCAGGGCCTATTAGCAACGTTGCGTGGGCGTGGCAGAAAAGCTAAATGCACGCCGAATCGTAGTCGCAAATTCGATGGGAGGATGCAAACAATTGAGTTCCGAATATTTATATTCTAAGCTCTGCGTGTGCGATCGAAAATCGGTATAACGTGTTGTCCAATACCACGCGCAACATGGCGTCGACGTAAAATGGGACCCGTGATAGGTGGCGCAAACAAGCGGTATTAAAAGCCGAGAAATCGAGTTAAAATTAGGAAGCTTAATCTTAAATTGAAATTTGAATAGAATTTGAATTTTGATGGAACATATTCTTTAAGAATATGATAAAATCGAATTGAGCCGGAGTTTCCAGCAGACCAACGGAGGTAACACTTCCCAGTCAGAAATTATCTCAGTTGAACAATAATCAAATCAAAATTTCAGTTGTTCGACTGATAATAATTTTTTTCTGCTGATTGGGAACCGACTTCCTGCCGTTGCAGATTTACGTAGGTTCTGCATCGCGTTATAGGTAACAAAAGTGACACTATAACGCCCTGCACCTTTCTAGAATTAAGTAAAGCCGCGCGGCTCCCTATTGCGCAGTGTATAATTGTGTGTGTGTGGAAGTGTGTGTTGTGTTGTCATGTTTGCAGTTGTCTTCGGGCCCATCATCGCAGCTGAGAAGTCTGGAAAATAACTGTTAATATGTGATTAATATGTTCAAAAATAAAAAATAAAACAAATGCATAATATAGAAAGAAATCACCGGGTTCTGTTTAGCTCCACAGTTGTTGGTCCACGGTTGTCGGTCCACGGTCGTCGGTTGTCGGTCCACGGCTGTTGGTTCACGATTGTCGGTCCATTGTTGTTGATCCATGGTTGTGGATCCAGTGATCTGGAAAATCTCTAGCAGCATTAAACTGTTTAAAAATTTTGATGATTACGAATCCGGCTGCATCAAATTTTACAAACTACTGGCCGTCCAAGACATGGTTAGTTCGTGGACATCTAAAGGTTGCATGCATTTTTCTAAGCCAAATCCAGAAAGATGTAACCGTTCATCGTAACCATCAGCAATTGGAAATAGCACACATACACACACGTGAAAAGCCCGGCGCCAGGCTTGAACATGCAGAATGAATATAAGAAACTTACTTCAAATTATGGTATTATTTTTACCATTTTCATCAAAGTTCGTCTTTTCATTGTCCGTCCTCATATCCGGTAAGTAGACTGTCGTCGTCCATGGAAGATGTTGAATTGTTGTCGACCGCCGTTGTTGCGTTTTCCAGTGATTGTAGTGGATTGCAGGTCGATTCTTCGTTGTTGTTGTTGTTTTAGTATTCCAAGCTTGTTGATCAACGGTCGTTGGTCCACGCTTGTTGATCCAACGTTGTTGATCCATCGTTGTTGACCAAGTGATCTGGAAAATCTCGAGCAGCATTAAACTGTTTAAATAATTTGATGATCGCAAATCAGGCCGCATCACATTTTAAACTATTTGGCATCCAAGACATGGTTAGTTCTCGGACATTAAAAGGGCGCATGCATTACTAAATCAAATAAAAGAAAGATGCAACCATCATCGCGATCATCGGCAATTTTGGGTCGGCAAACAAAAAAACATACACACAAAAATGAAAAGGCCCGGAGCCAGGCACAAGCATGCAATAGATAAAAAATACACACTTACTTGAGTTCTTTGTATTATAAAATATTTACCATCTCTGCTCTTCAGAGTTGCATCGTTCTTCAAAGATGTCAGTCTTCAAAATGATGTGGTCAGGAACGAAGAAGCGACGAAGTTTCGCAACGCGCGAAAAAAGATTCGAGTATTAGGTGATTAATTAATTAATGGATTAATTGCTTAAAACGATTACACTAGATCGCGAATGTATTACGTTTGTTTATATTTTGACCATGTGTGGCCGCATTTTGATTCCAATTAAATCAAATAGTGCGACGATTAAAATTTAATAAATTTTGTTCAAGCATGCTTTGTTAAGTATGGGCCAGTGATATGTCCGGCCACAACTACTATGGTGCAAGCTTGACAAGTAAAAACGCTAAATCACAAAGAAGGGCATTTAGATGAGAATCTGAGTAACAAATCGGATTTGTCAAGTATAAGCCATAGATGGACCGCGCTTGGGTGGCGCAACCCATCAATGGCTCATCCTCAACAAAACATAACCTGGATGGGTGACCTGTTTTGTTTACAACGATGTTTAATAGCATGTATTCACTGTTTTGTGATTCAAATATCAAGTAATGTCTTGGTCATTTCATGTTGACATAACCCTAATAACATCTTTGGAATATTGGAAAGAGGTTCCACTGGATCAATGTTTTCCTTCCCAGTTAAAATATATTGACTGAAGTATATTTTGCAGCGCACAAGCCACTGCTGATTTTTGCCAGGTTACGTTTCCAGCTCATGGCATCGACATATTAACTTGTCGGTTTTCAGGTGACTGTTTGAGCTTTGTGTTACAACGTGTTTGGGGCATTTTCCACAATTTGTGCGCTCTCTTCACTTCATATTATTCTATCCCATTTACAGTCAAAAGTTCAATGGACCTAAATATTGAAAAACTAGCGATTTAGTATTAGTACCGCTGCTATATCACAAATCACAACACTGGAACAAACATATTCATGAGGTGGATCTTTTATGAACCATTTTTAAACTTGTGAAAGCTCTTTACCATTGGAGTGGTCGCCATTTGATCCCTCCAAACGCCGTTTTTTGGCTAAGCCTAAAGCGGACTTCCATAAAATAATTTACCCTAAATCGGCAATTTTGTTCGTAAAGGGTTTTAGTTGGCCAACAATCTAATATAGTCCTCAATGTATTGGTTTCAGGGTTGTCATGAGCTAAGACCGTACTTTCCGTAACAGGCCAGCAAAGAAGTGATCTTTAAAAATGCTAAAAATGAATCCTAAGAGTTTCACTTGCCTTCGTTGCACTTTGATAATCTGTTTCTTTCCGGCATTGTTTCAGACCTTGTACATAACGGGAAACAAGTATTTTCTCTTTTTTTTTGATAAAATCCAAGGAAGGAAATGACCTAAACCACAAATTTGTCTTGTGTTACCTTTTCACCTGCGTGCCTTATTCCTATAAACGTGAAATGGAAGTTCGCTACCACTGACTAGAACACTAAAGTATCACTTGTGACAATAGGACTGGGCAATTTAATTTGGTGATTTGAATAGATCCGAAGCACAAATTATTCGAATGAGTCGTGTATCGTTCGTAAGAACAATAAAAACATGATAAATGAAGTGGAATTTTTATTTTCAATGACACAATGCAAACGAGTTTGCAACTAAGCTACAGCAATTAAATCAAATTAAATAATTTTATACAAAACATTCCACCTGTCGCACCACTACATTCGGGTTACCAGCAATAACCAAATATTAGTCAAGTGTGTTTAAAAAAAAAAACTCAATTAAAACAATCCAAACAAAAGATTGTAATGTTGGTGGAGGGAAATTGTTCAAATCCCTGACCAATAAGCCTTGTTAAGTTTCAATAAATCTGGTTCAATTATCGTACCTTCGCATTACACTTTATTCTTCTCATATGAATAAAAAAAATTCATTCGACATCTACGCCGTTTCATAACGGGGCGCTGATAATATAATTTCTGTCTATCAAAGATTTTTTTTAAATCAAAAGGCAATTTTAAAATGATTTAAAGCGGCACAAGTATGACAACAAAAAATGCAACTGATTAACTTGAGCTGTTAAATGAGCTATGTCGTTTATCAGTTTTACTGTAGTGACGTGATTGCGTGGAAATACATATATGTCGCTGATTTAAGAAGTCACAATCTGAACTCATTTTCATAAGGAAAGTTGTGATAGCTAAATTAAAATGGACAAGACAAGCTACATTCATAATATTAAAAAACACGGTGTAGTTACTGAATATATCCTTAGCATCGTCGACGTGCTTTGGCCTTTTTGTATTTCAAATTCACAATGGGATGTAGGATGTAGGGCCCGAACATAACAATTACAATGACGGATTCAGAAAAAAAATTTAGGAGATTGCACATTTTTTCCAACATGCAAACACAGGCTTTCAAGTTAAAAAAAAAAAGATTAGCATGCCGAACGCGCATAATTTTTTTTTTTTTAGGACGAAACAAAAATTTAAATTTTAAGAGGGAAGAGCCGGAGGCGCACGACAATTTCAATTAAAACCTCTCACTCCAATGTCACTAGGTTCACCAGTAACCACCATTATTACGTTTTGTTTGCACTCTGACACGTATAAGTATATTATCAGAGCAGAAGCTTCAGGGTATAATGATATATCTAGACTGTTTTGAGTTGAATGTTATCTGATGCCCATCTCAATCAGAAATTATATTTTGTAAAAAACAGCGAAGTCACAATATAGAGAGTGAGGCATGTTTTAGGACGAAACAAAAATTTAAATTTTAAGAGGGAAGAGCCGGAGGCGCACGACAATTTCAATTAAAACCTCTCACTCCAATGCCACTAGGTTAACCAGTAACCACCATTATTACGTTTTGTTTGCACTCTGACACGTATAAGTATATTATCAGAGCAGAAGCTTCAGGGTATAATGATATATCTAGACTGTTTTGAGTTGAATGTTATCTGATGCTCATCTCAATCAGAAATTATATTTTGTAAAAAACAGCGAAGTCACAATATAGAGAGTGAGGCATGTCCGAAATACGTCTGACTAGTATGAGAAAATAAATAGCATTATTCAGTAATCTGAAGACAACTTAAATTGCACCAAAAATACCAGATGCAAAAATGAACAAAGAAAAGTTTCTCGTATCCATGTCTTGAAATAAGACTGTATGAAACCCGCTTATGGTGCACAGCGGACATTCTTTCGTCGTGAGAGAATTATTGCTTCATGCTAAATTATGCTTATCTCTCCACTCTTTATCTATTCCGGTCTACCATTCTCATATTAGGCACATTCTGTATATAAATAGGAACAATGATATTTGGAGGAAGCATAAGCATATGAACCCCCACCAGTTACGCCTATGTTTTACTCTCCTGGATTTTAAACCAGATAGCTTAAAACTGCATCACTTTGATCTAAAATGTTTCTTGCGGTGGCCAGATTTTACAAATAGGGCTGTTTTGGACATTGGTAGTTGGTATACGGTACGAAATTGCGGCCCAGCAAATCGTACCTGTTTTCGTACTGGGACGAAATTTAGTACGATAAATGGAAAATATTAATCGAACTTAATTTCGTACTGGTATGAAGTTCGGTACGATGTACGAAAAAAATAATATCGTACGGTACGGTACGGAAAATTTTCGAAAGGTACGGTACGAAGTTTGGTACGGAATTATTTTGCTGGTTCGAAGTACGATAAAAATTTCGTACCGTACCGTACTTCCACCCTTGGTTGGGGGAGAAAGCTACGGTGCTCACGTGAAACATTGTGTCCTGACGATGCACCCAGCAGACCTCTCACATATATTTATCCTAGGCGTTATTCTAACCATTGTCAGGACGATCGAAGATGCGTAAGCTCGAAGCGCATTCTCCACGCTATATCAATTGTGCTCACCGGACGCCGGATTTTATTTAAACATTTTGTTTCAAAAGAATGACCAGCTCAAAATGAGGTCTGGAAAAGATATAGATTTGCCCGTGGATCTTCAACGTGTTAATTTTCTCTACGATTATTACGACTACCGTGATGACTATGCTGATTGGAAAAGTATTGCGATCGTCGTTAAAGAAGATCCATCGGTGAAATATCAGGGGGTAACCAATCACAAGCCATCAATGCTTAGTAATGGCGTTTTCTGTGAAATATAGAAAAAAAATCATTTCCATACGGAAAAAAATTGTCAAAGCATCTTTTGTTAAGTCTATAGCGCGCGCTTGACAAAAAATTGTGATTGGTTTAAAAACTTGATAGTTTCGTGGACTCTACAGAAGATTTAAAAATTAAAAACTTAAAAAAAATATTGAGAAATAAATCTTGTTTTGTCCCTTTGAGAAGAAAAAGCAATAAATTTACTATTAATTTGCAATACCTAGTGCATGACTTCGGAAATGTTTTTTTATTTCAATTGAAATTCACTCTGAGCAAGCAGTGCCTTAAAAGGAACTGCACTATAAATGGAAAATATCCCAAATGGAACTAAACAGCAATGAAAAAGTGCAGTTAGTGATATCGGCCTTTGGCTATGGTAAAAACACACCACAGTGGTACAGTGTCCTTGTTGAAAATGTTAATGTCAATACCGATTAAGCCGATTTTGGAATTTAACTTCAATATCACCGAGTGATTTCATTGTCAAAATACTACAATTTTTGATACTGTGCAGATGCGGGATTTAATATTGTAATAAACCAATTTTGCTGACAGGAGTTCGCTCTAAGAAAAGTCGAAAGCTGAGCCTAAATGAAACCAATTAACGGCCACTTGATTGCAAAGAGCCTCTACAAGATGTGGAACAAGCAACTGCATTCTAAACGGAAAACATCCCAAATGGAACTGAGCTACCATGGCAGAGTGCAGTGATTGGAATCTGCCCTTGACGATGGTAAAACCATCAACCACTTCTTTTAGTCGTCTCCTACAACAGGCAAGAAATACGGAAGGAATATTTTAGATACTCTACCTACAAGGCTTAATTCTAATCCACGATGTGGTTTGAACTTTTTAAGCAATATCATTACTGATTATTACGGGATACGGACCCGAGATTTTCAATCTGCGATGCCAAATGATAACAACTAGCCAATAGCGCCCACAAGAATTTTTAAGAATTCACATTATTGCCGTAGTTTTTACCAACAAATTAATTAGCTTTTGGCACAGTCGAACGTTTTAGACATAAACAAGATATAACTGCAGAAGAATAAATTAGTTGCAGTTCAGATAATGGGAACTCCAAAATAATTTTCGTTTACTTATTTTCTTTATACAGTTATATATAGATTCTAAAAAAAAGATTGACTAAGATTTAAATTCTTGCTTTCCAAGTATCGTAGAATTTTACCATAATTAATTTTAAAAAATATATATGTACACATGCTTTATATATTTTCTTGTTTTAGAACTATTACAAATTTTGCTAACTGGTGGGTCTGGATGTTTATCCAATGTTTTTAATAGAAATAATATATCCATGCGCATACAGGTAATTTTATTTATTCATACATAGGAACAAATACTGATTATTGTGTTATAGAGTTTTTTCCCAAACGTGAAATATTGCTGAAAATTACGTCAAAACGTTTGCGCCTTCAGGGCAATTATTTTTTTTTTCAATACAGCAAATAAATACACCAAAAAAGTGGTAAACGTTTTCTCTATCGCCCAGGGCAGATATGGTGGGCGGTTCAATTTCGTTTAGTATGTTTTCATATTCAACTCAACTAGACAAAACAAAGTTATTCAAAACAACTTGACAGGAAAAAATACTATGCTATTTGCGATTTCTGTTCAACGTCAAAAAATTCACTTGCAGAGGGTCACATCACTTGAGCATTTTAAACCACCCAAAAATGTAAAAAAATTTTGACCAACCGACCATGTTATTCCATCCAATCAGACCAGCAAAAATGTATAAATATTTCAAAAAAATTGGATTGGGTTGTTGTTGGTTCCTATATGGATGCCACTTTCCGTGCAAGACGTTTGCTTTTTCTTCTTTTATTTGCAGACCCATACAGAATTTTGTTTCAATTCAAAATATCACTTACAGGGGTATTACGTTCTTTAAGCATTTTAAGTCACCCAAAATCAGTAGAACTGAGCGTCTTGCCAATAGATCATGCTATTTCTATCATTCTGTCCTGAAAAAAAAACCTTCTACCCCATCCATTGCAAAGTATAAAACGGTTGTTGGTCCACGGTTGTTGGTCCACGTATGTTGGTCCACGATTGTTGGTCCATTGTTGTTGGTACATTGTTGTTGATCCATGGTTGTTGACTCAGTGATCTGGAAAATCTCTAGCAGCATTAAACTGTTTAAAAATTTTGATGATTGCGAATCTGGTTGCATCAAATTTCACAAACTACTGGCCGTCCAGGACATGGTTAGTTCGTGGACATCTAAAGGGTGCATGCATTATTCTAAGCAAAATTCAGAAAGATGCAACCGTTCATCGTAACCATCAGCAATTAGAAATATATGCAATATGCAACGATTTGTTTGCTCAAATGACTTCTAGCTGCTATTTAAATTATAGGCTGAAAAGTGTTTACGTCTAAAGATAAATTTGAGCTATAGTCTGCATTACAGACATTTCCTCTTCAGTCTGCATCACATACATCAAATTGATCAGACGATATAAATCTTATTTTGAGCCTACTCTAGACTGAAAACCCCTTTAAGCCCTAATTTAAAATGCTAAAATAGGAATTAGAGGCTCAGACATAATTTTTTTCAATCCACTGCCACCCTCCCGCACATATCTGTAAATTTTGTTTGGAGTCTCTTCCAAGCGGAAACTGGTTATGATAATTAACTTAAGTATATAGAGTTTTAAAAAGTTTCCACGACATTTGTGATAAATCTAATGGGTTATAATTGACATTCTAAATAATGTAGAGATGAAATATAGAGATTTCTAAAAAATAAAGAAACGGAAATATTTTTTTGAAATTATTTGACGACCAAACTATCTCCTTTGCAGACTTTAACATTGTAAAAATGTAAAAGGAACTGATGTAGTCAAATATGGATGCCCAATCGCATTTTGAAGTAAATAGTCTTAGAAATTGGTCGACTTCAGCTATGGCAAGGTTTTTGCGCTTGGAGCTAATGTTTCCTTTCAAAATTGGATACTTCGTGCAAAAATTATAACCGGAATGTACAAACCTTATTGTCAGAAAAACAAACTAACAATAAACTGCATAAGTCTGCGCGAGTCATACTTTTTCCAGTATGTTAGTATTTGTCAAAAGTGGGAATTGCTATATTTCAAGACATAAAATCAGTGAGTTTTTCATACACTTTTTTACAGTTATGCGCTCAAATAAAATTGTTGTGAGGTCTTGGTCTGAGCCACTAAGGGCAGGAAACACAACCTGACATGAACATAAAAAGGGTGTGGAAAGTTATTTCTATGGTTTGATTAATTGACTTTAAACTTCTAGCCTGGTATACAATGCTCTCTCTGTCGCAACTTCAGACACATAAAATCCTTTTAATCTTTTTGTTTTGTATTTAAAAAATCAGCTTAGACACAACAGGAAATGCAGACAGATTTTTCGTGAGAAAAAGTGTATAAATTCGAATGATTTGAAGTATCATTCTCATTCTTGTGAAGAAATCGACCAAGAAGATCTCGCTAATTCTGCACTAAAAAAGATGATGACAAGAACGCAATTAATCTTGGTACTTGGAATACTTGTGTTGTAAGTATAACATTGGCTTGAATTTTTACGCAAAGTTGTTAAGGTAAGAGTAAAAATATAACTTTGCTTTAACAAGAGTGATTTGCGAATGAACAAAATGGGGTATAAAAGTTCGACGAGACAATGTAAGCATCAAAGAGCTGCAACTATGCAGGCATGAGGTCTTATCAAGTTAAAAAGAATTCTGCTTTGAAATTGGATTTTAAAGGTGCTAATTTGAAATGCCTGGAGATATCGCTATATGTTATGCAGTGTGTTGATAATTAAACAAGTCAAACGTAGTTCCAGTCGTTGTCATGTAGTTAAGTATTATCTAATAACAGTATTTACTCTTCAGTGAAAAAAGCATAAGCAACTGCCGAAGACATTTATTCATTTTTTTCACATCTATCTTTCAAAAGTCAATTCCCGAAAAAACATTATTTTGGGGTACGAAACATAAATTCAAAAATATTAATTTCAAGCATTAATGCTGAAATATCTTTTTCGCTTGTTGCGCGCCAATAGCTGCAAACAAAATTATTTAAAACAAGAATCAAATTGATCGCCCTTATTTCATATTTTTTTTCAGAAAATGATATGTATGGCTTCTTGTTTGTAAACATTCTTGATCATTAACCATTTCGATGAATAGAATAAACGAGTAAATATTTTTAATACAAAAGTCGATAAGAATGACATGTGAAAACTATCCTTTTTAGAGTGGGAATCTCTTGCGCATCTAAATATAATTTTCCATGTATTAGATTCTATGCATAGATTAACTGCCAAAAATAAAACTTGTTTGCTTATCAGTTCGGTATGGAATATTTTTGCATTGGTTGCAGTTGCTAGTTCTCTATTTCATTTATATATGCAATATCAATAACGTTTATTAATCTTAATTGTGCACAA